>JAVIWB010002842.1:0-37922 GCA_031893035.1 Dermolepida albohirtum | reverse complement strand
GTTTCGTTTTACAGATTCAATTTTAAAAATTCTTTGAAACATTGTGTGTATTCCTGTGTGGATAATAAAATAACATATCAATTATGTAAATAAATACGAAAAATCATCATTAGACTAAATACATTTTTTTTACATTTTTCATTTTGAAATAAATTGATATGTTACAGTAGCAGCAAGAAACGTTTTTTTTAATTTATAAAAAAAAATTTAAACCTTCAAATAACAAATGTTTATTAAGGAACAGGATATTTCCAATTATATGACAGCAATGTGAAAATAATCTATATATATATATATATATATATATATATATATATATATTATATATATATATATAAACAAATGTTTGTATGTCCTTTATAGAATCGTAAACTATGCATTTGATCATGTGATGATCTTTAGCAAAGCTGTTGTACATGAGCCCACGAAGTTTTCTGAGTTGGTACGACCAATTTTCGACAGATGGCGTCACTGCCATTCCAATTGTAAATTTTGCAAAGCAATGGATATTGGAAATGGGCGAATGTAAATTGATGAATCTACGCAATGTATCACTTTGCCAGCAAACTTCTGTAAGATCACAGAAAGCATAAACGAATTGGTGCAAAAAGTTTTCCCAAACATTGTACAGAACTACAAACATCATGAGTGGCTCAGTATGCGTGCTATATTAGCGGCCAAAAACATCGAAGTCAATACCATCAACTTCACCATTCAGAATGGAATACCCGGCGAAACGACAACATATAAGTCCATCGAAACTGTAAATCAAGACGAAGTTATCAACTATCCAACTGAATTCTTGAATTCGCTTGATTTGCCAGGCATGCCACCGCACGTTCTTACATTGAAAATTGACATACCCATATCATTCTTCTGCGAAACGTAAATCCACCACGACTTTGCAACGGAACCAGACTCTCAGTCAAGAAAATGATGAACAATGTTATCGAGGCAACAATTTTGACTGGAAAATTCAAAGGTGAAGACGTACTGTTGCCACGTATCCCAATAATCCCGAAAGATATGCCATTCGAATTCAAACGTTTGCAGTTTCCGGTACGACTCGCTTTCGCAATGACTATCGACATAGCACAAGGACAATCGTTTCAAGTGTGTGGATTAAATATGGAGAAACCATGCTTTTCATATGGGCAGCTCTATGTGGCCTGCTCACGCGTTGGAAAACCTTCTGATTTATTCGTTTACGCACCAGATGGAAAAACAAGAAATATTGTGTATCCCACAGCACTTCAATAAATATCGAATTGAAACGAAACGCTGCAATATCGCAATTTTTTCAAAATGAACAAAATCAATAAAATGACTCAAAATGAATTGAATATTTGTGTAATGTCCTTCCTTCAAATTTATTTTAGTTGGTGGCGTAGCAACGCGCGTACAGCTAATTCTAAATAAATAATAGAGCAAATAAGAATTTAAATTAAAGGAAAGTATATTATATAAGTTTATCGTCTTTGCGACACATTACTGATTATAGGCATCATTTGTAATATATTGGACCTCACCACCGGAAAATGAAATGTGCCTTCATCCTGATGCATATTTTTTAATTCTGAAAAACTACGCGTAATGAAAGGAACTCGCACAGTAAATTCTACTCTCCAATACATTTTACAGGAACTTTGTGGAATTTGGATTTCTGCTGTTCTTAAGCGAATACATTCTATGCCTGAAAAGAACTCGGATTGGCTGGCTCCGTCCATCTGGTGACAAAAATGTTAGGTAACTTCTCTATATTAATTACTTAAAGTAAAATATGATACAGTGCCTACATATTCCAATTTGCAAATAGCGAGAGCATAATAAAGAGATTTTAATACTCCAATATCACTAAAGTTTCTGGAAGCACAAAAAAAATACCAAAAATTTACATGCCGATGCATAAATTCTCACAATATGGGATCTGAAAATAAATTTTAGTCGAAAATAACTTCCAGGTCTACAATATGAAACTTCCCATTAAGAACTTTATCACCTATTTTATAATCCAAAAGAAACGGTGTATTGCATGCGTATGTAACTATAACACATTAATTTATGTTTAAGTTTAGTTAGTAAGAGTTGAACCAAACTTTAATTTAATTTCCAAGGTTAGCATAGGATAATTGATGTTTAACAAAAGATCATTAATAAAAAAAAATGGAACTCCGAAGATAACAACAAGCTCATACGATAACGATACTCTTTCTAAGAAATACACTAGAAATTGTATCATAAGCAAGATATGGTTAATGCAATTTGACACGAAAACAAGTCCAAATGTAGTAAATTTAGAACGTAGAGTATTAGAGCTAAGTATAAGACATCAACTTATCATTGTTTGTCCATTGTTTTGCTCAGATTAGAATTATCTACTGCAAGCATTAATCAAATACAATAATTTGTTTAAAATCCGTCAACATTTTTATTATCAAAAAATACAGTGTATTAAATATGCGAAAAATGATTATATGTATTTGTATATTAACTATTATATTCCATTATTGGAGAAGCCAAATTGGGGTGCGCGTGATAGGCATGTGCCTTATAATATGTACATAAAAGAAATAATAAGTTATAAATTTATAATACGTGGCGGAACACTTACCATTCTAAACGCCTTCCGTGATGTCACACTTGTTTCAGCAAACCGAGTGCGACAGGAAGAAAAAATGTATATGTAGTCATCAGATATATATTATATATCTGACGTCATGTTTGCATAATTAAAATAATCTTTAAAGTAATTTAACGGATCTATAGACGCACCTTCACAAATTTGTCTTAATGTGGTAAAATCGGAATCCTTCTCTAAACCACTTTCAAACTTCCGTATAACGTAAGCATTTTTTTTACTACTTTGACAGATTCCATTAGCGAAAGCGACAGACTTTCAAATTTTTCTATTGTCTCCACTAGTCCGAAGTAATTATTCTGAATAGTTATAATTCTGTTTTAACCGGACTATCTTGAAATTTTGACTGGTTTTTTTGATAGCTGCAGCTTCTTTCCGATCAAATTTTAAACTACGTTTTTTCTGTCTTCAAAATATTTACTTCGGGATAACACAGTCGAATAGGTTTTGACACAAACCTGATAACATTAATTTTACTCGTAACACGTAACAAAGGTTTTTTAAGAGACCAGTCTACAGAAAGCATGTCTGCAGGACATTTGCTCATAAATATTAACAGTTGGTTTGTTGAAAGTTGAAAATTTTCCAATGTATTTAACACTAACTTTGAATTACTTCGTCAATACATTCTTGTACTTTTCTAAAAGCTAATAAAATTGAAAATGACTATACAAAGGGTACTAGGAAAGTTTTGCAATATGAAGCAACAATTAATCGTAGGAAGCTGCTTGTTGCTGCATATTGAGACATGTTCATCCGTGCATAGTAGCCGCTGCGCCATATCGATGGGCTCAGTTATTCATTAGCAGTGAGAGTGTAAAGTACTTGCGATGGCATCTTGATCACGAAATGAGATAAGGGCAGTTTTGCGTTATAATTTCGTGCGTGGTTTAAACATAGACCAGTGCTTCAAAGAAATGACTCTTGCACTAAGCGATGTTTGCTCATAGCGCACGATATTCTGGTGGTATAGAGAAGAAGCGGAAATTTAACTGTGGAGAATGCTGAGAGACCGGGAAGGCCACGAACGTCAGTTACAGAGGAACACGTTACTACTGTGAGTAAAATGCTTGGCGAGGACAGGCGGGTGACTTGATCATGCATTTAGGCCTGAAGTACGCTCTATCTGTATAGAGGGTACTTCAGGCCTAAATGCATGATTATTTGCACGTGAAGAAACTTTGTTCTCTCTGGGTGCCGCATCGACTGACTAAAGAGCAAATGACACGACGTGTGACTTGGTGCCGGGAATACTAAAAAAGTTTAATAATGGTCAATCTCAGTACGTGAACAACATCACGACAGGTTACAAGACTTGGCTGTACTATTACGATGTGCCGACCAAAGGTCAAAACAATGTTTGGCTTTTTGATGACGAGGACACACCCGTAGTTTTCAGAAAATCCCGATCTGTAAAGAAGAAAATGATAGCTGTATTTTTTAAATCAGTGGAATTGTGGAACGCGTCGTTTTGGATACACAGAAGAGTCCAAGCTAAGTGGTATACTGAACAGTCTTTATTTAGAAAAGAAACTTAGATAATTAACAATAATTATCCTAGAATCCGGCGCTTTCGTGATGTGTATTCATGTACGAACGTTTCGATCCCTACTTCCGGAGAACCACCCGTGACGTCTTACAAGATAAGTTCGAACGCCCACCCCGCGTTCGCGAACTCACTATCATTTTATTTTCTTCTAACGGTGGTCATGCTTAAGCCGCTGAAGTTTTTCAGCCTCAATGCTGAAAAATCGCCATAATCCTTCGTGTTCCTCGTCCTTCATGTCTTTGGCACGAAGCTGCCACCTGTGACCGGCCACAGTAGCTGCCCTCGCTGTGACTTCGCGCCAGTCTTCGGGTTCTGGGCACTCGAAGAGGACGTGTTCCACCGTATCGATCGTACCACATTGACATTTTGGGTCGTCTCTCTTTCCGATCTTGTGCAGGTACGCTTTGAAATGCCCGTGCCCGGTTATCAGCTGCACTGATTGGTACGACAAGGCGACCTTCATTTCTTTAAACTTCTCAACGGTACCTATAAATCTCTTGGTCCAGCATCCGTTCTCTGCGTCTCCCCATCTTTGCCATTCGTTTTCGCACTTCCGCGCTATCGCGTTCTTTACCGTCTTTTCCGAGGCGAGCCTGTATGAAATGTCCGCATTCTGCGTTGTAGCTGCCTCTTTAGCGATTTCTTCTGCCCTATACTGCCTAAAGTCATTGAATCTACGAAGAATCTGCGGCCAAAGTCAAGAATGGACACTTGGTTCCTCCATCACGATGATGCTCCAGCTCACCGCGCCAAAGCCTGCACCGAGTATTTGACCACTACAGGATTGAAACTTCTCGAGCACCCTCCCTACAGTCCAGATCTTGTTCCTTGCGAGTTTACACTGTTCGCGCATGTGAAAATGAAGCTAAAAAGGAGGCGGTTTTCCTACCTTCTGTAGGTTTGGGACAACGAGTGTGCTTTACTCCCTAGTGAAACTTGGCAAAACTGATTTAAAGATTGGTTTCGGAAGATGGAGAGGTGTATTGAGTGTAGAGGAAATTACTTTGAAAAAATTAAATAAACAAAGCTGTTTTGCAAAACTTTCCTTGTGCCCTTTGTAAGATTAACAACATACTTTTTTTACGATTTGTTGTTTCGTCCACTCGTAACTTTGCTATGAAACTGACTCAAATCGTATGTGGGTAAAATTATTGAACACCGTGATTTAGGCTTGCATTTCCGCGTTTTTGAAATATACAAGGTGGTATTTGTGAATAAATTCTAACAGAGTGTATTGTTAATATGTATTAACTGTCTATTTGAAACGTTTAAATATTTGCTAAAAAACTATTTTCAACGGAAAGGACGATGGCAATCAATTTAGTTACTTCTTACTTAATACCTTGTGTTAAGACATAATATTAAAATAAATATTTTATATAAAATTTAGTTAAAATGTTAGCCTATAATGTTATTTAAATATACTAATATACGAGGGTAGCCGTTTATATTTCGGGAATAGCGAACATATTATCATATTATCGATAATAGTTTTATTGCTGTTCGAAATATTCTCCTTGAAAATCAATTCACTTTTGGATTCGTTTAAACCAATCCGAAAAGCACTGCTACCACTGCGAAGACAGTATCTCCAAAATATGAATTCTGAATGCCTCAACTGCCTCTTCCGGCGTAGAAAATTGTTGACCACGAAGTTTATTCTTCACGTGTGGGAACAAAAGGAAATCAGAGGGTGCTAGAGAGGGCTTTACGGCGGATGGTTCATTAATTCAATGTTTTGCCCGGTCAAATATTCAATTCTTTGAACCGACCTGTGAGAGCTCGTATTGTCATGGTGGAGAATGATCTGCTGTTTTCGGTTTGGTTTTCTTATTTCTTCAAACACTTTTGGCAAATAAATAGTTGTGTACCATTCGGAATTGGCCGTTCTACAACTCTCTAAAGTCACGGTTGCAACGTGACCGGTTTTTCCGAAAAAAATAGGCGATTATTTGTTTTGATGTGCTTCGAGCGCGAACAACTTTTGTTGATTTTGGCTCATTTTTGGAATACCTACACAGTCGACTGCTGTTTACTATAGGGCTCATACGTATAGATCCAAGATTCAGCACCTGTGATGACTTTATAAATGTTCTTTGAAGCACCGCCATTGCATTTTTTGTGCATTTCTTGGCACCAATCGACGCGGGTCCTTTTTGAGCGGTTGTCAAATTATGTGGTACCCCAGGCGAACATAGCTTCTTAAAGGCTAAATGTTCATGCAGCATCTTATGCACTCTGGTGTTACTACTACCTAGAGATGCTTCAATCTCACGGTATATCACATGACGGTCTTGCATTATCAATTCAGACACAGCATTAATGTTTTCCGACACAACAATATTTGTGGGACGACCTTCACGAAATTTATCATCCAAAGAACGCCGTCCAAATTTGAATTCACTATACCAACGATATATGTACTGTAGTTTTCGATGGTGCTTCATCACTATATCAACAAGTCAGCTCGTCCATGCAGTCTTATTGAAATAATCCACGCCGAAAGTTATGAAAAATAATTGCACGGAAATGTTGGCGAGTTTGTTCTATTTTTTCGCTGACATAAAATTTTCAAGTTGCTGTCAACAATAGAAATAGCGACCGGATAATAAAACTGTCAAGGTAAATATTGGGTTGGCAACTAAGTACTTTCGATTTTTACTGATAGAGAGCGTTTCTTTATTTTTTGTATAACGTATGTTAGTGCTGTACTTTACCGTTTCTCGCGTGATACTAGTCACATTGACGTAACTTCAGAAGCAAGTAGTGCGTGATTTTTATTAAGCTATTAGTTGTGGGTTAATTTTAAATGGAGTGCAGAAACGAGTATTTTCGACATATTTTACTATTTTATTTCCGTAAAAGAAAGAAAGCTGCTGCGGCTCACAAAAAGATATGTGAAGTTTATGGTGCTAATTGCTTAACAGAGCGCACATGTCAGAATTGGTATAAAAAATTCCGTTCTGGATATTTTTCCCTCAAAGATGAGCAACGTTCTGGTCGGCCTACTGAAGTTGATGATGACCAAATTAAAGTCATAATACTGTTCGAGAGGTTGCGGAGAGGTTACATGTATCGCACACAACAATTGAAAAACATTTAAAATGTCTTGGGCTGGATATTTGGGTACCTCACGAATTGAAAGAAATTCATTTAACAAAAGAATCAACTTTTGCAATATGCACCTTAGACGAAATGAAACCGACCCTTTCTTAAAAAGAATCATCACTGGTGATGAAAAATGGGTCCTGTACAGTAACATAGTTCGAAAACGATCATGGGGCAAACACGATAAACCAGCTCAAACCACATCGAAAGCTGAATTGCATCCAAAAAAGATCATGCTGTCAGTTTGGTGGGATTACAAAGGTGTCGTGTTTTTTGAGCTGCTTCCAAGGAACCAAACGATCAATTCTGATATTTACTGTCAATAATTAATAAAACTGGATGAAGCAATCAAAGAAAAACGGCCAGAATTGTCAAATCGGAAAGGTGTAGTTTTCCACCAAGATAATGCAAGGCCTCACACATCTTTGGCAACTCGTGGGAAACTATTGGAGCTTGGCTGAAAAGTGATGCCACATCCCCCATACAGCCCTGATCTAGCACCATCTGATTACCATTTATTTCGAAGTTTGCAGAATTCTTTGAATGGTAAAACTTTCACAAATGACGATGAACTTCACTCGCACCTGGTTCAGTTTTTTGCTGATAAGGACCAGAAATTTTATGATCGCGGAATCATGCAGCTGAAAGAAAGATGGCAAAAGGTCATTGAGCAAAATGGAAAATATATAATTGATTAAAAACTATTCTTTGTTTAAAAAAAAGTGTTTTATTTTATACTACAAAACCGAAAGTACTTAGTTGCCAACCCAATATATTGTCAAAAATGACAAACTTCACGATGCAATCATCAGATCGAAGGTAGCACTAACAGTGTTGCCAGTGTCCGAAATATAAACGTCTACTCTCGTACATATTAATAAATTTATTAATATTAATAAAATTATTAAAAAGTCTTAAAATCATGTTCAAACCTGAAAATCACATTTACTTTCTTGTCGTAAATGCGAGTGACCCGTCAATAATAGTAGTGTAGCAAATGTATTATGTAAACTACTGTGAGTCATAAAAATTTCAATAGGCTCGCAACCGTAACGTGGAATAAACAATATTACGAAATACGAGTATACATTATCTTGGGATGAGATCACACAGCTTTTATAGGTATATCCAAATTTAAAAATTCAAATAAAAAGAAAATAATTCGTAAAAATTTATTTAAATATTGTTATTACATTATTTAAATTTTTGTTGTATAAGCTTTGTTTAATGCATCCGCATATACTACAGAAAATTTTGCACCAATTAACTGAAATAACCTTTATATTCTTACTAATATTTTAACGTATTCACTCAGTTTCTCTTACTTTTTGTTTATTATCACACCCACGCATATGTATGCATATATTATTGATTAATAGCCTAAATCCTGTTTACAAACAAATTTTCGAAACTATTACTAGAATGAACTGCACTTTTATATTGACAAAAATAATAATTCAATATACATATACAGTCAGTTATTAGTTTTCGTACATCCCATGAATGTGGAAAATCATCACATTCAATATCCGATTATAATAGAGTACATTTATTTCTATTTGGCAGCTTTAAAAAGTTTTAATAACAATATGAAAGCTGTTATTTAAAACTTCAAGAAAATTTAGTGAATATTGTAACATCGAAAAGTTTCGTAGGCATTACTAAAATCATTTCTTAAGTTAAATAAGAAATGTTTAAAATTTTGTCGGGGCCCCATTAGCTTTTCTTACAGCTACTAGCTAGCCTTTCGGGAATTAATTTAACTCATTTCTTTTTGTAAAATTAATAAACTTATGTTGCCATCTTTCCAACAATGCTTTCTTCAATGATTCTTTATTAGTTATGTTGTGGTTTCCAAATTTTTCTTCCCTTATCTTACTTGTTTGTTTCCGATATTCATTCTTCTGGAAGATCTATTTACCTTACAATTTTTATGATTCCGTACAAATATTATATTAGAATATCTAAGATATTCATTAATTCATCATTAAATATTAAACTATTCATCTTAGTTGGCGTGGTACTCTTTCATTATATCCAGGCTCTTCTTAAAATTCTTTTTGTTTTCTAAATGCACTTTCTTTTCGGCACCCGATTTTGCCAGTTTTTCCAGTTATCTATATCTGAGAATTTAAACTCACTGCTCATGTAACAATATCCGATTATAATAGAGAATATTTATTTCTATTTGTCAGCGTTAAAAAGTTGTAATAACAGTATGAAAGCTGATATTTAAATCTTCAAGAAAATTTAGTGAATATTGTAACATCGAAAGATTTCGTATATGCATTGCACAAATCATTTCTTAAGTTAAATAATAAATATTTAAAATTTTGTCGGAACCCCATTAGCTTTTCTTACAACGTTTCAGGAATTAATTTAACTATTTTTTTGTAAAATTAATAAAGATATTTTACCATCTTTCCAATAATGCTTTCTTAATAGTTATGTTGTGGTTTCTAAATTTTCCATCCCTCTGCTTAGACGTCTGTTTCGGATATTAATTCTGCTGGAAAATCTATATACCTTATAATTTTTATGATTCGGTACAAGTATTATTTTAGAATATCTACAATATTTATTGATTCATCATTAACTATTAAACTATCCATTTCACTGAACGTGGTACTCTTTCATTATATCAGACTTTTCTTAAAATTCTTTTTGTTTTCTAAATGCACTTTCTTTTCGGCACCCGATTTTGCCTGTGCGGCTATATTCGCAACAACATATCTGTGAATTTAAACTTATTGCGCCTGTAACAATTCTCTTATCACTGTATCTATAGCTATGGATTCTCTGATCACACTCAAATTCTCAGAGCAGTTTCAACAGTTCCAAATATTTTGATTTTTTTTTATTACATTCTGTACTTTAGAACACGTTTCACCTATACATTTGTCTATTTGACCTAAGATTTCTTTTTTTGAGTAGTTTTATTAATTCACGCATATTAAAAAGCATGCGTTTATTTTTGCAATTCGTGTCTATAAATGCGTAGAATGCTTATTGTTTACAGTTACATGATACCATGAAGAGGATTTACCGAATTTGTTGGAAATATTAGGTGCGCAACTAAGTTCTCGCTGTTTTTCAAGAGATGGCTCCAGTAGTAAGTGTTGGTCGATTGTGGCATAACCAAACCGTCATGAACCAAGCTTAGACATATGGTAAACAAACCGCTTTGACACATTAGCGATCTTGTTTTTGCGTCATATACTTTTGGTTGTGTGAAAATGTCTGATTTTGTGCCAAATAATCGTCTTTTGCGGGAAGTGTTGCTTTTCTTCTTTCATTCGAAGAAAACGGCGGCTGAAGCGCATCGAGAACTCCAAAAAGTTTACGGCGATGCTGCACTAAGTGAAACAACGTGCCGTGATTAGTTCTGTCGCTTCAAAGACGGTGATATCGATGTTGACGACCGTTCGCGTGAAGGAAGCATTAGGAGTTACCCGCCAAGCAATTTCCCAGCGATTGCATGCGTTGGGAATGATCCAAAAACAAGGAACTTGGGTTCCTTATGATTTGAAGCCAAGAGACGTTGAGCGTCGCTTTTTCGCCTGTGAACAACTGCTCCAGCGGCAAAAAAGGAAGGGTTTTCTTCATCGCATCGTTACAGGTGATGAAAAATGGATTCATTACAGCAACCCAAAGAGAACAAAATCATGGGGACTGCCCGGTCATGCTTCTACGTCGTCGGTTCGGCCGAATATTCACGCTGCGAAGGTTTTGCTGTGTATTTGATGGGACCAGGGCAGTGTTATTTATTATGAGCTGTTGAAACCGAACGAAACCATCACTGGGGAACGTTATCGAACTCAATTGATGCGATTGAGCCGAGCACTGCGCAAAAAGCGGCCACAATACGAGCAGAGGCACGAAAAAATGATTCTACAGCATGACAACGCTCGGCCTTACTTTGCGAAACCCGTTAAAACCTACTTAGAAACGCTCAAATGGGAGGTCCTACTCCACCCGCCATATTCGCCAGATATTGCGCCGTCAGATTATTACTTGTTCCGTTCGATGGCACATGGTCTGGCCAATCAGCAGTTCCGTTCATATGAAGACATGTCAAATGGCTTGATTCGTAGATAGCCTCAAAAAACGAACACTTCTACCGTGACGGTATTCGAGCTCTGCCAGAAAGATGAGAAAAAGTTGTCGCTAACGATGGGCAATATTTTGAATGATTCATTTGTAAATATTTCTTCACAATAAAGCTGCATTTTCGTCAAAAAAACAGCGAGAACTTAGTTGCGTACCTAATATATGACATAAATATTAATTTTAAAATATGTATCGCTTTATTCTATTCAAAAGTTTAGAAAATTTATTAATAATATGTTTAATAAACTCTTTATTCTCTTTTGGACAATCTACTTTACATTCATTATTATTATTTAATTCATTAATTTCGTCATTCAGTATTTGTACATTATATAATGTTTTCTTCATATTTATATCTTCTTTATTTACCATTTTAACTTTTATATTTTCAATTTTAAATTTGTTTATTATTTTCATCAATTATCATTTTCCATGTATTAATTAAATCCATGCTTATTATTAAATTTGTTCCTGAACTTTCTCAATTAATAAATAATTCCTTCTCGAACAATACAATATTTATTTCTTCTAAATATATCCTATTACTTTGAGTTACATTTTTCTTTTATGTTTTTTATTTGTCTAATATTTGTTTCCTCTGTATATATTGTATTTTATATACATATATATTGTAGTATATTTTCGTCATCTTCATTTTTTGTAGTTATATTAATATATAGTAAATTTATTTAATTATTCTTTAATATATTTATAGTCATTATCAGTTTCGTCTAATTCACCGTCCGTGAACTATTGTTGTGACGTGTAGTCGAACACAAAGAGAAACGCATTCACGCCCGAAACGAAAGAAAAGTAAATTTAAACAAAGTCCTTCTGCTGGCATATTTGGGATTTTTATAACAATAAAATATTCTTGGCATTATAAAGGGTTTTCCAATAGGGATTTTTTGTAGTTATATTAATATATAGTAAATTTATTTAATTATTCTTGACAACTTTTAAACAATTATTCTTGGCATTATAAAGGGTTTTCCAATAGGGACTTGACAACTTTTAATTCAATTTGTGAACGCACCCTTTCACTAATCATCGAAATGTCACTGTTAATTTATTCAGTAAACTTAACATTTTCATCATGGTAAAATACACGAACGAACAACGTCTGCAAATTATAAAAATTTACTACAGAATTTCGGAGTCGGTGACCGCTACTTTAAAAGCGTTAACACGCAGTAACAAGTTTAGTGCAAAAATTTGAGTCTATATATTCGTTGTGTGATGTTGCCGTGCCAGTGAGACAACGGGTTGGTCGAAGTGTCGAAAATATCGCTGCCGTTGAAACGTCCGTAGCAAATGATCCAAATCAGTCAATTCCACGGCGTTCTCAAGAGTTGGGCATCGCCCAGACCACTTTATGGCGAACTTTGCTTAAGGATCTTGGTTTACACCCATATAAGATCAAGCTGACTCAAGAATTGAAGCCGATGGACCATCTGAAGCGACGTACGTTCTCCGCAAAATCATTTTCAGTGACGAAGCTCATTTTTGGCTCAATGGGTTCGTCAATAAGCAAGATATGCGTTATTGGTAAGGTGAAAATCCACATGTGCTTCATGAAACACCACTTCATCCACAAAAAATAACTGTTTGGTGCGGTTTGCATGCCGACGGCGTCATAGGGCCATATTTTTTCGTCGACGATAATGATCGTCACGTTACTGTGAATGGTAATCGTTATCGCGCCATGATTACCGATTATTTTTGGCCCGAATTGGAAGATATGGACTTGGACAACATGTGGTTTCAGCAGGACGGTGTCACAAGCCACACAGCACACGTTACAATCGATTTATTGAAGAGTAAGTTTGATGAGCGTGTTATCTCAAGAAATTTACCAGTCGATTGGCCGCCTCGTTCGTGCGATTTAACGCCTCTAGACTTTTTTCTTAGGGGCTACGTCAAGTCATTGGTCTATGCCAACAAGCCGACAACGTTGGAAGAGCTCAGAGCCAACATTGAACGCGAAATAGCAGCCGTTTCGGCCGAATTGTGTAGCCGAGTCATCGAAAATTGGGTCCAACGAATCGACCGCTGCAAACGTGCCCGCGGTGGCCATATGAAAGAAGTCGAGTTCCATTCATAAATGTTTTGATTGTACTTTAACCCGATAATAAAATTTTTGAAATATCTCAAGTGGTCTGCATTTTATTTTGAAAAAAAGTTGTCAAGTCCTTATTGGAAAACTCTTTACTACTTGTTACTGATCTATTTAACTCCCGTTCGTCCTTGTTACAATTTTAAATTCGTTGTATATTTTCTTATTATAATCTGCATATTTATTTCATCTGTAAATTGATTGCAATATTTTAATATACGTTTTCTGTCATTCTGGGTTCAATGTATATTGCTTGATTATATTTTATAATTGCATATTTTTCTCCGCCACCTATTTATATTTTTGAATTATACTTTCACATCATTAAGTTATTTCTTACTTTATTTCTCTCCCCCATATTTCTGTAAAAATCTTCTTTTAAATTATTCATAAGTTGAACGTTTGTCTTCTATTATACCCAGTCATATATAAGTACCATTTTTCAATTGTTTTGATAATTGTCATTGCCTTCAAAATGTTTTTCCTTATTTAAATACATATAGTTTTCAGTATAATTATCTACACTTTTATATATTTCATTGGATGAACTTTATTATGATTATAAAAATTGAAAAGTTGCACACTTTCATCAGTAGTTTTCAATAAAAATGTATACTGAATATTATAATAAGCTTGTGTTTAATTGTTCCACTTTATTATTTATATCCTCTGTAATTTTAAATAATTTATTATTTGCTTGTTTATTTAATTTACTGTTCTTGAATCTTCTTTTCATTTTCTATAAATTCTGTTCCCAATTTACCTATTTCTTGATTAATTTAGCCATATTATCTTCTATACCATCTATTCTTTGGTCATATATATATACACTTGAACTTCTTCAATTCGTTTGTTACTATATCATTTATGTGTTCTAATTTAATTTCCTTATTTTCTTCTAACTCTAGTAATAAATTCTTAATTGCATTATCCAATTCTTCTTTATCTTATATTCTCCTTTGTTTTTGTTCTAATTTTTCTTGTCGTATTTCTGTTTGTTCTCTTTCTTTCCGATTTTCTGCTTATCGAACTTCTTTTTCTTGTTTTAATTCTTTAAATTTATTAATTATTTCCTCTTTATCTTGTTGCTATTTTTCTGTATTCTTTTTAAACATTTCTAATAACAGTTCTCTCTTAGGTTGTTCTTCCATTCCTTCTAGTTTATCGCCCACTTGTTCTGTAGCCATTTCTCTCACTTCTTTCCTTTCTTGTGACCCTGTTGACATTTTCACTCCTTTAACATTATCACACTCCATTTTATTTATTTATTTACTAATATAAACAATCAAAAAAATACGTGGATAACATAATCTCTCAACAATCCTACTCCTAAAATTCGTTGGTCGCCAAAATTGTTATAAGTAAAAATATACACTATCTCAGTTAACATACTATACACCAGACTAACGCCAGCTATAATATACCATAAATATTAATAAACGAAAATTTTTTAATCCTTCATACATTTTTTATATTTAATAATTCGAAATTTATATTAATTTTAAATTTTTAGTAAATAAATAAACTATTTGTTAATTAAAAAAAATAAATATTCTAGTTAGTTAATTTATTAATTTAAATACACAAAAAATTAATATTTATCAAATTATTGAATATAATCTGAACATTAACACATTATAAATTAACATATACAAGGTGCAAGAAAACATACTCTCCTCCCCTACCTTACAGGTCTGTATACATGTATGCATTGTTCAAAACAATACTGTAGTTCATCGGTTGCCAGCCTCTTCAAAAACTGCCGTTTTTGCTTTTACATATTCACTAGATTGAAAATGTGTTCCCTTTAATGTACTTTTTACTTTTGGAAACAGGTAGAAGTCACATGATGCGATATCGGGCGAAAGCGGAGGATGATCAAACACAGCAATATGCTCGTCTGCTAAAAATCGACTCGTGGATTCTGCATCAGGACAACGCATGAGCTCACAATGCCCTATGAGCTAATGTGTTGTCCTGGTGCAGAATCCGCGAGTCGTTCTTCCAGAAATCCGGTCTTTTCTTCCCTCTTCTTTGCCTCGGCTTGATTTTAGTACTTCTTTGTAGTATTTCTGATTAACGGTTTGACCCTCAAGCACCCGAAAAAATGATCAGCATTGCCGTCAATTTTGCACATGACATAACATTGTCCAAACACCTCCTTTAAAATTTGTAAACTCTCTGATGGCGTTTTTTTTAAATTTAACAAGGAATTTTAGGTTAATTCACTCCTCGATTTTTATGTCAACTATTATCATGGCACTACTAAGTAACAGTGTTCTCTATAAATAAAGCTCGAAAGTAAACTAAAGCAGATAGAGAGACTATACTACGGGTTGTTGTTTGAGAGGCATCCAGGTCAATAACGTTCTAATTACAGCGTCGCCCGATGCGACTGCGCGATGGAAGAAGCGCAGTCTCGTTATTTAATTGCCATACATCGTATATCAAAATGTAAATTCTTTAGTTTAAAATAACTGTCAAATACTTTTTAAAATTACAAAAAAAAATTTCAATATCAGTTACTATACACATACTATTCTAAATCATTTTTATTGAACGTCAAATCAATATATGTCGAACCTATTTACTATTACATATAATGGTTTGTTTTGTTTATAATACTTAAACTAAATCTATTTTTCTCTAACTAGTTTTCATGTTTTCTAATAAATCTTTATAGTCTGTTACATTTATGTAAACATAAAATTCATTTTAATGAATTAACATTAATTATTTCCTGTTCATCTTTTTCAATTCCAACTTAAATAAGTATCCTTTTTAATACTTCACTTCTTGATTATCTTGAATAAATATCCTTTTCTAATACCTACCTCACTTATTAATTATCCCTTTGTAATAATTACTTCTAAATATTTACAAATCCTTTACCTTTCTTCGTAGTACTTTCCTTTTGTCAAATAATTTGTTTCAACTTTTTAATACTTTGACATGTATCTTTAAATACACCTTCTTTACTCTTAATTTCTAATTATATTATCATTTATACTCCACAATCCATGATATACTAATTTTCTTTTAATATTTTATAGATGTAAAATTTTTCTCCACTTCCAGATTTTTATTTTGCTTGGCTCTTTATTTTTTCTCGTCACCTTTTTCTTTCTTTTAATTTTCCATTACACCTAACAATATATTATAACTCAATAAAATCAAAATATACAGTTAACTTTGAAAATTAGTTTACATTGTTCTATGTTCGCCATTAATTCTTACTATAATTTAAATACTATTAATGTAATTAAAATTTAAGTAAGCTTTACCTTTTTTTAACTACTTTTCCATAATTAACTGTTTATTTACGAATATATTTATGTATATAACTATATCAATAAAATAAATTATACTACTATATTATTTAATATTGCAATAGATTAAAAAAAATGTATTATTGATTTAATAACAAAATGTATTATAAGAAAAATATATTATTATTATATTAATTTAAAGGTAAACACACAGAATTAAATTTTAGTCATAAAATAAATAACGTGTGAGTAATTTTATATCACAAAAGCTGCCTGAATTTGGAAAATATCGATAATTCATTATCAAAATATTTAAAAATAGAATATTGATTGTATACCTTGTCCGAAGTAGTTAGTTACACTTCCTCAAGTAATTCTTTTATATACGTATGTATGTGCATATAATCAATATTAACAATATAACAACATATATTTCTTAATCATAAATTTGACCAACATCTAACTAACTCGTACAAATAGAACTTAAAATTCGTGTCATTAACATCATTATTATATTCATTAAATAACTTATCTGAATATCCTCTCTACAACTTTGTAAAAAATAAATGGTGGAACAATAAAACCATTTTTAACTTTTTATTAAAAATCGTTATCACTTCATTTACACTTACAGAATAAGTCATATTTATACATCCTATCATATTTGAATAAGAACGTATGTAGTCTATCAATTTCTCAAATGTCTAGTGACTGTCAACTTCTGAATGAAGCTTATATTAATATGAACGGGCAATTTTCCAATTAAAATTCTGATTATTTAAAAACTAAATACCGGGATGATTTTTCGTAATAGTCTCTGCAAAATATATTGGGTTGTCGGAAAAGTCTTTACTTTTTTTCGGTTTTTTATGTCATTTATTAATAAAAATATTCAAAGATATGGTTTACTTCAATAACCCTTTGCCATTTCTCAGTGAGCTTCATAGTTCCTCCATTCACAAAAGGAACGATCTTTTTCGTCAAAAAACTTACAAGATGCTGTGTTACAAACTTATCTAAATCGAACGATATACGTTGCAAGGAAAAGAACGGAAAAAGAGCGAGTATGGTAGTTTGATAATTCATATTATCCAAGCCAAATTAATTTGTGACGGGCGATCAACACAAGTTTGATCGCCGTCTCGCGTTGCCTCGATGAAATATCACTTCATCACAATTACGAGCTTTGCACTTTTTGGAATGATGGATTTACTTAAACAGTGTACTGTGCAATTGCCGACGATACAGACTTGTATTAATTGTTTCATTTCTTGGTAGAAATTCACACAATAATTTTCAAATATCACCACCCTGAACACGTAGCTTCCCTCTGATGAATGTCTGTTTTCGAAGAAGTTTGAGGTGAACCTTTAGGCCAAGATCAAGACCAATTTCGCGCCACATTGTTGTAAACAATCCACTTCCCATCAATCACCACACTGAGTCGTTTCAAAATCAACCCAAATATTAAGGATCATATAAACTCAAATATTTCATGTAGTAAACACTTGACTTTTTTCATTTCTAACAAGGATCAAAACAATTAATTCGAGCCGTGCTGTCAGCAATTGCACAGTTTGAATGAGTGAAAGGAGTGGCATTTCAACACGTCAAGGCGAGAATACACACAAGTTTGATTGCCCGTCAAAAATTATTGGCTTTTATACAGTATGTGTAACCATATCCACAATACTAGTCGGACCTTGTGCCTTCAGACTGTTACTTGTTTCTATCTCCCCACTGGTGTAACGCTTGACTCAGATGCTGTGAATCAGTACCTTTTAAAGTTTTTCTTCACCGAAAAAGGTATCTCCTTCTAGGCAAAAAATAGAAAACTAACAATATATAATTGACTTTCTCTATTTATATTAATAAATGACTTATGACAAGCATTGAATTCGTACAAACACAAGCATGAAATCGGTCTTCCGCCTCTGCCGATACTTTCTTCTTGTTTTTCACTATAAAGATGTTATCTTGTAGAGAAAATTCACTCGATTTAGTTAACTATAGAAGATAGGTGAAATTCACCGCTGGCCTTTTTTACCTCAGGAATTCTAAAACTATGACCTTTCTAATACTTTTTGTTTTTCAGGTATCATTCACGTCTTATCTCTCAAATTAATAACGTTATATCTCACAATGTCAATATAAATAAAATTCTCTTTCGTATCTTACCTTTGTTAAGTAACTTAATGATTGACAAGAAAGTTTAAAAAGCCATCTTTTGTTAAATAGTATAATTTGAATCCGCGCTGATAAACCTATTGACATTGGTCTCTTCTCGAAAAACGTTATTTTCTATTTTATGGCTGTTTCGGAAACTATTATTTAATAATTAATTAAATTATTATTAGCTTATAACTGCAGAATGAAATATGTTGGTCAAACTAAATGTTGAATTGTAGTTAGAAAGAACATATATCGCATAATAAATTTAATAGGCGGCAAAAATCAACTGGCGAACGCGAGGTGAGTATGTAAGGTGTTAGAAATGTGAGTATTAGTTTTTTAGAGGGAAAAGTGATCTATTTATGTTCTTACGAAATTTAATGTTGGAGAGAATATCGAGCTGAGTGTTTCGCGTTCTTTTTATGTATACACTGTTTATTTTTTACTGAAGATAACAACTTAGTTGTCTAAATACACATTTGCGGTCTAAGTATTAATATTGTAATGGATTTTTATTTACTGAATTTCTGAAACGATGTTGCTTATTTCACTTTTTCAGATTCAAAAAAGAAAATGGATACATTAACGCAACGCTTTCATTCAATAGATGGCACAACAATTCGAGAAAAGCGAAGGAAATATAATTTATTTTTAAAATCACTAAAATCTAGCGAAATTGAAGAAAGTCATTTAATGAGTTTTATGTCATCCATTACACCAACGAATCCAACTGAAGAATTATTCAGAATCGAAATAATTATTCAATTTAAGCAATACAATTTATTACAAAATGGTTTGAAAACTAACAGTCCATTTTTAGTGAAGAAACTATTAAAAAATTGGAAGATTTTCGCAGATTTTTTTTCGAGTATTAATGTTGAAACTTTCGTGAATGATATTCTTCCATACGTTTCGTATTCATTAAAATTCAAATTAGTGAATGGAATAAGCAAAAATATAAAAGATGAAACATTACTGAATGAATGCTTTTTAGCCTTAGAGAAGAAATACGGAACAAAAATAGCAGTAATTCTTTTACCAGGATGTAGTATAGATTTAATAAAAATTAAAATTCCAAGGCTTTATTCAAAGCTAAGTAATAGACATCTAATGAGTATATTTAAAAAAGATAAAACATTCGTAGAATACTATTTTGATATACTGCGAAATAAATATAGCGATATTAATTTCCGCAGTTGTTATGGTCAAACTTTAAAGTTTGTTGCTAAAGCAGACGCAAAATTGTATTGGAAATTAAGCGAAAAATATAAATTTCATATAAAATTCGGCAAACGCATGACAACAGAAATGTTTCGGGCTAGTAATAATCTACCAGATGACTTTATGGTATACGTAAATAACTTTTATTTACGTCAACTGTATAAAACTGCAAGAAAAGATGGATATTTTAAGGAGATCCTTTTAAATGTTCTTCCAAATTCTCCTGAACAATTTGCGAATCTGAATCATTACATCAATCACTTTATTAATTTCCTTCCAAAGTGTGAATTGTATTCAGTAATAGCGTCAATTTTCAATGAAAAATATGGACACCACCTATTAGATTCTCCAGAGTGTTGCAGAAACTTCATCGAATTTATACCAGATAATGAAAAGGAAAATATTTTAAAAACATTGGTTAGTATCACAATCATTTTATTATTTATTATTAAAACTGGCTAGTGATGCCTGCTTGACAGGGGTGGGTCTAACGTATAATGTCTGTCAATAACCGCCATCAATTAAAATGGGCGAATGCATGCTATCGAATCTGACATACGTAATTGGTAATATAATAACAATTATGCCGAACAAGCGAAGAGCTAATAAGCGATTATTGGCCGATAAAGTAAAGGATTTTTTGGTGAACATACAGACTTATATTACGATGGCGTGAGAATACCATCTTTAGTGTTTGATATACCTTTGAAGTGCTGGAGCAAAATAAATTGCGAAAAAACATGTATGTAAACTCTGTTGAACGCAGAAATAAAAAAGATAGTGTACCATCAAATACACAATTTAAGTTTGATTTAATGTGTACATTTTTTGGTTGCAATTTATCATTTGTTTTAGTTGAACAGTAGGTATTTCAGCATTTATGGCATAAATATAATCTAAAGCTATCAATTCGCGTTACGTTATGTAGTTTTATAGCAACCGTACACGGATATTGAAAACAAAATTATATATAAGTTAGCAAATAAACGTCTCTGGTTGTGACATAACCACCGCTGAGGATTATATTTATATCGGAAATATAAAAGTTGTTGTTGTTAAATTGAAACAAGTGACATATTGCAAGTTAGAAAGGTTATACTCGTTAAACCAGGGTGAAATTGTGTACGATGGACATTGAATAATTAACGAAACTTTGTAATAACAGAAGAAGCACTGAATATTATTAGATGACACTTTCTGAGTTCAAGTCGATATCCTAGAGAACAAATTTAATTAGTTGTTTGTAAGAAACAAAAACAAATATAAATATAAAATTTAGTCGAGAACGTTAAAACAATATAGTGAAAAGCGTTTAAGTGTGTAAATGAAGCGGTCACGAAACAATAAGATAAGTGTCTAAATGCTAGTAGAGGTTACTTAGAAAAATGGTATGTTTCATTACCATTTAACAAACCGTTTTTGTCCACAACCATTTGGTTCGTTAATTATCGAATGTACCAAGTATTAATTGATAGATCCCTCCTTTTTTATATCTATTTTCAACAGTGTGTACATGTTTTTTACAATCCATTGTGCTCCACTACATCAAAGATTTATCGCGCGTTAGGCATTATTTTCGTGCCATCGTCTTTTAAATTTGTATGTTCACCGATAAACTCTTTTACCTCGTCGCCTATTTGCTGTTTTTTAGCTCTTTACCATGCAAATATGTATGTTCGATTATCCACATCTATTTATTATATAATTCTGTTTCTTTTAGGTAAAAAACGACGAACAATTGATATACTATTATCAACCATCTCAATCAATTCCAATGATCAAAAATAGACTTCAACACAGTTCCGATGCGAATACCAGAGCACAACTAACTATTTGGATGTACAAAACTTGTGCCGTTAAGAGAGATAAAGGAGCCATTTTGGAAGCACTGCATTTTATTTTAAACAGATATAAAAATGATATAAATGTAATTACAACTTTCTTCAATCATGTCTTTAGTTTTCCTGATGTAATAAGTCTAGACGCGAAATACTGGAAATGCATCGCAGAAATGGCAAAAATTATAGAAGTTTCAAAAGAAACTTTTTACCACGATAATTTTTATAAGAAATATCTATATCATTTGGTTGAAAATAATATATTCAGTCAAGAGTATTGTAAAGAATTTATAAAACTTACTTTTAAAAATGGTTTTTGGAGTTTTGACTTTAGTGATTACAAGAAATACGAAAGAACAATTATTGAGAAAGTAGGCGAATGTCTACCTTTGTTTAAAGAACACGAACGTTATCGGAATGTTTGTATTAGTTTTTTAATACGTTTAGTCAATTACAATGAAAGACATATTAGTACTCAAATATCATTCGATGATTATAACTCCTTCTTTGATCAAATAGAACCGCAAAATTGTTACTACAGCAGATGTATTATCAAGTTCGGTCTGCAAAATTCTCAAACGGAGTTTTTTCATAATTTATTTTGGAATTCTCAGTTAAACACCATTGTCGAATATAAAATACTACTATGGTATCTCAAAAATCGTCCACAAAAAATAGCAGAAAATGTCAATAAACTAGTGGACAATTTGAACATTTTTAGAAAGGAAGTGTTTCTTAAAGAAGCACAAAAACTATTAGACAATGATACGTCTGAAAAAATAAAGATGCGTGCTTTGAATAATCTACATAGTGGTAATAGGGATAAGATCAACCTTTCCCTTAAAATTATATCTATTTTAAAACCAGAAGCGCTTTCAAAATGTGTTTTGCCTTTACTTGTAAGCCCTGACATTGAAACAAATTTAGAAAAACCGGAAGAAAGATTATTAAACAAAATACTAATGAAAAATCTTCACAAACTTGGAGATCCGCTGCATATTTTCCCACTGATTCCAAAGTTTTGTACTCGCTCTAATTTTAAAAACGCTTTAACTCCTTTACAAAGTGTAGCCTACCATACGCCTGAATTACATATAAAGCGACACTTAACGCAATTTTCTAACAGAACGGTAGCCATTAGGAAGCAAGTTCTGATTTTGGCAAAAGACTTGTTATTAAACGAAGAATACGTCAAATTACTAGAAGAATTTTGCGAGACAGAAACAAACACTTCCATAAAAAATATTATTTTCATGAAAACGTTCAAACATTTTATCGAAAATCCATCCGACTCTCTTTGGACCTTAACCCAAAAAAATCTCAAATTGATTGATGAAGAAGACAGAGATGTTTATAATTTTTTATTAGAATATAAAAATGTACCACAGGAATATTTATCACCATATATCGAAATTGTATACGAAAATATTTCAAACAATGTGGATAAGGAAATTACGAAGAAGAGAACACAATTATTAAATTCGATTCCATTACAAATTATTGGTAATTTGAATATAGAATTCTTGAAGCATGTAATCACAGAAACCGCGTGCCTTGAAAGTACTTCAGATTTTCATTGGAAGTGCGTTTTTAACACACATGATAAAAATCAGGAACAATTGTTTGAAGAGAATTTTAAAGTATTGAAAAATTTTATAGAAGAAAATCGTATCGATACAGGGTATGATGTAAAAGTGAGAATGATTGTAACTAACTTTCTACGACGCTTTCTAAATATTGCTTTAGAACTGAAACGATGTCATAATTTGATAGAAAAATTTTTAAAGTCCTGGACTTCAATCATTCAACCAAATACTATTTGTAAGGATTACACTACTCTTCTTTTTACAAATCTTTATTTTAAAAGCAATTTCGATACTTTCGAAACTGGTATTAAAATAAGCGAACTTTTCCACGATTATATAACAAATTATAGTACAAGTATCATCCCCACATTTTCTAGCCATCTAACAGAATTTTTAGAAAAAGTTGCGTTCCAAAAACAAGAACAAATAGTACAGTTTATCAACGGATTCACTAATAACAAGTATAATGAAGACACTTACATAATCACTTTGCATCTTTTATCAAGAATACCGCAATTCAATACCAACGATTATGAAAAGTTTCCTATTTTCAAAGAAATTCGGGAATGTACAAACCCAGTTGTTAGATTTTATTATGATGCATATCTATCTTAAAATTAGTACATATTTCTTAAATTGTTAAATAGTTACATTTTAATATGAGTTAAATTGTGTATTTAATTTAAAAACAAATTGCGACCCAATGTATATCCTAGGTAGGTAATGTAAGAGATAGGAACCTCTACCTTTCCACCTCTCCCCCTCTCATCGCTACTAATGTCGGCGCACGGCGTAGGGCATGATGATTTTTTTACAGATGTATCACACAATTATGTATTAGTTCACTCTAGTTGAGAGATCATATGGTTGGTTTAATCAATCATACAAAAATGAGCGAGAATGTTACATTAACGGAAACACGAATTGCAAGAGACACATCAAATTATTAAATACATACATACATCGGTATCCTGATTTAATATCTTGTGGCAATCTCGTGAAATGCGAACTTAATGGTTTATAAAGAACGGGATTAGAAGCGGCAAATGGAATCAGCGAGACACATAGGAAGTATCATACAATGAAATATAATTTTTTTAATTCTGTGCCACACAATTATGCGATACGGCTATATATAAATTCAATCCACCTGACGCCAATCGAGTTCGTACCGGACTCGTTATTGTGCGCCGGAACAACTGACCATCTCTAGTTATCAATGGAAAATATTTTGAATGTATTTTTATCAATAAAGTTCATAGCTAAATAATCATTGATTTTATTTGTAGTTAGTTTTCGTTTAGCCCATTAGCTTTTGATAGAAGCGTCTTAAAACTGCCCTTATTAAAGGTATTCAAAATCGAAACACTTTTAGGAGCAACTTTGTGTCTCTATTTTATATTAAAAAGATCTATCCACACTAGGACAAATATCTGTAAATTTGAATAGAGAAAAATATTTATATCAGAAGTTTTATTATATAGGGTTAGGCAAAAGTTCGAATCTATTTGAATGCTTTTAATAGGGCTACTTAGATTTCATTAAGATTTTCCATATTTAAGTAAATGCAAATAGAGTAGCTGAATAAGCATATTTACATTCGAATTAGATTTCTGGATTAGCTGCAATTAATGTCAGCATTTTTATTTTAAGTGAAACACCATGTATATTTTTGAGAATTTCAATAGAACTCTGCTTTGGAAGTTCAGTAATAACAGACTTTAGTATCCTTTAGTTCAGCAACAACAGCGGTATTTAATTATATCTAATAAATCAAATTTTTATTGGAAACAAAAAAAATTAACGAAAACAAAATCACTTTATAAAATTTTCTAAAGAATGAATTCTACTTGCGGATTTTGTTCCTGTTTATATATTTGTTTAGTTCTCAATAGAATTTGCTTTGCCAGTTTCAGTGCAGTAGTTCAGCCCTGAAGATGTCCCATACAAATGGGTACGAAACGTCGGCAGATATACTAGTGACGCGGTTCCAGC
Source organism: Dermolepida albohirtum (assembly GCA_031893035.1). Classification (NCBI taxonomy): domain Eukaryota; kingdom Metazoa; phylum Arthropoda; class Insecta; order Coleoptera; family Scarabaeidae; genus Dermolepida; species Dermolepida albohirtum. The sequence continues at coordinate 12,320 of JAVIWB010002842.1, read as the reverse complement.
CCGGAAACCCAGAAGCAGATAGCATGGACCACGACCGCGGAAGTCTACGTACCGAATTTGCTTTATTAAGTTTAATAATTAACAAATTTTTGAATGACGTTTGCCAATGTCTCGTCATGTATTAATTATACATTTTCAATTATTGTCTGCCGTAACTTATGTAGATTATGGGGTTGTTTAGTTTAATCGTATTTTAAATGACCCCCTTGCAAAAATCTAGGGAATTTAGATATGGAGACCGTGTAGATTATTTAATATATCTCTACGACCAATTCTCCGGTTTGGGAATGTTTCATTTAAAAAACTCCATAGCCTTCGTTTTTTAAACGAAACACTAACCGGTCATATAGGTTATATTAATTGAATAATTTGCCCAGTCTCCAGCATTGTGAAGGGGTGCTCCGTCTTGTTGAAAGCAAATACTTTTAGGTAATTCCCCGTCTTCCTCAATAATGCTCAATACCTCAATGCTCCTGGAATGTGTTCAAAAGAGTTTCCTCAAATATTTATCCTACAGGAATTATGGTCATTATCCTGCCTTTGGTTCGACGTATGAGGGTCTGCTTGCACAATTTTGATTCTCTTTGATACGCAGGGAGAAAGCTAGTGGCGGTTTTCTTTATAATTTAATAAATAATTTTATTGATTCTTCTGTGCTGTTGTCCCAGGTTGATTTCCTCGTGCTTAGTTTTGACACTAGATCATCGGCGACCTTCCCAATAGCTAGGGCAAGAACCAATGTTCTCTAGAAGGCTCCAATGGCAGATACATATGTTCAGAAATACCAATGTATTATACGAGGGTCCCTTTCGTCAATTTGAATCTATTCTTGTTCGTTCAGTTTTTTTCTTTTCGTATGACTTGGATTACATTATTATAAGTGTGTATATATTTTTTTTGTTAATTGGGTTCTTATTTTTCTTTGTATTACATTAACTGCACCTATTTTTGTTTCAATTTTAATATTATTCTTAAGTGCATTACGAGGATAGTTTGACAAGTAATGAGAATGACACATAGGTGGCGCTTTAATTGGTAAAACAAGTGCACTGTAATTTAGGTTGCCTATTTATATGTTTACATTCCGATATTAAGATAAATCGGTTGATTAGTTTATTTTTGACAGATGATTGAAAAAGAAGCAACACGTCGTTTTGTTAAAGTGGAAGAAGCAGAGTATCGTGCGGTGATTAAATACTTCGTAATTAAGAGTATGAAAGCTACCGAAATAAAAGACGAGTTACGGGAAACATTAGGTTAATCTGCTCCATCATCCGCCACAATAAGTAGATGGGTAAACGAATTTAAACGTGGTAGAACAAGCTGTGCTGATGAAGCACGCTCTGGAGCACCCAAAATCGTGACTTCTAAGGAAATTATTATAAAAATCCATAATATTATTACACACAAGATCGACGACTCAAAGTGAGAGAGATAGCAGACATGGTAAACATTTCAACAGAACGCGTACACCACATTTTAACGAAAGAATTGGGCCTTTCCAAGCTTTCGGCAAGATGGGTGCCGCGATTGCTTACGACTGATCAAAAGTTCGTTTGCGCATTTCCAATGAGTGTTTGGACCTTTATAAGCGGAATCCGGTTGATTTTTGTAGGTGATTTGTTACTTGCGATGAAACTTGGATACACTACAGTACACCCAAAACTAAACACCAGACGAAACAATGGTTAGAACGTGGTTCTGCACCTCCAAAGAAAGCGAAAACCACTTTAATGGCAAACAAGGTGATGGTATCGATTTTTTGGAGTTCAAAGGGCATTTTGCTCATTGATTACCTTCAGAAAGGTGCCACAATAAACGGACAATATTATGCAGAACTTCTACAAAAATTAAATGTTGAGATTCGTGCTAAACGGCCAGGAATGGCAAAGAAAAAGATTCTTTACCAAGACAACGCTCCCTCGCATACCAGCACAGTTGCGATGTTCAAAATCCACGAGTTGCATTTCCAGTTAGTACCGCATGCGCCTTATTCGCCGGATCTAGCCCCTTCCGACTTCCACCTTTTTCCAAAATTGAAAACGGCAGTAGGTGGAAAGAAATTTTCGTCTAACGACGAGCTTATCATCTTCGTAAATGAGTATTTTGCAAGCCTTCCGGAATCGCATTTTAAAGATGGCATGGAGCATCGTTGGAATAAATGTATTGCTCTTTTAGGAGAATATATTGAAAAACAAAAATTATTTTGTATTTAAAAAGTTCGTTTTTCTTTTCCATTCTCACTATTTGTCAAACTACCCTCGTATGTCCTGTAAATGGTCTGTTGGGCATTGAAGATTATTATTATTATTATTAATACTAGAAACAACTTGATGCGTACATACATACATTAACAGTACCATTCAAACAAAATATAGTTTCGTTGGAAAACGGCAAATTGTGTATAAAATGTTGGTAATTGTTGCAAATCTTTATAGAATTCAATTCTGTAATCACAGTCACCGTCTTATAGTTCTCGCACTAAATGTAATTTGTACAGGTGATATTTTTCATGCTTCAATATTCTGGCTACACTTACATATATTGTATCATCATTATATCTCACTTAATGCGAGAAATGTAGTAGAAGTTTGTGGTAACTCTAATTCTGTAGGAATATTTCGAACAATAAGTTCATCAGTTGCAACTTTTGGTTGTCCTTTTTTCAGCAAATCTCTAATATTTCCAATAACATACTATTTAACAATTCTAACAAATTGTTAAATAGTACATATTTCAAAAACCAGTCATCGTCAAAATTTCAATAATTTCTTTTTCAATTAATTGAAACATTCTTAATATTTGATCGTTTGAAAAATTAAGTAAAGTACTATTTTAATTCCATTATCTACGAATATTAAACATAAACATGATTTTAAAATATCAGCTTTAAATATCTCTGCCGCTATTGAACAAAAGGGTGCTAAATCTTTTTATTTCCGAACTCCCACAGCAGAGCTTTATTGAAATTCTCAAACATATATAGGGTGTTTCATTTAAAATAAAAAAGTTAATATCATTTCTTAAACTGGAAGTCCGATTCGAATATAAATATGCTCATCGAATCCTTATTTGCATTTATTTAAAAATGAGAAATTTTATTAAAATTGAAATAGCCAAATTTGCCAAACCGTGTATATTCTACAAAGTATAAAATAGTAATAAACAGGTTTAACTAATTACGCCAGAAAATCCAAAATTACATTAAAAATGACGAATGCGATGTAATTTCCGTATACTTTCACATATTTTAATTTATTTTTACTTTTCTTTTTCATTGTCAATATTTCGTAATACGAGGCTGATTCAAATTTGACCTGGACTTATTTTTAATTTCTTCTGGTCGATACAAACTACAAATCAATATTAATATAAATCATTTTTCTAATGAATAATATCATATCTCCCTCTCTCGACCAATACATAAATGTATTGACCGACAAAGCAAGAACGCTTCTATCTCACATAGATCGGAGACTATGTTTCCAGTGTGTAATAGACAGAAACTTACGTCTAGGCTTTATGCCAATTAAAGAATGTTAAAAAGGAATCATTCTATTATTAATAACACCCTATCAACTACATATGTTTCATCGAATGCACGAATCGTCAGGTTGATTTGTGTTATTAATGAACGATTCCTTCAGAGTGTTTATCATATCATTTCGATACAGAAAATAATGAATAATATCATATCTCCCTCTCTCGACCAATACATAAATGTATTGACCGACAAAGCAAGAACGCTTCTATCTCACATAGATCGGAGACTATGTTTCCAGTGTGTAATAGACAGAAACTTACGTCTAGGCTTTATGCCAATTATTAATTTTATTAATTATTATTAATTAATTTTAACATTCTTTAATTGGCATAAAGCCTAGACGTAAGTTTCTGTCTATTACACACTGGAAACATAGTCTCCGATCTATGTGAGATAGAAGCGTTCTTGCTTTGTCGGTCAATACATTTATGTATTGGTCGAGAGAGGGAGATATGATTATTATTCATTATTTTCTGTATCGAAATGATATGATAAACACTCTGAAGGAATCGTTCATTAATAACACAAATCAACCTGACGATTCGTGCATTCGATGAAACATATGTAGTTGATAGGGTGTTATTAATAATAGAATGATTCCTTTTTAACATTCTTTAATTGGCATAAAGCCTAGACGTAAGTTTCTGTCTATTACACACTGGAAACATAGTCTCCGATCTATGTGAGATAGAAGCGTTCTTGCTTTGTCGGTCAATACATTTATGTATTGGTCGAGAGAGGGAGATATGATATTATTCATTATTTTCTGTATCGAAATGATATGATAAACACTCTGAAGGAATCGTTCATTAATAACACAAATCAACCTGACGATTCGTGCATTCGATGAAACATATGTAGTTGATAGGGTGTTATTAATAATAGAATGATTCCTTTTTAACATTCATTTTTCTAAGTAAAAAACTCCTTTAAAATTCGCTTGTCCCATCGCTCCAGTCGCTTTTAAAAAATTTGGTCGACAAGATCTTTTTCGGTTGACCACGTAGCAAATTTTGCACAACATCCTTCACTTACTTATTATAATTAAATCACTTGCCTTCCAAGAACTTTTTGAATGACCCAAAGAGGTGATAGTCACTCGAGGCCAAGTTCGTACTATATCGGGACTGAGGTAATACTTCCTAGCCTAATTTAACCAATATATTGTTCGTTAGATAGGTTACATGTGGGCAAGCGTTATCACATAGGAGAATAATATCCTTACTTAAAAGATCGCGTCTTTTTGTTCGTATGGCCAGTTTAACCTTTCCAAGAAGCTCACTGTAACAAGCTAAATTAATCGTTTTCCTTTCTTTGAAAATGCCGTCCCAGAAATGGTCGCCATCGCTTTGCCAGCCGATGATTGTGTTTCGAATATTTTGATCGGAGGTGATCTTGAATGGCGCTATTCGATGCTAACATTCTTGCTTTCTGAGGCCCAGGTCTCATCAGTTGTTATGATACGAGACAAATGGTTATCAGCTTCATACTCATAGCGAAGTTGGAGTTCTTTGCAAACCTGAAAGTTGTTTTTGGAACCAACCTGGCGCTAACTTAAATTTAAGCTTGTTGTGGACGATCGTATGATGCTGTCTACATTAGTGCTAGCAATTTCCTTCACAGTTATTCGACTAGTATTCCGCATCAGCTAGTCAACTTGCTGAATGTTCCAAGATTTACAGCAGACGCTGGGCGGACAGCATGTGGCAAGTTCGCCAAGCGTTCAAGAGTATCCTGGAAAGATTACACCACTCAAAGATTGTAATAAACGCTTTTCTTTGAGCTGTTTATGAAGTCTCTGAAGCATATTAGTGGCTTTTACACCTTCATTGAAAAGAAATGTAATAATTGTGCATTGTGCAACAGAATTTGACACATTGTTGCACCACATTGTTACTACAGCAGACAGTATTAACACAATAAAGTTGCGTTAGCGTATATGACTAACTACTTCCTTGAATATAAAACTACTTCGCTGTATCTCTTTAGTTATTCGAGATTAATTCAACAAAAAAATAAAATGCAGGTAAAATTTGAATTGCTCTAGTAATACAGCACTAACTTAACCATTATGTAGTAAATTCATATCATCTTTCTAGCTGCTTTACTTTCTTTTATCGGCCTTGTATTAGTTAACATTTCCAGATATTTTGACTTCATCTTCTTAAATGAAACTTGATTTGCTGAAATATTCTTATATTCGTCGATTGATGTTAATGTTTTTTCACAACTTTCATGCTTTCTATCTTTAATTTGTCAGTATCTCGTACACCTGTACGCTGTGCATCAAATAGTGTAAAAGCCAGTGCAAAAGTTCTGCAATATAACGCAATCAGTTATTATATTTTATTTCAAGTTCGGTGTAAGTTAGGACTTGTTGAAGTTATCACTGTAGCCGACGACTCGATTTTTCTGTGTTAGTTTTTCTCGAACTGATGCAGTGTAAACCATTCATTATGTCGTCTTGGTTAAAAACAAATTACCGGGTAATTTTACGCGACTTTACTCATCAACGGACTATTGATCAGTGTTTGAAGGAAATGGCTTCTATACTAGAAGACGATTGTCCACATCATACAACTAGGTGGTATGAGAAGTTTCAGAGAGATAATTTTGACTTGAAAAATGCTCTGGTATCATGACGCCCTACTTCATTCGTTATCGAGGAAAACATTGATGCGGTCAGGAAAATGCTCCAATCCGGTATGCACGTAAATTATCACGTGCTAGAAGAATAACTTCGAGTAATAAAGGTTCGTATCGTTTAAATACACCATGCCTCAAGGGATAAACAAATGGCACAACACATTTCATTTAAAACTAATTCTAGTAAACTTTTTTGAACATTTTTTAATATTTATATATTTCTTGGAAATCGCGTAATAAATACTGGTTGATTTTTTGGAAATGATAAATTTTGGGAGAGATAAATTAAAAGAATGTTAAAAGGAATCATTCTATTTATTATTAATAACACCCTATCTACTACATATGTTTCACCGATATCACGGATCGTCAGGCAGATTTGTGTTATTAATGAACGATTCCTTGTTTGCGTCTATCATATCATTTGAATACAGAAAAATAATGGATAACAAGCGCCTCCCTCTGTCGTCCACTATACTGAACGACAAAGAGAGAAACGTCAATTTTCTTTTTGTTTGCTATTCTCAAAATATAAACGGCTACCCTGTATTATTTTAGTTCAATTTTAAACACTTATTTGTAGAACGATAATAAAGAATACGTTAAATTTTTCATTTAAAGGTTGATAGTATGGTATTGATATAAAATAAAGCCTTATTTTAAATAAGTAATAATTGTTGTTAGTTATGTTAATGTCAATATTATAAAAGTATCATATATTAGATTGAAAATTTTAAATGTTTTATACCAGTAAAGATAGGAAGGTGTTAAAATATGTATGTAATTTAAACATTTATAATTCATTTGACTTCTGAAGATTTATAAGAAAAAGAAGACCAAAATACCTTTTATGTGCTACATTTCTATTGATAAATTTAAATATTATGAAAAACCTGACTAACATGGCTGGTTATAAAAAACTTCAGTATTCCTATAAACATATATTTGAATCTATAAAAAAACAGAGGAAGAACGATAATAGTAAACAACGAGAAAAAATTATTGGTACTGACAGTATTTAAAAATCCAGTGAAAATTAAAAATAATATTGGTTATTTAAAAACAATTATAAGGAATTGTAAAGGATATTATAATTATTAATAGGATAAAATAAACCTATTGATGTATATACTAACAGCATCAGACTAGGACAAATATAGTGCAAGCAAAGATAGGTTATACTTTGGTAATATAAATTATATGCAAGTACGAGAAATATACAAGATAGTAAGGACATATACGGTGAACTAAGGAGAAGAAAAGGAAAGGCGTTAAGAGAATTTAAATAAAAACAGGAAACTTTATATAAAGGTACATATTAAAAACATTAAGGTATATAAAATTAAGTAACCATAAATGATTTGAAAGTTAAATTATTTTAAATAAAGAAATTAAATTTTTAGAATTATAAATAAATGTCATATAAATTAATTATGTAAGAAGGTTTTGTTTTATTTTACTCGAAAGTGCAATATATTGTTTATTAGAAAAATTACCAATCTTTTATTTTATTAAGTTTTATTATTTAATATGCATCTAGAGTATATTTAAAATGTATTAAAAAAATAATACATTGAATACCGTAGCCGGGGATATAACGGAGGTACGAATCTGATTGAGATTAAATATGTTTACATTTTAAGATAAAAGATCAACTATAAAATAATTATAGTTAATCACAAATTATCTAAAATAAATTAAAATTACATAACATTTGGCGCAGTCCAACGTTGTGCTTATTTGATATGATTTAATAAAATATAAAAATACAAATATATATATATATACTACCATGCACATGCAATATTTATTTTTTATATTATATATTATAATTTCACAGCAAAATTTAAACATATAATAAACATACACATGAATAATTTCATATCACAAAAGCTTCCTGAATTTGGGAAATATCGATAATTTATTATCAGAAAATTTAAAAATAGAATATTGATTGTACACCTTACTAGCAGCAGTTGATTATGCTTTCATAAATAGTACGTGTATATATGCATGTACATATATATCCATATATCCATATCCAGTGAAAACAATAAAAATTCGTGAATACAAAATTTATTCCATAAATCACAATTTGAAGAACAGCTGCCTAGTTCCTACAAACAGAACATAAAACCCGTAAGTATCATTAACGTCATTATTATATTGATTAAATAAATAAACAAATGTCCTCTATTGTACTTTGTAAATATTGGAAATATTATTAAACTATTTTTTATTTTGTATTACAACTCATCGTCTCTTTATTTACATCTACAGAATAACGCATATGTATACATCTTTCTATCATAATTTTGTACAGCACGACCATCATATCCTTGGACAAAAATCTACTGCGCATCGTAGGCGTGCCGGGTGGTACACTCCGAGTCATCGGTAAGCTGTTTGTGTCCTCAGTGTGCTTATGATCGTTGCGTGGTTAAGTTGTTAAGTTACGGTTAGTCAAAGTGAGTAATTGAGGTCTTGCATTATAATTGGTTATTATTTGTTTTATTTATTATAATTAATAATGTCCAACTTAGGAGGTGGAAAAGGACTGCATTCACAAACCCGTGAAGTCGTGTTTAATGTTTTTAAGTTTTTAAAGACAATTTCAGATAACGAAACAGACATAAGAAATTGTACAAAAAGCGAATTAAAGGAATACGTAGCAAGAGCAACTGGTGTTTCAAGAGCTTCTGTCTATAATATTTTAAAAGAGGGGAACGAATATCAAGCAGAACCAGAACGAAATGAGAAAGAGAACACAGAACAACTACCAGTTTTCAAATCGCCAAAAAAGAAAAGATCGAGGAAATGTTTAGTAATGGATTCAATAGACGACATTGACCTATACCAAATAAAACATATTATTTATAATTTCCACAAGACAAATAATCAGCGGATTACTATTAAAAATTTACTACAAAAACTTAAAGAAGATATAAATTTTCCGGGCGGCCGAGAATCCTTAAGAAAAATTATAAAGAAGCTTGGTTTTAGATTCTGTGCTACACAAAACAATCGCAAGATATTACAAGAAAAACCAGATATCAGAAACATTCGTACAAATTTTTTACGAAAAATAGATGTATATCGACGGCAAAATCGTCCAACTATTTATATGGATGAATCCTATATTCATAGCGGCCATACAAAATCGAAAAGTTGGACAGACAAGTCAAGAAATGGGTTATTTTCGACAATCTCCAAGGGCCAGCGTTTAATTATGTTGCACGCTGGAGGTGAGAACCATGGATTTGTAGAAAACGCTTTGTTACTTTTTAAATCCGGAACAAAATCCGGTGATTACCATCACGAAATGAATTTCGAAAATTACCAAAAATGGCTCGTTGAAAAACTAATACCAAATTTACCAAAAAATTCAGTACTAGTTATTGACAATGCTCCATACCACAATGTTCAGATAAATCCAGCGCCTAATTCTAATGCAAACAAGCAAAAAATGTTACACTGGTTGACCGAAAAAGGTATTGCCTGTACATCTGATATGACGAAAGCCCAGTTATATATGTTAATAAAATATAATAAACAACAACACTAACGATATAAAATAGACGCAATTTTGGAGGCACACGGTCATACAACTTTACGATTGCCTCCGTATCACCCTGAACTAAATCCAATCGAAATGATTTGGGCGACTGTGAAAAATTTTGTGGCATCACAAAATGTCACATTTAAATTAGAGGACGCTAAAAGGCTAGCGGAAGAAAAATTTAAAAGCATTACAGTAAATGACTGGAACAAATTTTGCACTCACGTGAAGAGAGTCGAAGATGAATATAAACAAAATGAAGTTTTTATGGATGTTCTTACGGAGTCACTAATTATAAACGTGGGTGCTGATACATCTGACAGTGATTTTGGTTTCAGCGATGATTCAGAATAACTTAGTAATCATTGCTTTGTGAATGTGTTTTATTATGTAATTTATTATGTAATTATGTAATCATTTTGAAATAAAGCTATTTGCTTCTAATTACTGGGTATTATTAAAAAATTTTGTAATTACATTATCTACCTAATCATATTAAGATTTACTTTCATAGTACATCCTCAATAGAACACTATTAAATAACACTTAGCAGCCTCATTAATTAATAATTTACATTCCATTTGGACCAGTATAACATATATTAATAAATAAAAATTTTCTAAATTCTTATTCTTGGCGTCGCGTAGTACAAAATAAAACCGCGTCTTTCTGTTGGGAATGTACCTAATCACCGAAGCGAGCGACACACTGGCGACTGAGTACGAGTAATACCGAAAGTGTGCGCAGATTTTTCTAAGGATATGATGGTCTTGCTGTAAGAATGTAATCAGTTAACACGGCAAGAGTGTAATGACAGTCAGCTTCTGAATCAAGCTATGCTAGTATTAACGAGAAATTTTTAAGTTGAAATTCTGCTTATTTAAAAATCAAGTACTGGTATGATTTTTCTACAAAATATGTAGTGTTGTCATGACTTTTTTTCTGTTTTTCATAGATCATTTATTAATAAAAAACGATCAATAAATTATATATTGTTTGTCTTCTTTAATAACATTTTGGCATTTCTCGGCGTGCTTCATGTATAGAAAGACCTATCTTTAGTTATGAAAAACTTTACAAGGTGCTATGTTTCACAAATTCATCTGAATTGAACCTTACACCACGCAAGCAGTTTCGAAGGGAACGAAAGAAGTAGAAATATGAGAGCTTAAGGTCCGGCGAGGAATGGTATTTCATCACAACAACGCGAGTCTACACATAAGTTTGATCGCCTATCAAAAATTTTTCAATTATATATGGGATGTGTTGCCATATCCCCGATATTCGTCTGACCTTACACATACATTCGAACTGTCATTTATTTCTTTCTCTAAAACTCCTTGTTTGGTGTAACGTTTGACTTAGAGAGGGTTGTGAATCAGCATCTTGTAAGACCGACGAAGACTGGTCCTTCTATAAATAAAGACATATGAAGCTCACCGAAAGATGTCATAGGTTATCGAAGAAAACGGGCAATATGTATTTGATTTTATCAACCCAATATTAATATATGTATAATATGATTAATAGTTATGTCAGTTACTGCGGTTAAGTGAATAATAATGTAAATGTAAATGTAAAAACACCCTTATCACATTCATGCTTCTATCTTAAACACATATTTTAACAAATAAGTTGTGATCTTCGGTAGAAAAAATAAACACAGTGTTGACCATGGACATGCAGTTAAGCTGCACAGGAAAAAACGCAAAACACTCTGAAGCTGAATTTGATGGAGCCTGTGGTTGATTAACTTACTCACTAAGGTTGGTATATAACCTCTTTCCACATTAACTTTTGTAATTCTGTATACGCATTTCGACACCGGTCCCATAAAAGCATTCAATAATTCCACCAGCATATTCATCCTTCATTTTACCCAAGTTAGGTAGACTGGGAGGTATTCCGTGTATATTCCCTTCGGTGAAATTAGAAGTATCGAACATATTTAAATTGTTTTTAATATCATTATATATATTATAATTTTGCACGCATATAACTAATGAGTCTGTATCCGTATACAGTAAAGAAACGTCTGTATCGAAGATAGGTTTTAAAAAATCATAAAAGAAGCGATACATTACCTCCTTAGCCATTTCCAAAATTGTGAATCCTGCATACACAGGCTTCACATAATCTACACGTACATGTGCCAGTTCGATGGCTGTTAGAGATTCAGAAAAGACTTTGCATGATTTAAAATTTGGTTTTGCAATATATGCCTCAGCGCCAAGTCTTTTATGAATAGTTTCCCAATGGGAAACCAGTTTTATATTAACGCGATTTTCTACATTCTCCATTGTCTTTCCAAATATGCTATTAACCATTAACTTATAAAATTGCTTGAAAAACTCGTTGGTAGATTCGTTCCGTTTTAATGTATTAAAATCAATGTATTTCTTTAACCACCGACTTTGTTTAAATCGAATTCCACGACGAATCCCACATAGTTTCAATCCATGATTTATACATTGTTTCAGAGTTAGGTAATGTATTACATAATTAGATTTATTGTGAAAGTTTGGAATTAATTTACCATACTTCGAATGAGGTGGGATAACGTGTTCCGGA
>JAVIWB010002841.1:0-376919 GCA_031893035.1 Dermolepida albohirtum | reverse complement strand
ATCTGTCTGTAAGCCTCCCTTTTCAAAACTCCGTCGATTTTCACCAGATCTCCTACACCAGACGAAGAAAAACATCCCCAAACCATTACAGAACCGCCACCATGTTTTACCGTGAGCACCACACATTGCGGTAACATTTTTTCCGTAGCAGTTCTTCTTACCAATATCCGACGTCTGGAACCGAAGACCTCTTACTTTGATTCGTCGGTCCATAGTACTTTTTCCCACTGTTCTATTGTCCAATCTTTGTGTAACTTAGCCCATTGTAGCCTTTTTATTTTATTTTGCGGACGTAGAAGCGGTTTGCGAACTGCTACACGTCCCATCAATCCAGCCGCTCTGAGCCGCCTTTTTACTGTGGTTAAAGAGATCCGAGTTTCACGCTCCCTGTTAAACTCACCGCGGATTTGCGAGGCCGTTAATCTTCTATCTCTTTTAGACGTCAATATAATTGTCTGATCTTCTACAGGAGTTGTAATTTTTGGTCTTCCTGATCGTTTTCTGTCCGTATACCCTCCAGTAGACTGGTATCTTTTAATTGTATTTTGTACACCTTTGTACGATATCTTCATTCTTTTCGCGACAAACCGTATAGAATCTCCCCGATTATGATGACTAATAATTTCTACACGTTTTTCTAGCGATATCTGCTTTCTCTTCGCCATAATCAAACGATGTTTACTGATTCTACACACTTTTATGTGTCTACACACTTTAAATGATACGAAGCAACTAAAATATTCTCATTACTTCAAAATGTATAAATACTTATAAATATAAAAACTAAATGTAATTACAAAAGGTTTATGCGGAAGGGTCTGCAATAAAATTTGTCCATTCCAGGTAATCGTTCGTTATGCAGAAATATTACCTGCTCGAATAAATAATACCGCACGCAAAGTTTCCTTAATCTCTGGTTATTTTCCAACTATTAATGCATTTAAAACTACATCTTTTATGTGAAGCTTTATAATGTACTTAAGAATAATCCTTTGTACCTATATCAAAGTAATACGAACGTAACATAGATAAATTTTAATTTTTATGAATTTACTGGAACTGATTCCAAACTTATGGCCTGCAGTGTACTTACACCATGATGTAATCAACAAAAATGCCATTAAGAGAATTTGTCATAATTCAAACAATCGTAGGATTCTATTATTAGAAATTTGAAATAAAAAATTCTAAGAGCAAACTGTAATGACAATAAATAATAAAACAGTTTTGTAGATCAAGACGTATTTATTCCTATAATAGAAAATAATTGTAACCGTAATTGTGAAATCGTCCTTGAAGTAAGCCAATCGCCACATTTTTTTGTATTAACATCGTTAAGTTTGAATGTTTACATAGTGTTTTGTTAATAATGTTAAACAAACCTCCGGGTTCACAGTAACGTATAGCCTCGTCGCGAAGGCTGAATAGGTACAATTATAAATAAAATAAATAATGTATGTAATTAGGTACCTTTTTATTTTTTACGTGATGATGTTTCCTGACATGAAAATACGGTGTAGTATTGCATCATTAGTATACCCTTCCATTGTTAATTCAGTCAAACGCCTACGACGTGGTGAAAATACATTTGTGTATTTGGAAAACGTACGTTCTACATCTAGTCTTATCACTTTCGCACTTTTGGTTTCTACATGAATACTGTTCTGTACGCACTATGTTTAGTTTAAAAATAGAGACTGTCATTTAAAATTGCACATAATTTATGGGTCTTTCAAATACCTATACTTCTAAATCTAGATTTCTTAAGGAAAATGAGATGGTTTTTAAAATAATCGAGTAAATTTCGGAAATTTGCTCTATTTATGTTTAGATTTCGATATCTATAAACAGTTGCTGGCTGAATAGAATTGTTTGAGCTTCTTGTGAATTTAATTTCAAATTACAAGTTTTAACAATATGAAAATGTTTTTTATAGTAGATACATTGAACCTATATTCCTTATCTCGTTGCTGCTGTCTGTGTGAGCAGAGGAATGCCTAGAAAAGAATTTTTAAATGCTAAAATAAAAACTTGTTTATTGGAAGCTGTTAATCTATCTACTGTTTGGATAGCTGTTTCTAATATACCATACTATTAGATTCATTATATGGACGAAAGGAGAAAAGATTGTTTTTTCTTACCAGCTTTAACCATGTTTGCACCACCATTTATAACCAACATTACAGCTAGGATTAATGATATACGAAATTCCCCAACATTTTTTATAGTTTGCACTATTTATTTTACGGATAATTTTAAATATTTTACTTCATAGGAGGCAACAAAGCCTTATCGCTTTCTAAACTACTATTCTACAAATAAATACATAATACATTTTTTAGCATTTGTAGTTTCATCAACTGACAGCCATATTGTTTTATTTTCTAACTCTTTTTATAAGATCCGAAATTGTGTCTTGCACTAGCGGTAAATTGTGCAGTAATTGTCTTATGGTTGGTAACTTTCTATGTGTTACACTCGTCGTAGTGAACAATCCATTTTTGCGAGGCTTCTTCGTATCACTGACGTGATGCAAGTTATCGGCAATATCTGCACTCGCTCGTCCCTATTGGTCCTGTATATACTTTTGTCGCTGGTTGCCCTAAGGATTTTTTAATCTGACTTGTTAACTAGTAGAACCGGACAATAATTTTGAAAAGTACTTCATGGCGAACGAAACTGAAAGTTGTTCGTGAAACCTGAAATCGAAAAAGTCCTATATAAAGTGCGTTGTGACTTACTGAAACCACAATTGTCACTACATCAAGTAAGGAAGGGTGCACCAGAAAGAAGCACGAACAATGGAAGACTGTTGGTCAGATTTCTGGCATTATGTCGATGACTTATCGTGGAGGATTTGGAGGAGAACGAATTAAATGGTTCTTCAAGAGACGAGGAAAACGAATTTTGGTAAAAAATTAGATAAATTGGGATTTCAGATTGTACCTCATTCATCCTGTTAGCCAATCCTACTTCAAAATTCCAAACATATCCTTCCGTTTTTTGCAAAGAACTTTCTGTTGAATATGAACTTGCAGCAGTTGTGAAGTATTTTAGAGATCTTGAGAAACACTATAATAAAAGATAACGTAATAGCAGTTAAGCATCGTTGAACTTTTCGTATCGAGTAGCACTTTCGTGAAACCATTCTTGTATGCTATACGAACATACATAAACTTATATAAAGAATTTTCGATAGAAACAGCTAGCACAATATCATATTTAGAGGTTTGTTTAAGACCGTAGAAACACTTCCAGATGATATTTTAAAAAAATTAGAAAATCGTGAGAGAGTTAAATAAGGAACTATGTGTACAATTATAACTCCAATATTGCTTGTTCCCTCACATAAAATAAACTTTTCATGTCTTCAAAAACAAGTAGGTTTTGTCGTAGACAATTTATCAAAAGCTTGTTTACATATCTTTGGTCTTTCATTTCATCCATCACTATTTTGAGAAGTACGCATAAGAGTATTACAATGTTCGATCTCTTGTCAAACAATGAATAACTTAAAATTATGGATATTTTGTACCTTTTAACATTTCGTAGTTCGTGGCACAGTCTTTAGTAAAATGTCCTCCTATTTTATCAATTAAAATTATTTCATATTGCCTTTCAATATTAGCAAACTGTATAGAAAGTAATGCTATTCTAATAATATGTATATGCGCACATATATGTGTATATATTAGCATACCCCGCAAATTCCTTTCGTACCACACTAGGAATGATTTTAACTGGCTATGTTTGTATTGTACAAACATGCACGCTTATCTATTAACCACCTATTGTATCGATTTCAGTCTCTTTTACAAGTTTTTCTACACCGTTCAGAATGAAGATCCCTCTCATTGCTTTAAAAAAGCTAATAGTGCCAAGGATACTACGACTAAGACGACCTTTCGCAATTGGTCTAAGAAATTTAGAGCTGGCAATTTTGATTTGAAAGATGAAGACCGCAGCAACCGCCTAGCAACGACGGATGTCCGCTAAAAACCCGTAATATATTGCGGGCGAGATAGTTGATGTCATTAATATTTCCAGGACAACTGAGCATAATAACCTGATCAGCATGTGTTATGTCAATCGATGTGAAGCTAGAGTTCACACTATTGACGGAGACCTATCTTATAAACTTCATATCTACTTGCGATTGTTTGCTTCAGCGACGTGAAAGAGATCCTTGTCACTGGATGCTAGACTTGAATTTTATGCACCGACAACGCACTTGGTCTAAGGGTAATAGACCTTCAACAGTTGCAAAGCATCGACTTCACCCGGAGAAAGTTCTTTTTGTCCATTTGGTAAGACTGGAAAAGTGTAATCCACTACAAGCTTCTTCTTCAAGGTGAAACCATTAATTCGTCAAATACTCCAATCAGATTGATAAACTGGACGCCGTCAAAGCAGAAAAACGGTCGGAACTGACGTTTTTCGTCACAATGCAATACCGCTTATTACATTAGCTGTAAGAAAAGTTGTTTCTCTTTGATTGGGATGTTCTACCATATCCATTGCACTCTTCAGATGTTGCTCCATCTGACTGTAACTTCTTGTCATTAAAAAACTCTCTCCTCGATGAACTATAATCCGTAAGCGAAAATAAAATGCATCTTGGGGAATATTTTGTAAGTAAGCACCAACGATTTTGGAAAGACGAATAATAAGTGTTTTCTAGAGATTAAAGCAGGTGATGGAGCAGAACGGTTCATATATAACGCAATAAAGCAACCTTAAACGACAAATATCGTGTATTCATTTCGTATAAGAAAGGAAAGAAACTAATACATTAGTTGAGTAAAACAAGTAATGCGAAAATCTTTAACATCTACATATTTTTTTGTTTTTAAACAAATATCGCTTTTTAAATTAAACAAATTTGCTTTGAGTGCGATATATGTACATTCAAGTAATACATCAATATCAGAATTAAAACTACTTGAACGTCAATTACGTAGTAAAATGTTTTTGCTTTTATATATTTGTCTGGCATTGATTACTACTTCTACTATTATCACCAGCCAACGTGTATTACCATATTCATGGGCAAAGCTGAATTTATTACACAAGAGTTGTCAAAGGACCCCGATATGTATGTATGTGTTTCATACAATTCGCGTGCTTGTATACGTGAAAGTTTAATATTATAAACGAACGGCATTAATATAATAAAGCGGAGAGTCGTGTATGAAAATTATGGAAATGATATTTTATCTTTTGTTTAGAATAATTTCGTCGAGGTAGATTATTTGCACGCCATATACGCTATGCAGCGCTCGCACCGGAAAGGTGAAAATTATTAATATGCAGATTGGCCATTGTGTGAATATTTTCATGGGGATTTTGTGATACACTCGTGCTAAATTCTAATTAATAACTGTCGACTTAAGAGAGTATCAAATTATGGAAACTAATAACGCGCCAGTAGTTATGTTAAAAAACACTTTTCTATTCGCTTCGATATTACTCTGTACCTATTCTTAGATACTACTTTGTGATATTTTATAATATAATCAGTAAAATTTTATTTAATATTTTGCGAATATGACTGTCAGCTATAGACCTTAAATTCTCTTTATTTGTTCCTTGTTTATTTTAAATAATCTATGCCCTCGAAGAGTTTCAGTTTTCTGGTTCTTAAAAGCTATTCGTTAATATTGTCACTGAGCAACTTATTCACTCTACAGTCTTCTGATACGTGTATTAGCATCGTTTGAAAACTGTAATGCTATAGAAATAACTAACGTTTGCTTGGATATTACACTCTCTATCTAAAAAAATGGCTTCGAAAAGACAAAACCAGTTAATAAATCTTTCTAAAAGTTATTCTATTTATCAGAAATAGTCTCTTTCAACAGAAATACAAAGAGTACTAGCAAAGTTTTGCAATATAGTTTTGTTTATTTAATTTTTTCAAAGTAATTTCCTCTACACTCAATACACCTCTCCATCCTCCGAAACCAATCTTTAAAACCAGTTCTGCCAAGTTTCACTAGGCTGGAAAACCGCCTCCCTTTTAGCTTCATTTTCACATGCAAAGTCGCGGGGAACAAGATCTGGACTGTAGGGAGGGTGCTCGAGTAGTTTCAATCCTGTCGTGGTCAAATATTCGGTGCAGGCTTTGGCACGGTGAGCTGAAGCATTATCGTGATGGAGGAACCAGGTGTCCATTCTTGACTTTGGCCGCAGTTTTTTCTTAGATCCAATGACTTTAGGCAGGCACTGTTCAGTATACCACTTAGCTGTGACTGTCTTCTGTGTATGTAAAACGACGTATTCCACAATTACACTCGATTCGAAAAATACAGCTTTCACTTTCTTCTTTACAGATCGGCATTTTCTGACAACTACGGGTGTGTCCAACATCAAAGACCCAAACTTTGTTTTGAGCTTTGGTCAGTACATCGTAATAGTACAGCCAAGTCTCGTTACCTGTCACGATGTTGTTCACATACCGAGATTGTCCCTTATTAAACTTTTTTAGCATCTCCCGGCACCAAGTCACACGTCGTGTCATCTGCTCTTCAGTCAGTCGATGCGGCACCCAGAGAGAACAAAGTTTCTTCACGTGCAAATAATCAACGAGAATCAAACGAATTGCTGGTGCATTTATTCCTAAATTACCCTCTATTTGTTGGTAGGTCACTCGCCTTTCCTCGTCAAGCATTTTCCTCACAGTAGTAACGTTTTCCTCCGTAATTAACGTTCGTGGCCTTCCCAAACTCTCAGAATCCTCCACAGTTAAATTTTCCCTTTGGAATTTTCTATACCACCTGAATATCGTGCGATATGGACAAACATTACCTAGCGCAAGAGCCACTTCTTCGAAGCACTGGTCTATGTTTAAACCACGCATGAAATTATAACGCAAAACTGCCCTTGTCTCATTTCGTGATCACGATGCCATCACAAGCACTTTACACTCTCACTGCTAATGAATAACTGAGCCCATCGATATGGCACGGCGGCTACTATGCACGTATGAACATGTCTCAACATGCAGCAACAAGCAGCTCCCTACGAGTCATATTGCAAAACTTTCCTTGTATTCTTTGTATGAGAATGAATCAAAAATTAGTGAGCTTGGCAAGAAAGCAAGTTTTTTATCCAAAAATTATTTTATTTTTAAACTAAATCACCTTATAACTCATTCAAGTCTTTTCATTCTTTGTCAAAATGTTCGAAATTATTGGTGATCATCACCTCGATAAAAATCTCTTGCCTTTAACTCAAGGTTTCAGATTGGAAGTAAGCAAAACGTGTAAAGGGGCAAAATCTGGCCAACTAGCTTCATGCTGAAGTAGTTCGAATTGTAGTTCACAAATTTTCATCAACAATGGAAGTGTGAATAGATGCTGCAATTTTCAAGAAGAAACACTCGTTTCTTCTTTCAATAGGACCTTTGGTGTTATAGTGCAGTTGATCTAAAAAGGATGTCATATCATTAATTTTATCTTTATAAAGATTATCTGCAGCCCCAAAACAGAGTAGTCATAACATTTCCGGTCCAATATACTGTCTTTGCCTTCTTCGGAGCATTTGTACCAACTTCAGTCTATTGTTTTGACTGCTGCTAAATTTTTTAAATGCTGTCCGCTTTTGTCAAACTTTGACTTTTAAATAGTGACGAAAAGAAAAATTTTGCATTACAAGAGAAAAATAATCAAATAAGCTTTCATAATTCTATCTCTCAACTCTAGTTTAATGTAAAGTAATATTTCTGTTGTGAATGGACAATGTATATCATTGGACGAATGAGAAAGTACTACTATGGTATGTGCTTCTTTAGCAAATACATATGAAAAGCTTTGTTTGATTCACATTTGCTGGAATCACTCATTTTATACATTGCAGTATCATTTTGGGGTTATGGGATGATAAGGTATACACTCGTCACTGAACACTTAGAACTTTTATTATGGTACTTGTTTAAGGTTGCAGTAAACGAATGGCGTTGGGGATTCCTCTAATAGAATGCGACCTTCCAAGCAAGCGGTTCAATTTGATAGTTTTCAAGGATTTTTCCTTGAGTAGGATGTGACTGGAGATGCTAAATCCCTCAACCATGTCTGTGTCTCCTCAAACGTGTACCAGATCATTCAGCCATCTCTGCAAGTCAATGCTATATCTTGGTGTTCCACAGCGATTACGCCAAAAGTGTTTTGTTACTATGTAAACCAAGTGTACAAACCCTACTGGTGTTTGAAGACTCATGCGGTAGAGATGCTGCTCACTACTCCGTGACTGCTTATAAAGACATCGCAGTGGATCGTTCATGAGACCTAGCACAAAGATTGCACTTAAGAGTAGCTACTACTCCTTTCTGGTGGCAGTGACCATACATAGAAGGTAGCAATAGCAAGGGCTTTATATAGGGTTCGTCACGGCATTGCATTATTCATTTGATAAGTAAAGAAGAAAATGCAAAACTTTATTCAACAGATATAAGTTACTGAAGGGAATATCGTACAACCCCAAAAAATCGATCCTCGCAATTGTGTTACTATACGATTATCTTAATTTTCTTATTGTGTATATTATTATTCTAATGTAAGATTCTGTAATGTAATCTTAGATTAAAAATCATTTTCGTTTTAACGTTAACTAAAATATAAATTAAACGTTTACATGTACATTATTTCTTTTACAAACTCTACTGCAAGCTATTAAATGAAATGTTATAGTACAAACAAGCTTCTGTGCCAAGGTTTTGTTCCAATCTGATATCAAAGTTTGTATTGATAACAAGTACCACTTAGCCTGCATATTCATTTACATTAAAAGAACAATATTAACCTTATCTGGAGTGATACATATGTGGTATTCTAGATAAAGCAATTCGCAATTTTTTTTTCAATTTAAGTATTTTTAATAATAATAATAATAATAATAATAAGTCTTTATTGTCCAACAGATTGTTATAATCCAATAACAGGACAAAAAAAAGTTTAATGTTCACAGTGCTTTAGAAAAAAAAAGAAAAAATCAAAATAAAGATATAAATGAATATAAATATAGGTTATACATATTTCTTTAAATAATTATGCAGTTTTCAAATATGTATTTCGCAATAAGTATAATAATATTTATTGCAATTAATTACTCTAGGTTGTTAAATAATTTTCAGTATGAAAATGCCAAGTCTATGCTGCAGTAACTTTCCACTTGTGCATATTACAAGTGGAAAGTATATGTATATGTATATGCATATATGTATGTCTTTCTGGGTGTACATGCCGATATGAGATGAGAGTAAAATTTCTTGGACTCTTCACCGAGTGTAGGATGGGAAAAATTGTTTTCTCGACGTTTCAGCGGGATTGTGCCTATCATCTTCTGGAGTTAGTTTCCCACTGCTTAAGACTTGAGATCATCTAATACACGTTTCAAGCAATCCTTCTACGGATTGATGAACTACCTTTTATCATTCTTTTATCATTTGCAATAGTTTCATTATCGGAAGTATTTTCTTAATTCGACACTTCTACAATTCAAACTGCCGACATGTTAAGTCACATAAATCCAGGCGTCCGATTGGTAAAAATTTCGCATCATGAGCTACACCTAGCTCTCTGATTTTGCAATGGTATTTTATATTAATTTGCGTTCTATATACACTACATTTATAATAGTAATAGTAATAAAGATAATCTCTATTGTACGAAAGACGTACATCAATAAAATGGCGAAATGATAATTAAATCTACATAAACAGGAAGTTATGTTTTATTGAAATAGAAAATTAATTGTAGAAAACAAAATAGAAGAAAGCATTAAAACGAAACAATAGAAATATAAAAAAGCGAGAAAATATCAATTGGGATAAACAATTCCTCGAAAATATATGGATTCTGCGGCGATAACTGTCTCTAAACATACTCAACAATAATTGTTGCCTAATATTTTGTCTAATATTTTGACAAGGAAATGCGTAAATAAAGTACAGAAACATTCATATAAAATAAATGTTCAATGAATTAATTTGAAATGAGTCCTTTATTTCCCGTTTATGAAATGAATGGTTCCTATGTTTATAAAAGAATGCGCTATACTCTGTACATTCGTTCGCTATTGTTATTCTTTCAAGAACAATTTCGTGTGTAAATATTTGAAAACAACCCACTCGTACTTTTACAAAATTATATTTATTAACTTAAAGATCAAATATATGTTACTACCGCAATTTAATCGTTTGTTTAATACAATAACATGGCAATGACTGACATGCTTAGATATATGCCTACAGATTAGAAAACACGCAATTATTTTCCGCAAGGTACTTGAATGAATATAGATTTTTCTTTTTTTCGTAAGAAATGTAGGCTAATTCCAGAAAGTCGACGTCGTGATTTTATTGTTTCGAGAAGAATTATGAATTATTAACTAAACTATGAGAAATTCCTCATTTTTTTTAACCAAAATTACATAAAGAGCTCAAATTAATAATTTTATTTCGAAAATTTGTCTTTGTTTAAGTTGAAACACTAAATTAATTATTGATGTAAGTAAAATATTTGCAGTCGCTTAAGTTAGCAGATAGAAGAGATCAAACAAAGAAAAAGTTTAGAGAATGCTTATAGAGTGAGCAAATGATAAAGTGCTGAAAGAATAATTGGTGTGTTTCATAAATAAAAATCTAAATGCAATCATCAAAATAAGAGATGCTGGAAAGATAGGTCCTAAAATATGTATTGTTGAAATTGAAACAATGGTGGAAGAACTAGAAGTACTAAAGAAGAAAAACAAGCTAAGAGAAATTAAAAAACACAAAATTTTCATCAAAACCTTACCCAAAAAGAAATGGAAGTAAGAAAAAGGAAGAGAGTAGATGAAGAAAGAGATAAGAATAAAAGTGTGATGGAAGGTTACTTAAACCTAACCATAAAAAGAGGAGATTATGAGTGGGATAAAGACAAAAAACATTAATAAGAACCTAGAATGATTCAAAAAACTGAAATAGCTTCAAATTCAAAATAGATTACGGATGAAGAACAATAATATGAAACTATTTATAGTCAAGCGTAATACCAAAAGGGAGACTAAACTAAAGGAAATGTGTATTAAGAATTGCATATAATTATGCCCTTTTACGATAAGAAACAATAGTTTCTTGAAGAAATCATTGGATGCCACACGAGACGCGAAACCGCGCTTCTTATGCTAACATGTATCTCCACACTTAGAGCATGGAAAACGGTGAATTCGAGTCTTCTAACGTGCCCTAAATCGGAATTATGGAAACGGAAATTATTGATAGTAGGAAAGTTATAAGAAAAACGACTTATTTATTATTTTAATTATTATACATTTTACACAATAAGTGTATTTTCATGTACTTGAGTATATTTTCTATATTGTCATTGTTACAGGTTCTTTTGGAACTATATCTTAGCCTAAAGTATTATTAATAAAATATGCTAATTATTCTTACTTGACATGAATTATGTATATATTCGAAACAATAGAACGGTAAGGCGATATTAGTGTTGAACTTCTAGAATTACTTTTCGCCCACTTCTAGCACAAAGAAATCCATAATCACGTACGTACTTCCCAGAATTTAATTGCGTGCTTTTTAATATTAAAGTATACGTATATTTGACCTTGTCAATCACTTCCAAATAACAATCAATCTATTAAACTACGGGAAAACAAACTCACATCGTATTGTTTTAATGTATTTGATTTAAGTTAATAATTTATGTCTTTGCGGAAGCAAATGTAGGTTGAATTATCAAATATTTAAAGGGTAATGCAGAGTTTAGGTGACTTTTTTAACAATCTGCGAGATATTTATTTCGGAAAGAAACGCACCTTAAATAAGTAGTTATTTCGTTAATTATTTACGCGTTTCCTTTTACTTCATCTTCGTCCTGCGTTTCTACAATATTAATTGAAAGTAGATAACAATAAAGCACGTACAAATTCTAGAATTAAATGTATCTTTTATAACATACAAGGGTTTGAAACCAAGAAAATACAAGTCATACTAGACGATAGAAAATAAGACAAGTTGAAGAATCAACAGAATGAGATAAAGCGACCGAACGAAATGTTCTACATAAATGGCAATGCATCTTAAATACAAAAAGATCAGAAGTATGTCATGCATTTAAATAGAGAAAACGAATAGAAATCTTTAAATGAATGTATTAGATGGAGAAAAATGATGTCACTGTTGCGAATTACGTATGTAGGTAACAATAACGACCAACAAGAACAAATATTAAAACATGTCAAATGATAAGAAAGATAAAGAGAAGTTAGGTTCTCACAGTGATAAATAGGTGAATGAATAAATATTATATAAGCTACTAGTGTTAAAATGGATAAAATCTAAAAGAAATCGAAATGAAATTAAGTCTGTTAGTATTGCTTTAATATTCTACAGAAAGCTGCAGAAAACGGCGTTCACGGTAGAGAAATGATTAGTTCTATTAAAGGAAAAATTACTGAAAATTCTAAATTCAAGAAATTGTTTTTCCTGGAGTTTGAATACATACGTATACTAATAAATGGATGGTAATCGATATTGCAAACATCTAAGGATAAAAAACATTCATAGAAACGAATGTAAATCATAATACCAAGCCTAATTCTCCTTATTGATGGGAAAAAGAGCCAAGGCTCTAGTTAAAGTACAGTTCTTTAATATTTCTTTCCATTGGCGTTTTTTTGTAACCCTTTAGACTCCTTAATTTTTTTAATTACCTGCCAACAATTCCTTAACTAATGTACAAAATAGACCACAAAAGAGAGTTCCAATAAAGAGTTGTATTCCAACAATACATTGTTTTTCTATTTACATTTCTTTTTAAATTTACATTAGGCAAAGTAATTTTGATAGAGCCTGTGGTTGGTTAACCTAATCTCTGAAGGCTGCTATATAACCCCTTTCCACATTAATTTTCGTGTTCTGTATATGTATTTCGATAACTAAGTTGTCATTATCGGCAGATAATTAAACAGTGCTGGACCTGGAAAAGTACGGCAAAAATAACCGTACGAAAACAGTGTGCGCTTTGGCTTGCAATAGTACAGATCGTGTGCGGAATGTGTTTTCGTACGGGTATTTTTGCCGTAGTTTTCCAGGTGCGACACTGTTTAGTTATCTGCTGATGACAACTTAGTTCTCGAAATACGTATACAGAACACGAAAATTAATGTGGAAAGGGGTTATATATCAACCTTCAGTGATTAAATTACATTAGGCAGTAAATAGCAGGGTAATAGAAACTAAAAATATACATATTTTCAATCGATTTATTTATCTGAATCATTTACAATCTTTCAAAACATTCTTTTGCATGAAGACAAGACTTATTATCATAAGTATCACTACAGAATCCTGTTTCTTTTCGCCGCCTTTGACTGTCTAATTGAAACACGCTACACAGTCCTTGTGTTCTTTATTAATAAACAAAATTAAGTAAATTTTGTCATCTAAACTCTAGATAGTATCATCTGTTGACAATCGACTGAGTTTATGTATAGAAGCGCCAAAGTAAGCTTATCAATAATTTTTCTCTAAATTTATGTGTATGTATCATTCTTTGTATATTTTTCCTTCTTATCATATTCATTGAATAAAATATATGAATTCGCAATGGAAATTTCCAACCCCCTGATAAATAATTTTCTCTATCTCTTCAACGTCTTCCGCATAAAACAATAGGATGTCGCATATTGATCGGCGGCATCCACTCCACCTTCTATTGTAATTAGGTTTGATGGTCGGTTTGTTTATTTCTTCATCACTAACACTTCCAGTCCTGGTTGTTCTTGCAAATTGTGAAACAAAATATGTTTTGTACTGAACATTATTACCATTCTTTTGTTACGATGTATTAATACTAACGTATTTATTTTCTTGTGTGAGATTTTTTGCCCAATAACTAGTTTTGGCGTTTTAATTTATTTTGACAATCCTTATCTAGTTTTGCACCTATAGTGCGATTCTTATCAAACCTGTCAATAAATGTATCATATCCTTTGGTTTTAAGATCGAATTTCGTAAAGTTTAGTCAAGTTGCAATACAATTTTGAGTGCAGATTTTTGGCGAATTCATGGGATTTTTCCCGATTTGAAGCGTGGTGAATGGACTTTTCCTAGCAAAACTTCTATTGCAACTGTTGAACATCTTACTAGTGATTTGACTCCAGAACAACATGGTTGTTTGGACAATTTGATTGATACTTCATTTCCGGCTTGTAAACCAGGAGAATTAGGTTGTACTTCTCTTGTTGCACATGGAATTAGAGCTATAGGACCACCAATTAAGCAAAGATACTATCCAATATCGCCAGCAATGCAGAAAATCGTCAATAAAGAACTTGATGAAATGCTTGAATTGGGAGTTGTTCAAAAGTCTACTAGTCCTTGGTCTTCTCCAATTTTGTTAGTTCCTAAAAAGGGATGGATCATATAAATTTTGTGTAGATTATAGGAAACTTAATCAAGTGATAGATAAGGACGCTTATCCTTTGCCTTAAGTTTCTAATACCTTGGCGCACCGTAATAACTGATGCCCAACACAAGTGTTTGCGTAACGGAAGGAACTAGCAAAATTTCAATAACCTTAACTTGATCGCGTAATCTGATTGGTGTTGAAATAATACCTATAACGTCACATCTATTTCCATTCGCAATAGTACAAGTGGAAACTATTTTCCTAACCGGGAGTCCTAAATGCTGAAGTAATTCACAACCAGATTTTCCTGCAATAGTCTTTAGCTAGCGAAATTATGATCTGGTCTAATCATGCCACCTATTATAATTTTACAATGATATGGTGCAAATAAATGCATGTACATTTGGACACATAGACTCGAATTCCATATTTTGTTGTTTTTGGGATTATATTTGAAAAAGTTGCTAAATAATCACGGGGCATATAAAAAATTGTATTATTTTCTGCTACTCCATCGTTAATTAAATACACAGAAATTAATTAAAAATTTCTGCGCTGGAGAAGGACTCGAACCTCTATCTGCCGTTTTCTAGACGACTGCTTTACCAATTAAGCCACCAGGCAGTGTAACTTCGAGTCCTTTAACACGCCATAAATCGTATTATGGAACAGATCTAAT
This sequence comes from Dermolepida albohirtum, assembly GCA_031893035.1. Classification (NCBI taxonomy): domain Eukaryota; kingdom Metazoa; phylum Arthropoda; class Insecta; order Coleoptera; family Scarabaeidae; genus Dermolepida; species Dermolepida albohirtum. The sequence continues at coordinate 361,826 of JAVIWB010002841.1, read as the reverse complement.
ATTTATTAAAAACCCGCAGTTCGGTTATAATGTCATAATTATATATAAATATATAAGTTAGTTTCACGATGGGAAATTTAATGAAAATTATATTATTTTCTGCTACTCTATCGTTAATTAAATACACAGAAATTAATTAAAAATTTCTGCGCTGCAGAAGGACTCGAACCTCTATCTGCCGTTTTCTAGACAACTGCTTTACCAATTAAGCCACCAGGTAGTGTAACTTCGAGTCCATCGTTAGTTTAGTTAGAAGTTACACTGCCTGGTGGCTTATTTGGTAAAGCAGTCGTCTAGAAAACGGCAGATAGAGGTTCGAGTCCTTCTCCAGCGCAGAAATTTTTAATTAATTTCTGTGTATTTAATTAACGATGGAGTAGCAGAAAATAATATAATTTTCATTAAATTTCCCATCGTGAAACTAATTTATATATTTATATATAATTACGACGGGGCATATAGTTTTCCATACATTTGGTTCAGGTAATTCAGAAAATTATTCGCTCTTTATATCTTTGTTCTCATCGTTCAACAGTTTGACAAAATCGTTTCCCAACGAAGAAACCAAAATATTTGATGAAAATATTTGCGTGAAAATATTTTGGCAAATAGGATATCTTCGAAGGGACTAGTACGATTTAAAAATTGGTAGAACGGTAAAATTAATATTTATATAAGGCTCTTATTTGACTTTCAGTTATATTTTTCTAATTTTGCCAAATAGAATATTTATTCTGTGTTTCTTTCTGATAATATTTTTGCTACATATACATTTAAATTAATTTAGAAATTGCGTTGTATAATGTTAAAGTCTAGCCCGACATTGGAGTTAATGTAAAAAATATGATGTTGAGCCACGGTCGACATGCAAGGGGTAAGGATTAACTTGTTTGTTTTTTATTTGTAGATATGCAAAATCTCTTCCCTGTTTGTCTCTTATTTTAATATCCTAAGCAATGTCCTTAGTTATAACTATTACATCCTATCTATTCCTATTTTTTTAGTTCAAACGATTTCTAACACAGGTGAACCGTGTTATTTTTTGAATTCTACTTTTTTTTAACATCAATCAGTCTCTTTTCTATATTATCACAAGCGCAAATTCTACATGGAATCTTAAATTATTCTATGATATTTGAGAGAAAACAATCAGTTTCAAAATAAGTAATTTTTTTAATTAATCGCTTGAAATTCAAAGCCAATACATTCACAGTGTCTTCGCTTGCGTAACCAAAAATTTAGCCTCATATTTTGCACCCTTTCTTGTCAATGCCCAAGTTGGTCGCAAGATTTTTCGACATGTCACGACCACAGAAGTGAGAGTATATATTTGGTGTGGATGTAGTGTTATTAGTAACACTACATCCATTGAATCCTTGCCCTCTTACGGCAAGAAGGAATTAGTTCCTTCTTGCTGTAAGAGGCGAAGCAGTGTTGATTATTCCTCTAAAACGCTGAAGGGTATCGAGATAGACTAATACCGGAATAAGAGACGATTTAAAAATTACACCACCCTGAAAGGGGTTTCTTTAGCGGTTTTACATACACACGTATACTATCTCGGCGTCTTAAGTTACATATTGAGGCAGCACTGAAGTATGTTTTGCCATTCATGGCGGTAAAATCCTTCTGATTGATAGAGTTTTTAATTGAATTATACCAAACTATCATTTTCCTTCCTGCAGCATATAACGAAAGTAATGTGTACAAAAAATTCATCTACGTGACAAGTTCTTCACCAAGATTGCCTTGCTCTTTACTTTATCATCTGCCTTTTTGTTAACAGCTAAGGTGTTTTAAAAATATAAATAAATGAGTCTTTCTAAGTTAATAATAAAGAATAAAGTTTCACTAAATGCAATTAAGAGAAGTACAAAATTCAATATTACTGAAAAATTATAGAACTAAAGGAGTTTCGAAAAGATAAAAAGTGATTTGCTCTTTCAGACGAAGCTGATTTGACAGAGAGTGAAACTCAAAAGGAAATAACTAACTCAAAATATTATTCCTTAATATCAAGGCACTTGGATTAATGATGGGCCATTTTTGTAATGATCTTCCTCAAGATCCCAAAAATACTGTTCCGTTACTGCAATAAGTATCTCATAGAGACGAAATGCCTTTCCGCAAAGGAAAACTCGAATTTAGGGCATAAGTAGAAGTCACTTAGATGAACAGAATTAGTTCAATTTTTCGCGAGCATTGTGATGATCAAAGTGAATTTTCTGGTAACTATTCCAGGTTGTTTTTCAGAAACCGCTTTCTTTAGTTAACAGTTCAACTCCTTGCAAGATAGTCTATGAAAGTTCGTCCCGTCGGATCCCAAAATAACCTAACCACTACTTACCCACCTATAGAAATATCTTGACATTTTTTGGGAGAGCTATTACTTATATATTCCCAGTGCCGAAACCAGATCCTTTACCCATAAGTAATCTTCGCAAAAATCAAGTTGATTCCTCTTAAACAGCTTGAAATTTTCTTTTTCCTTTTAGCTTCCATATTATTTCATTTTTCGATCAAGTCAGTCAACACTTCGCATATCATCCTCGTTATCACCACATTTAAATTTGGCAACACAATTTTAAATTGTAGCCTACAAAGAAGTCATCCAAAACATCAGTCTCGAAAGAACAAATATCTGATTGCACTACGAATTTATTCATTTAGGATTTTCGGTTCCGAGGCTTTATTCACACAGCTGTAACTTTCAAATTAAATATCAGAAATTAGTCAAGTTTCACCTGCCATCATAAAGCTGGTAGTTCAAAGCTATTCCCAAAGATGAAGCAAATAACGCAGCTTTCAAACTCATCAATTCATCACTATATACCTAATTCGGCTACACCGATTTCAAAAAACTATCATCTACTTTAAGCATAAAATTTATGGCCTAAGGGACGTACAATTATTCGTGAATATAAATAACTTCCTGAAAAAGCAAGTATCTAATTAACCCCATGTTACTCTCAAAAATCATGACATAAATTTGTAATGGATTCCCATTTTAAAACAACAGAACAAAGTAACGTAAATTCATAGTTTTTTATTCCAAACAACTAAAGCAAACTATCTTTCAATATCTCCTTTTAATCTAGGTCTCTCTTCTACACCAGCAAAGGAAAAACACATCCTTCAAAGTGACATTCTTAGCGCATTAAATGATATATGTTGTGCGATTTTCTGTTTATGCATTAAAAACAAATTTGTTACTACCTCTGAAGGGGAGCTTTAGTCTCGAACAGGACATCGTAGTCGAATAGCATCGTGAGGATTTCTGAAGAGAATACACTTGGTATGCGATCGATAATAAAGCGCGTTTAGTAACCGTAAATTGCAAAGTAGCGTAAGAAACCTCCTGTTTCTTGAGGATGTCTTATAATAATGTAAATTTACCGGAGCGGGCAGAGAACGGACGCGTTCTTCCGGGAATACATTTACTTAGGTGAGATGCATCCAGTGTAGAATACTAACCACATATCTGAAGAATATACTCGCATGTATATACGGTATGTTAACATAAATAATGTGAATTATGATAATGATGAACATAAATTCTCATATTATATCCTTCTTGTATCCAACATTTTTATTGTTTTTTTTATCAGCTTTGGTTTCATTAAAAAATTTAATTCGGAATTTTCTTCAAGAAGCGTTTGAATTATTTACGTTACCGTAAAATGCACAAATTACTTCAGGGCCGAGACATTTACAATCGAATGTTATTCGCTCGTGTACACTTTATCATGATAAATAACGCAGATTTTGCATAAAAGGACTCTCGAGAGTGGAGCTTATTATTGCTTCTTTTCTTTGGGAACTTTATTCTGTCACAGCTCCTATCGTAAAATAAAAATATGTGGTAAATATGTAAAAGATAATGTACCAATATTTTACAACGACTTTAGTAACATAAAGCACTCTTATAATACAGATAAACTCACTTCTTTTATAACTTCATAAAGTGCAAAATGTAGGCACAGTAGAGTAAAGGAAAGAAGTCCTCCTCCATAACACGAATACAAATATTAACACTAATTTTCAAAAATATATAAGACAGTATCATTCAAAATAAAACTTTAATATCCAGTCTCAATAGAAATTAAAAATTAACATTTTAGAAACACAACTATTACATAAAGTAATAATGTAACTGAAAAATGGTAAAGCATCCGGGATGAATCAGATAGCCTCGGATATCCTTAAAGTACGTAGATGTAGTTACAATAATAGGGTTTCACATCCCTTCTATAAGAGAAAGTAGATGAAGAAAAGACATCGGAATATATACAAAGAAGCAGCATACAGTTGCCCAAGATGATGTGAAACCATGCAGAACATAAATAAGTAGGTCATTAAAGAACTTAGGTAGGTACCAATAATAATAATAATAATAATGATAATAATAATATTTTATTTCAAAAACCAAGTATACATAATATCTGAACATACAAAAATAGCAGCTCATACATAATACACATACCATACGCTAGAAATATGTCACTAAAAAGAAAAGGAAATACTACAAATTTCTACATAAAAAGTCATTTAAACTGTAACAGTTTATCGCAAGCAAGTACTGCTCAAGATTGTTTTTAAAATTGGGGAAGTTATTGATACTTTTAATATTATGAGGTAAGTTATTATACAGTTTGCAGCCCATAAAATATGTACCTTTTTGGGACACAGTTGTAGAATGAGAAGTAGGCAGTAGATAATGGTCGGCTCTTGTTTCATATTTGTGCTTTACATTCCCATTCGAAAATGCCTCCTTGTGCTTAAACACGAAGCAAAGAAGGTCCAGTATATAAATATCATAAAAAGTTAGAAGCGAATCCTTTCTAAAGCGTTCCCTGCACGAGTCCCTGTAGCCCATCACAAAGATGATTCTGAGGGCCCGTTTCTGCAAATGAAACACTCTAACTACTTCCGGCGACACACCCCAGTGTATCACCCCATATCTCATAGAAGACACGAAATTGGCGTGATAGAACGCTAGTAGAGTACTCCGATTGCACGTTTTGCGGAGCAGCTTCAGGGTGAAACACACCTTAGCCAAGGTACTGCACACGCTATCAATATGAGTGGCCCACTATAGGTTTTCGTTAACAATCAGACCCAGGATCCTCGCAGAAGAAACGCAATCGAAGGTCTCATTATTTATTAATACATGAGGTAGATGCTTAATTTTATTATGAAAGTAAACCAATTTGGTTTTTTCCTTATTGAGGCTTAACTCATTGAACATCATCCAGTCATTAATTTTAGTGAAAGTGTCGCTTGCCAGATCACAAAGATCCGCCACCCCAGAAGACCTGACAACCACACTCACATCATCTGCATAAAGAACGACACGCTCCACATTTTGAAGCGTGTTCGGCAGATCATTCACATAAACTAGAAATAGTGTTGGTCCAAGGATTGAACCCTGGGGTACACCCCTGTTAAGATTAATGTAGTCTGATTGACAGGTTCCGACCCTGACACTCTGCCTACGGTCAGAGAGATATGACTCGAACCACTTGTGAGCTGTACCCCTGATCCCATATCGTGATAGCTTGTAAAGTAAAATATCGTGATTGACCAAGTCGAATGCTCTCGAAAGATCAATGAATATCCCCATACAGGGGAGGCCAATGTCGAGCGAGTAATAAATAGCGTTCAGGTACTCAAAGAGCGCCGTATGGGTACCCCGTTCACTGCGGAAACCATGCTGGCTAGGGGATAGCAAGTTGAAATGAGTTAGATAACTCATTAAGCTCTTGTTCACAATACGTTCGTATATTTTTGAGAAGGTTGTTAAAAGACTAATGGGCCTATAATTTTCTAAATGATTTTTATCGCCTTTTTTATATATGGAATGAATAAAGGATGTATTCTGTCACCTTTGCTATTCAGTACTGTGTTGCCCTGTACTTTTACCACGCAGCTGATAATAGGCAAGATATGGCGCAACCGAATCCAGATATAAATATAGACAAATGTAGTTTTGTATCCTTCGTTAAGGAAACAAGAAATAGTTCCAGTTACCAATTGCATAACTTCGAAGTCTAGCGTAAAATGTATAAAAGACCTCGACGTCATTTTTAAGAAGCTTAATTTTTCAGATCACATCTCTACCATTGTCAATTTTGCATTTCGGGCGATGGGGTTTATTAGCCAGATTTGTAAGAATTTCATACATTTCATACACATAGCTTCGCTTTGAGCTCTTTTCTATGCGCTAGTAATTAGCGAGTTGGAATAAGGTGTTGTAATATGGTATCCATATATAATATTCAAGCTAATAACATAGAACGAATGCAATGGAATTCCCTGTTTATGTTCTGCTATTGGAACGACATGGATTTGATTCGTTGACAAGCATAAGACGAACTTTTTAAAAACTTTGATAAGGAACATGATTGATTCGCCTGCTTTGTTGTCTGGTGTTAACTCCGAGTCCCACGTTTATCGGCAAGTGTCCGAAACGACTCCTACAGGTATACCTAATACAATGTATATTTAAGAGCACTTTTATTAGATTCAACCAAGAATATAAATTTGTTTTCAGGGGTATTTCTTTCATTTTTTATTATTTATTTTGTAATCATTAATATACAACATAGCTACTGTTTGTGTGGGTATATATGTTCCATATTCTATTTCTACTAGTTAAATATTGTATAATTTCTGTTAGGAAATTTAAATAAATGTTATTGCTATTATTATTAATGCTTTTACATAATCAAGTAAAGCGCCATATCTTTACTATCAGCCATAGACAAACATTCTAACAGTAAAAGTAATTTCTGTGAAAATTTATTTATCGTACGGCGAACGTACAAATAGGTCATTTAGGAGACAAAATATAGAATAAGCTAAACATAAGATGATATGTGCAAAGCATAGGAAGATACTTACAGAGACAAAATATAGAACGGAGTGAACATAGGATGCAATACATAATTACGTAAATAAGAAACACTATTAATAGTTTTAAATTCAAAATTAATGCATTTCTCTTTAGGATAAAGTCTAATGAAGTTATCATCATAGCCTATACTCGTTGATAACATGCTCACTTGTTTTTCGCGAAACTCCGCACTTTATTTATTGCATTTTTCCGCGTTTCTGTAAAAATCCACGCACTTGGCATGTTAACTTCGCACTTTAGTGAATTTAGTCCATAATTATCTAACTTGCCAAAGCCTGGAGGTTTTTGAATAATACGTTGTGTGCATAAGGATATTCTTCTCCCTATTTCATTTGTCGATTCGATTATATTGAAACAATTCTTTACTAAATAATATCTTGTATCCATTGATGGATTTCCGGATTTTGTTTGGGAAAGATCGTTCAGGACATTATGCACTGGAAGTTGAATATTGTTTTGGATATTAATAAATTCTCTCATTGGACTCTGCGGAAGTTTGCCGGTGAAATGTTGCTTAAAATTGGATGGCTTTACTTAACTCTACATCCATCTGTATCAGCATATTCAACTATTGAAACAACAATATCTAAATCTTCATTAGCAATGTTGTTGTTTAAGTGGGAACAACATATTTTGCATGAGGCAATAGAATTAATCAAACAAGAATGAAAGCTTTCGCGTTCAAATTTCGCGGAAAAGAAATTTTTAGAGTAAAGAATCTCTCGAAATTGAAATATCAGCAAGAATAGAAAGAGTTTGTCATATATGCCATGATCTAAAAATAGCTTTATAGGGAAGAAAGAAGTGTCACGAAGGGTAAAAATGAAAGTCTTCAAATCAGCGTATATTCATATTCCTACGTTTAGACATGAGAATTGCGTACTCAGCAAAAGTATAGCTAGCAAAATACAGAGCATAGAAATGAAATACCTACGTCAGGTATTGCGAACAGAAACATTGGGTAAAGCGCGAAACGTATCAGTAAGGAGAAAATTAATACTAGAACGTATAACAGACAAAGCGGAAAAGAGTTTGGTCAACTAATTTGCAAGAACGCTAATAAACCTGTTAAAAAATCGGGGAAGCTAGAAGATAGAAGAAAGGACTTGGAGTGCTATCGTTTCAAGCATGGGATGCTTAAGCCGACGTTTGTAAAGCAAACATGTTGGCAAAGAACAAGACCACGTGAAAGAATTTGTGCAGGAATTTCACAAATAATGCATGCAACACCCGCCTTAGGGCACACCGGGGGTAACTTATATATAACCTATGTATAGAGGACACTATTTGTGTACGCACGAATAAGAAAATATCCGTACATTCGAGTAAGACGCGTACCAGAACAAGAACACTCGCAAGTCGCAATAGTTAGGATCGTGCAATGGGCATATGATATTGAGTTTGATACCTGAAGATTATAGTAATCAGTTTGAATGAAGAGATATTTGTAAGAGTGTTTGTTGAGATTATATATTACTGAAAATAGATGTAAGTGAAAGACATTGTCTTTAGTTGTTATTATTGTCATCAAAAATTAGGATTATTTGAGTAATTGATTTTACTGCCGCCAAACAATTATCTGAATAAAGAGGTAACAATAAATTAGATTGCTGTTTACGTTACCAAAGGTAAACATATCACATCAAAGAATATCTTAGTATAAATTAAAATTTTAATTTTTATTCAAATTTGTGTTATATTTTTGAAACGAAATGCTCCAATAATGTATGTACAGACACACATTACGTATTCAAGAGTAGAGATATTTATTAAGCAAAAATAAAATACCGTAAAAAACTTCTTTAATTTACCATGCAGTGTATTTGCACACAATTCAAATTACTCTTATTTTGGTTGAAAAATGTTAACAACTTTAGCAAAAGTTCACTTGCATACTATGTACTAACAAACTTCATATTAGCATGTTGATTTTGTTACTTTATATTTAAATTATTCTCCGGTGTTGCCTAACAACTACGGGACTCCCATGAAAACTTTTCGCTTCCAAAAGTTTGCCAATTTGAAAACACGTACAGTACATTCATATGCGTGCCTGGAAAGGAGATTTCAACATCTTGAGTAGAGTAAAAAAAAACAGAGAAGAAAAACTGACGTTATGAAAACGTGTTTCCCTGACTTTAATTCTGGGGTACAAAATTTAGATTCCGCACTGTTCACCAAGCCTACGCGTCCTTGATTTTGATATCGGAATTAGAGGAACATGTGCGTGTGTGATACATTAGTCTTCTTACAAACATTTGCCTTTGTCAAATGGTGGATTCAGTGACAATTAATTTAAGTTGTCGACCCTTATCAATTGGCAAAACCGCCGCTGTAATGTTATTTGTATACAAACGTACATTTAAGCGGGTCGGATAATTATCAACGATTTTGGAGCGCAGATGTTTGTGACAGTTTTCCGCTTTGGTTTATAATCTTTTCAGAGTTGAGGCGAAATTATATGTTACGAGGCATGCAAGTTTAATTTTAACATTGTCGATCATAATTGAAAATAATTTGTGAAATTAAACGCGGTCTGTTATATTTAGCAATTATGCTTTCATGCTTTGTAATTCTTTAATAAATTAGTTTGCCCGGTCCAAATTTTGGTGCGGGAATATATGTAATGTCTCTTTATAGCACTCCAGTTGGATATCTTGTACAGACGTACATTATAATGGAAAACTTTATTTTCAAAATAAAGCTGTTTCTAGACGAGTACTGGTGATAAAGTTAGTGGATAATTATATGGTGGTTTGATAATTACTTGGCTTAATATGAAAAACAACAATCTGAATTTTGTATCGTACTCCATTTTTTCGGCATAATGTTGTCGAGATTCATAGGAATTGATCGAAAGTTTCTCTAGGCTTCCAATTTCTTCCCTGAAGTGGTTTTCTCCAAGGCCCTCAAATTAGTCGTTAGCCGCCAGATAGTGTCTTTATTACACTCAAATTTTTGTATAGCCACGAAAGTTTTAAGTTTTGGGAACATGTGGAAGTCTGAGGGAGCCAAATCGGGGGAATAGGCTGGATGCTAAATCACCAGTGTGTAGTTGTGAAGCAACATCTTCTTTTTTGGCCATTCCAGCACGCTTCTTCGCGATCGCTGCCTTAAGTATATCCAGAAAGGGTGCGTAGTATACGCTAGTGATACCTTTTCCTTTCTCGAGGTAATTGATCAGGAGAATTCAATTCACACCCTTAAACACCCACGGCATCACCTCAGTTTATGGAACGCTTTTCATCTCTTTCTGAACTGGTTCTCCATTGTTTTGACCATTGTTTCTTTTGATGTATAATGATGAATCCAAGTTTCGTCCATTGTTACAAAACGCCCAGAAAAATCCACTAAACTCTTCTCGAACAAATACAAACATTCAGTAGATGTAGTCATGCGGTTACATTCTTGCTCTGAAATGAACAAACGCGACACCCATCCTGAGCAAATTTTTTATGTGCAATTAATTATCCAAAATGAAATGTACTCAGTCAATTAAGACGCCTGTGCCTCGTGCAATAAAAAAAATCCTTTAGCTCGCTGACTTTATTTTCAAAGCTTGATAATAAAATTAATAACAAATAGCTGTTCAAAAGATATATAGATTCTTCATATGTCTAATCACGTTAAATTGTTAGCGATAAAATATTATTTTTATTAAAACTTAGACTTTTTCCATCCAGCTCGTCTCATCAAGGTATCCGTGAAGATGGCTTCTTTCTCCCAAACTAGTTTTTCATGACAACAGTGGACGAACTGTCAAAGTATCGAATCATATAATTACTTTGAACCATGAAACCACTTCAAATAAGAAGTCCTTCATGTATTATTCAAAAGAAATGAACTAATATCTGTCTTTTCATTACGATGTTCACAGTACTAAGCGAAAGATCTACGATTCACAAATACTTGTATGTCACTGCGAATAAAAAAAAAATGAGGGCTTTTTAGATTTTAAAGTACGAGTGTGGATTAGTAATTATTATGCCTGACAAAAGAAGGCAGCACTAAACAAATCTTAGTTGTTTTGCAATTTGACAATCCATCATAAGATAACTATAAAAGTTTCCGTTAATTTCGATCTTAAGGGCATTTGTTTGAATAAAACAATTAGCAGTTTTTAGTTTATTTTTAAGACATGGAAAGAATACAGTACCGATCGCTGATAAAGTTCTTATTCTAGAAGAACAAAACAAAAGACAAAATCAAAACTGAGATTAGTGACTGTTTACAAAGACCAATCTTCGTCGACTCCAACCATAGAACGAAGGCTATCTGACGGGCTGAATCAGTATATTTGACGAACAACAAATGAACGTCCTAAAGACATGTGTACTAAAGAAATTATTGAAAACGAACATCATATGTTGCTAGATGTAATTTAAGCTGGATAAGGAGATAATCACTGAAACTAATGCATATTTCAACAGTTTGATAAAGATTACTTTTCTGAGGCAATGTAAAGACTCATGTATTGGTGGACTAAATGTAACGGGTTACGAGGAGCATACATTGAAGAATAAATTAATTTTTTGCAAAAAAATTAGTGTTTTCTTATATAGAATGTATTGATCCGCCCTCGTACATTCAATGTATGTATTCCAGGTAATAGCTATAGCTAAAACTATAGTCCTTTTTATTGTATTATATTACATTTAAAATGTATTTTAAGAAAAATGCGTGCAGTTGGGGCTATATTTTAATAAATGCACAGTATTTGCACTAATAATAAATTATTTCGCAAACAGGGAATTTTATTTGAATTCTTTATATTATCTTTGATGGAGCTTGCATCACTTTTTATATGTGCTTAATCATTAACTAAATTTTGGAATCCGAAAGAGCTTTTTCTAGAGTTGGATGCTTAAGCAAATGAGAGTAAGGATAATTCACAATGTCTCATATTAGGATAGATACGGATGTGTTCCCAGGCGGAACTCAATGTTTACCTATGGAAGCTATGGTTGGTTAATTCACTAATTATCTTCATTAATCCGCAAACAATGGAAATGAACGCTCACGTTTACCTTATATCTACGTACAGGTATGATACCGGAATAAGTTACTTAAGTTATATCAAGTGATAGGGAGAAATATTTCTCAGAATACGTAGGCAGTTGGTGGTATCCTTGTTGTTTCTGCAATATATCGTTTACACAAATTAATCCCTAATATCTTTTAAATCTGCAAATCTGGCGGTAGCATTCTGAATATTTCATAGTCAAATATGTATCCTTGGAGATACTGTTTTCATTTAAATTTATGCTAAGCGACTATAACGCCGCAGTTACCAAACTAACGGCGACTAATTAATGTGTAATATCAACATGTGCCTAAATACATTAATGGAGGTAAGAGCAATTTACTACGTAAGATTAAACAAATGAAATGGATAGATAAAAGTTTGAATGTTATATAAAATTGTTTTTTTCTTTTTAAAAATTAATATTAAGTAATTATCAAAATAATATTGAAAAGAAAAGCTTAATATACGAGTAGTATTTAGCTACGCCTACTAATGCCTCCTGTAATTGGCGTTAAGCTATTGGGGGATGTTATGATACGGCTTATTATAATTACGACGTAGGTTTTTTTCTGGCACTTCCTCAGTCTAATGCTGGTAAACCGTTTACGTCATTGATATATGTATTTATGCGTTTGAGTTTGAATTATGCTGGGCCGATATAGTACGCTATTTATTTCAAATTTTATAATTCTTTGCACGCCCATATGATGTTATCATAGTTGCGTTTGTGTTGATCGAATGATTGGTATCGGTCAGGCTATGGGATCTTTCGGTATTGATTGAGAAATTTTTCCTTTGCATTTCAAGATATTTATTTGTACTTGATCACTTATTTGTTATTTTATATTGGTATTAGTGTGTCTTTGTGTTCTTTTTACGTATTAATATTGTACTTTGTAATAATGGTTTCTGAAGCGGTAGTAGTTTGAAACTTATTGTATTCTTGCTAACTGCTGTTGCCTTGATTTTTATTATCATTATAGGTCTTTTAATTTCTAATTCTCGTACAGTCTCTTCCCTTATTATTTACATTTTATCACTTCGATATTTTATGACTATAACCCTTTTCTAATCAAGCTGATGAAAAATTGTTATTATTATGCGAGCTTCTTTCGTTTAATTTAAACAATCAGCTGTTTCCTTTTTACAATTCTTTTTCTTAACCTTTAGCAAACTTTCTTCTTTAACTACGACAATATTTAAAATTTAATACTACTTGGAGTCATCATAGTTATCATCATTATTGTCGTCAAAATATCCTTTTAGAGTCTCTGGATTTCTTTGCTTATACCTCAAGAAACCTTTCGATTTTGATCTAAGTTTCAAAAAGTTATTTTCTGGTAAAAATTTCTTAGCCAATATAACTAAATGTTATTATATAAATTTTAAGCATAAGCATTAGCTCGTATGAGAAATATTAGAATTAATACACAATGATGATGTGTGCATATTACGTGAAATGCATAACTGGATTTAAATCAATAAGCCTCTTTGCTTTTGCATTCAAGAATGTCAAACTGTTCTAAGAAATTTATTGCCCAAACATTTTTTCTTCGAAAACGGAAGGCCTTCAGACACAGTCAGTTCTGATGCATGGAAGTTGGAAGAATGGTGATCAAAGGTCGTCGTTGAAAAGTGTCGACCATTTCTGAAGCACTAAATATATCTGAATCAAACCGTTTAACATCTCTGCATGATAACTAGGTGGGTTCCAGACTGTTAACCCATCTAGATATCCTGTAGAAATGTTATAACGTTTAATTCAGATATACGTAATGGTTTAGTTGAAACTTTTCAACGACTACCTTCGAGCACCATTCTTTCAACTTTCATGCATCAATACTGATTGCGTCTGAAGGCCTTCCGCTTCTTTTCAACGACTTCATCTCACCAATATCTATACACTCATACCATTGGTTCCTGAATATAATTGTTCTTTTGTCAAAATGTTGATGACACTACGATATTCTAATATCAAAATTAATTTTTTGTTACTAAAACAATAAATTACAAAATAATAAACGAATCGAAGTCGAATTTGCAACGTAAATAGAAAAATTTCATCATTATTGAATGATAGTAGGCAGCGCACAATCAGTTGTTTCGATCATGGCCGAATATATTTTTATTTTAGTTTGCTTCGAGATAAATATGTAAAATCTTCGAGAGGACGGGGGAGGGCAGTTATTATTTCGTAACAAATACGAATTACTAATAGTAGTTTCACGAGCTTAAGCTAGTTATATTCATAACCAATCGTGAACGCGTGTTTCGTCTGAGAAATAAATTTTGCATTCAGTGAGTAGCAATGAATATTTATGCTTCTGCAAAGCTTCCTTAATTTTATTTAGCCGCCCTTTATTATTTGTTTCCCGTTAGCGGGAATAAGTGAATTTCACAGAGTAAATAACTCTCTAAATTTAAAATACGAGCCGTCCTAGTATTAAGCTTAATTTCTGGTTTTGTAATATACATCCCTGTGTCCCTGGTTAGATTAAATAAACAGTAATCATTTTGCTGTTTTAGGTTCTTTGTTTATATTTACATGTAACTAGTGATACTCGTCTTCTTATTATATCTTTGTCTTAATGTGTATTTCTATACCATTTACATAAGATACATGGGATGTCTTTTAAATTTTGCATAGTGGGATATAGAGGGCACCACTAATCAAACGCCAGTACTAAAAATTAACCTCTCCGTCTTTAGTTAACCTAAATCCAAAGTTTCAGTGCGTAGTATTGTAGCTACAGCGATCACAAAGTTGACAAGTTAGTTGGAAAATAGAATTGAACCGAGAACATTTTCGCGGAATAATTTTTTATAATTTTCGAAGACAATTATCTCAACCAGAATCCCTCGCCGAGTTGGTTTCTGTTTCAGACAATGAAATACCACATCAGTCAACAATTTCTCGTTGGTATGGAAAACTCGAACGTGGAACAACTGCTTCCAGAGTTGGTTCGAGCACATGCAAAAGTGCATTAATCTTCGTGGAGAATACTTCGAAAAACAATGAAGTCATTAAAGGCTATCTACTGTTTTATTCCAGCTTTATATGCAGGACTTAAAAAGTGATAATTAATGTGCAATGATACCATAGTACACTAGTCTAAGATAGAATAGTATTAGTTGTATATAATAAATGGTGGGGGCAACGGTCTCTAATCTCGGTTTTCTACTACGTTCTTCCTTAGTGGAGGAGGTGTAACACTCTATTTTTAATTTTTAACGCAAAATCACATTCAGTCTCGCCAGATGGTACACTTCACAGAGCATTCCAAATGGAACAAAACACCTCACTTTGAAATCTTTTAGAATTTCACTTATAGACTACCACATGTGTTCATATAAACAACTTATACCAACACTTCTTATTGAGTTTAGACTTAAGTTACTCATTTTTGTTAAGTACATTTTCTCATTGTTAATCTTGGGCTCTAAGTAAGAGTTTTGTCATTATAGTATTTATGATCAGAGAAGTTTTATATTTATTAATTTCTTTCGGGTATGGATTCTGTACACTACGATATAGAAGCCTATGTAAAACAGACAAACTACACAATCCGATTCAAATTGTATAACCATTTATTTGCGCTGGTACATCGTAAAAAGTCCTGAGGGTGTCCTATTTAGGCACGATGTGGTAGTCCGTGACTATATGCCAAATGATCTGAGTTGGTAGTCCATAGTTACAACTCGAAGATTCTGCTCTACTCTGTCGATATATGGCATCAGTACGTGTGCCATATCCTGTACGAATGCGATTCAACTTTGCCTTTACAGAGCAGTGCAGTTGGTATCCGTTGAAGTCAGCAGTTAGAGTTAGTTAATTATTCGAATATAATCTTGCGCTGCAGAAGGCCTCCATAAGTTTTATTAATAGGGGCTTCTCTTTTAATTTAGTACTTGTATACACGGCTCCACATTTCTAGAATGGTGACTGCTTCTTTATGATCTTTAAGTTCACTTCACTACAGTAAATCATTATGTTCTCTTCGTACTCTTTATTGTGTTGTTTTGTATTTTCAGTTATAGCCAGTTCTTCCTAATCATAATTGTGTCTCACCAATTATCATTTTCTAATATTGTAATGTCCATCTTCTCTTAATCTTCTCATCTGAATTTTGACCTACCACGAAGTCTTCGTGTCAATGGCTTCTATAGACTTATTCTCTTTATTAAGTTGTTCGCATTTTTCTATGTATTTGTTTGTACTATTTTAGTTGCTGTGCCTTTCCAACTTTTACAAGTTCTTCTTCTTGCATTCTTGTGATTTCGTGGTTCATCATTTTCGTGCTTCTCCCTGTCCTCCTCTTATTTATTGCATTATTCTTCTTAGTGCTTACCTTAAAATATTTTCTTCTTTATCTTTATACGTCAGATATATACGTAGTTTTAGAATAACATATTACAACATTGCATTTCTGTATAGTTGGTTGGCTGCTATCAGCTCTGATTATTTCGAAAATTATTATGCGTTTTATTTTTCTCATATAGCATTACGGCAAGATAATTAAAGTTGACTACTTTTTCGAATTTTCATTGTCTCACATTTTTATATTATTTACTACGGTTTTTGTTGACCTTCCACTACTTCTATGTAATCTTGTAGACCACAGGAATTTACATATGTATGATGCTGATGTAATAATATTTAGCGAAATTCGCTCTTTTAGTGCGCCAGTTATAAGTTTTTGGATGAATGTAGAAGTAGTAAAATCAATTTACACATTAGACGGTGTTGACCCCAGAATTTTACTTGAATGCCTTTTCAATAATTAATTTTCTATTTAAATTTTAAATCAAAGTATACATATGTATATGAATACGGTCTTTCAGATAACATGTTCATTAATAATTCAGTATAGAATTGCTTAAATATTTACATCTCTCCAACATCATTTAATAGCGTATTAATAATTAACAATATGTTAATATGTTGTATCTACATTATATGATTTACATGTTTACTAAATTCATGTCGTTTAATTAAATATTGAGACAAAAATAATACAAGTACTTAATAATATATATAATACCTTATATGTTATATAAAGATCCTATTATCTTACTTGTCAAATTCATTATTTCGTTTTTTAGCCTGAGCCGCTTATATTTTATTAATTCATTATTATTATCTCCGCCAATTGCCTTCCCATTTTTCAACTTTCTAATTATTTCCTTGACTTCTTATAAAATAGAAACTTGGTCCTTCTCATATGCTAGTGTGACTGGTGTTTCTACGTCTTTCTGTTACATTCATGGATGAAGTGTTTAGTCCATTCGTTATCATTATTTTCTGGAAGTATTCTTTTGTTTCTAATAATCTGCTTCTGTATACCAAATAGTAAATGGTATCCAAGTTTTGTAGTAAATCTCTCTCAGATTTTTTTATAGGCTTCCTCAGTCTTGTTTGTGAATTCTAGGCAAGAAATAGAAGAAACAGCACTACATAATGTGTTTCTTTTATTTCTTCGTAATACCAAGGTTATCTCTTGACAAGACATTCATCTCTATTTGTGACTGTGTTTCTCTATTTCAATATCTTCAGTGCGATTCTCGCAATGCCCTGATACATTACCATGTTATCTTCCCATTTTATTATTGCGTTTTATAATATTTTTCTGTTAAGAGTTTTCCATATAAATTTTTTATGCCGTCATGCTTGAAGATTTCTATGTTTGTTATATTTAAGCTTATTATTTGGTGTGGGTGTCGACATTTCGTTCTTCTGTGAGCACTTTCTCTTTCTAGATATATTAGACTTTTCAGGTCTATTGTATTTCGCGGGTGGGTATTTCTGTTGATGACCAAGTAACCTCTAGTGATTTCTACTGTTTTTGAATGTGAATTTGTGTTGTGGTTAATATCCAAACGTTCCTCAAAGAAAAAAATCTAAAGGTGTTAAATCACAATATCTCGGTGGCCAATTGTGAGCACCTCTTCGAGAAATCACACGGTCAGGAAACTTTTCACACAAAAGAGTGATGGTATCTTTACTTACCGTGTTGTTGAAAACAAACGTCGTCCACATCAATATCTTTTAATTCCGGCCATACAAAATTACTAATCATTGTTCGATAGCGCATTCCATTCACCGTAACAGTTGCCCCAGCCTCGTTTTCGAAAAAGTAGGGTCCAATGATCCAGCCAGACCAAAAACCACACCAAAGTGTCATACGTTATGAATGGAGAGGCTCTTTAACGATAATTCTTGGATTTTCCGAGCCCTAAATGCGACAATTCTGCTTGTTAACGTAGCCTCCGAGGTGAAAATGGACCTTATCACTCAAGATGATTTTTCGATGAAGTTCCGAATCAGTTTGATGCATTTCAAGCAGGCGTGAGTTCTTGTGTTAACTGAACTTTAAAAGACTTAAGAGCTAACTCTTTATGCAAAATACGGTGTAATGTCGTTTGTGGAATGCCCAATTCCAAAAATCGACGAGAAATGGAAACACCTGGGTTTTCCTCAACACTATGGGATGCAACAAGCAATATTCTTAGTTGTTCTTGAGCGACGTGCACTAGTTCGATTCTTCACATCACTAACTTTTTCCAACAGTTCAAATTTTTCCATTAGTTTCACAATTGCTGGCCGAGAAGGTGCTTCACGACGACCTAAAAATGCTTTAGTTTTGCGAACTGCGATCGCGAAATTTTCACCATTTTTATAGTGAATTTTAATAATTTCAATGCGTTATTGTAACGTATATCATCATGATAACAGTTAAAATGGCGGGCTATTGAAAATGAAATGTCTTATTGGAACACCTTTATAATAGCATCTTCGCTTAGATGTTTGGAAAGATAAAAACAAGCGATAAACTTTGAAATTACAGAAAACGTAATCGGAAATATAAGGTTTATTTATGCATGTTGGTTTTATTACACTATTTACTCCAATTATTGGAGTGCTTTATTAATTTAAAAAGAGAAAGGGAGAGGGACGAAATGTATTGAATTATATATATAGAATGTAAATATTTAAAGCTGGTTTCAATATGAACAAAACCCCAAAATTATCTTAATAAAAATAGTAAATAAATCCCGTTAATCTTTATTATCGTTTTACAACTAGTTAGGTATACATTATTACTTTTAAATCTTCTCTTAAATAAGTTTTTTATCATGTTCTAACATAATTTATTTGCACCGAAAGATCATTTTTCATACATCCCAATTTTCCTGAGACAATAAATAACTCTCTTGTTATTTTTGACACAAAAGCCCACACATAATACCGCCGCGTTTGTATATATCCTACTTTTTCCAGTTGATAATATTTTGTCATCCGATAATGAACATTGCCGTGAATTTCGTTCTAATCAGAGCAATGAAGTTTTCATGCGGATCTAATAAAATGGACCAACCCGATTAATTAACTATCATTCGTCAAAATAACAACATAATGAATGGGTTCGCAACCGAAACAGTTCTATTATCGGATTGCGTTATCGGAACTTTGTAATGCTACTAATTTTACTGTCAGAAACTAACGGCGCTTCTGTTTATTATTTAGGAACAGAGCCATAAGTCATACCGACCCCTTTGTGTCCTCACTTTCCGGTGGAACTATTTGCTGTGGCAGCTGGAGCCTATGGGATATCACTTGGTGAACATGCTGTTACATTCCGTCGTTTGCTTGATGTATTTCAGGTAAGTCTTGAATTATCGCTCCTTAAGTCACACATCCATACCAAGTTTACGTTTCACGTTCGCGAAAATTTATACTAGATTCTGCACGCTAAGAGATAAATTGTTATTATTAAGATAATAATTAAAATTAGATCATTTACTTATGAAATTAGTAATAGGGGTTCCTTAATCCGGAAAATATTATTCACAAAAATGAATCCACAATCGGTTGTTATTAAAACTACTGCATAATATTATTTCACCCAAAGGAGTTTTTCGGAAGCTGCTTGCTCAAATATAAATTGGAAATTAAATTTAATAAAAGAATCAAATATATTAAGTTTATTATAACTTTTAGCACAAATACTAATAAAATGTTTGTTACTGTACAATATATTTATTAACAACGCCGATTCTAAATTATAAAAACAATTGTTGAACACAGCGTTGCGTGCGCTAAATTATAAAATATATCGCTATGATGTGGGAAGAGAAAAGAGGTTGATAGAGTTCCGGCCTAGCCCTCGTGTTGCAATAATGAAAACAAATTAATAATAATAAGCTAATTTATACTGAACATCAAGAAATCCAAGACGTGTGAAAGGAGAAAGGAAAATATTAATTAAAAAAGCACAACGGTTTTCATTATGATTCTATTTAACTACGTTATATAAAAACTAATTCTTCAATCTCCGAATAAATTAACAAAACTAATTAGTAAGGGAAAGCAGTATGTATATATGACACTAATTATTTGCAAAGGTTGTAATAAAGTGAAAGATAATATAGCTGTAGGAATTAAATATAGTAAAAAGGATTACTAAAAAAAAATTGGTATCGAACGATGCGTGTACTTAAGTGTGTGTGTATATATATCTCTGGACAGGGCGCGTATATTTCAAATGTGATATAGGTACATTGAACACACGAGGATATTACATGTACGTAAACGATGTTCTAAGATTATTAGAAGTGAAAGAGATCTTCTAAAAGCAAGAGCTTTTAAACAAATCGGTGCATGGAGGACATCTGCAGCGTCCATTAGAAATGAACAGAACACCCGCGCCAAAATTAATAAATAAACAAAAGCTAACTAATGCAGGAACTATAATACACTATTTAATAAAGCTGCAGAAGCGAAATATATAAGAATTGGTTAGAAAAGTAGGATGAAACGATATGTGTGTAGATGTACATGTGTGTGTGTATCCCTGGGTACAAGCTAAGCAATGCGAACGCTACATGTACGAGGTAGTAGTAAAAATATGGACTACCGACCGTGAACAGCAGTTTTAAGCTTTGTTTCTTGAAAGATCAGTCTTTTATCATAATGGAGTTGCTGGCACGAAGGCTAATTACCATGGTGAAGCATAGATTGGCCAATAAGAGAGCAGAAAAGATACACCAGAATTAAAAGATAATTAAAAACACTATAATTAAAGCGATCGTGACAATTTTAACTTTTTTTACTTTAGAATTACATGTCACACAACTTGCATTATACAATCGTTATAAAGAGAACTGTTGACATACACACATACCTAGCAGGTATGAAATATATACCTACTAGGTAGCTCTTGCCAGTATGTAGTAAATACTCTGTCAATGAGTGAAAGTTTGAGATGTAATCACCATAAATTAAGGCTTTTTTTCATGAAAGTATTACCTGCCACGAAACTCTTGAACATAGTGGATTTTCTAAAATATTCATTTTAATGTTACATTTAATTTAACATTATTTTACTTAATAATTATAAAATAATACTAAATTAAATGTAACATTAAAAAGAATATTTTAGAAAATCCACTATGTTCAAGTGTTTCCTAGCAGGTAATACTTTTGGAAAAACATTACTTAATTTATGATCGCCACATATTAATAAACAAAGAAATTTTCACTAGAAATATTGTAACATGGTAAAAGTTGTTTTAAGTTGAGCTGTTTTAGAGTTTAGTTTTAAAATTGATTTGTATGGAAACAAAACGATTTAAAGATATTTAAAAAAATTGTTAGATATGTGCGAAGCATAACAACAAAAAATTGATACATCTGCAAATGTCTATCTACAAATATAATTTAGTTAAAATATCAACTTACATGCATACTAGTGTACCAATTTGATTTTATTTCATCCATTCTTTAGCGTAGGAACTATGAACGAGTAATATTCGTTTATTCGGCATAAGAAGCTTTCAAAAGAGACATTATACGTTTCCGAACATTCCACTATCTTCTCCGTCCCTTAGAAGACGTACATAGTAAGAAAATAACTGTAATTTCTGAATAAGGGAGTATATAATGAGTATTTCCGGAACAAGAAATGACGGTATAAAAGATAATGATACAGTTTTGTGCGAAACAAAAACGCAATTGTGGTGGCGTAGATATTATACCCAGATTATATTAATTTATTACTCCACAAAACAGAATTATCTCCTAATTCCTTGAAGATCTTTTAGTTCTACTAGATTTATGGTTTTACGCATTGCGCATTACATAAGTAATTATGTTGTAGGGACAAACTACGTAAATTTCACGAAACGAAAAGCAGAGCTTATTTGAGTCAGTAAAGAATCGTACATATATCTCATGTTTGGTATTTTTAATGAACTGACTCACGTTGTAGAACACTATAACTTGTATGAAAAAATGGTGCCCTAGAATATTAAAAATATTGACTCTAGTGAATTTGATTACACTCTTAAAGCAGGTCTAATGTTATTTATACAATGAGATTCAAAATAATTATAAAAAATACTGTTTTCCGTGAGCTTAGTGCAATAATTTCATTTTGTCAAAACCATTAAAAAGAGATTATTGTTGGCCTGCAGAATAATCATCAATCTCCTCTTTCAATTGGCCGTCATCTGCAAATCTGGATTATATGTTGGGTGGCCTAGCTAGTAGAGAATGAGTTGGTCTTTATCTGCCTTGTTAACTCGCGCATTGTCACGAAAAAAGGACATCGTTGTGAAGCAATCCCGGACATTTTTGGTCAATAGCCGTATGCAATTTTGTTGACGTATTACCCTAGGTAACCACTATTTTTGTGGTCCACTGTGATATATATTCACTAAGAATAACTTCTGCTTAGTCCCAAAAGACCGTCGGTTATCTTCAATACATTCACGACACCACCGAAACAGTTTCACCTTAATATATGTAGAACTTCGTTTCTGTGTACTGCAATCATACGTTACTGAAAATGGAGGTGAGTTAGGAGAATTTTATTCCTATCAAGAATTAAAATCACTGCCATGGTCTAATTTCATAAGATAATTTTTTGTTGCCAGACATTTTATAAACGAATTAATTAATATGAAATAAGTGTAATAATATTGTCACTATTAAATGCTACTAGGCAACGCATAACGGAGAGACTGTTTCTATGATGGCTAAGAAAACTTTTTCTAATTTTTCCTATACACTTGGAAGTTCCAATTTAGGTTTATTATATTACTAAATACAGACATATGTCTTAGCAATTTAAAATTTTTCTCATTAACACATAGATAAATACTACCTATTCTACGATTATGGAAGAGAGGTAATTGATACTAATATTACGCAAAGATTATGCAACTTTATCTGAAAGTTCTATGTTTAGACAGCTGAAATTGATTATTTGCCGCTTGGAAAATTAACACAGAATACGTTAAGGAATCAGATGCAATATATGCTCTTCTTTCTAAGAATTGCAGACTTTGCTTCATAGGACCACATCTCTACATTGTTAACCGGATTTTAATATCTAAGGGCTTTCTCTACATCCATGTAAAATTGCGCCCAAATTTAGATTACAAAATTTTAACAACATTAAAGCATATCGGATAATTTGAACCCAGATTTCTTATGGATAACAGGGATTTCTTGAAAATAAATCCAACTTAAATATCTAATTTCCATTACACAATATCTTTCGCATGGCATATAATGCGAAAGTGCTGGAGGACGTTTTTTATATAGATCTTAAAAGTTACTTATTACATCACCTGAAGTTCGTGAAATATAACAAAGTGGAAAGTTATGTGGTGCACCCCATGACTTGATTTCGCGTCTGCTTCTTTTTGTTTTATTTATAAATAATATTTCTGCTCATGTTGAAAATTTAATCTATCAGGGAGAAATCGATATACAGGTCTTTCTCATTATACTACTTTAACGTTTCGATACAACATCTATGCAATAATTATAAGTACTAACAAATCAGCCTGAGGAACCCTGTAATTGAATGAAACGTGTCGTAATCATAACTTTCTTGGCAAATAGTTGTTTATTATAACGTTGAAACTAGCAATAGATGTTTCCATGCACATCTCGCTGGTTGCTTTAGTGACTAAAGTAGTTAAAATACAATATTAGTACTTTCACTAAAATCTGAGAAATAATCGTACTGTTCTCTCTTAATATGCTATTTTAACATAGCAAGAAATTTGTTGGAAGAACTGTCTAACTGTGAACATTAGCACTAAATTATTGAAGGACGCAATCAAATTTTCGGAAATGAAATAAATAGAACTAGAAATAAAATTGTCAGTTCTCTGAATAAATTTGTTTCTAATCGAAATTTTGTTTAAAAAATAATTAACAGCTTAAAATCCGATTTCCTGCACATTATGTTCCATATAACGCACACAAAGTGTGCGTTTTAGCTTTCAACGGTACAGATGGTGTGCGGAATTTGTTTCGTAAGGGTATTTTGCCGCAGTTTTCTAACTGCGACACTGTGTAAATATCTGTTGTCGAAATACGTATACAGAACACAAAGATTAATGTGGAAAGGGGTTATATATCGACCTTCAGTGATTAAGTTAACCAATCACAGGCTCCATCGAAATTACATTATGTTCCATGTTTGTTTTACTAACTTCATTTTGTAACAATCATTCATCGCGTAACAATTTGAAAAAAATATTTTCATATTTTTGTATATATTTTGTTTCAATTTTATTTAAAATGTAAATCTAAATCTTAATTCTCGGAGCGGAGGTTTTTATTAACATAAATGTATTGCGGCATTTATAGAAATTTGTTTGAGTAACATATATTTATATATTTCCCTTAATGTATTATTAAATTTCCAGAAAGGTTTTAATTATACAAAGGTTATAAATGCATTGTAATGTCGAAATGCTTTTATATTTATTTTCTTTACATTACAGGTTTTTCGCATTTTTATATTGTAGTTTGCATAATTTCAAAAGAGTGTAATGATCAATCTGGTACGTAGACTTCCGCGGTCGTGGTCCATGCTATCTGCTTCTGGCCTTCTGGCCTTCTGGGCTGGAGCCGCGTCACTTGTATCGACGTTTCAGTTTCAGTGCAGTAGTTGAGCCCTGAAGATGTCCCATACAAATAGATACGAAACGTCGGCACATATACAGGTTCCAGCCCGGAAGCCCAGAAGCAGATAGAGTGTAGTGATCGTTTATTTTATGTTTCAAAATCCTTTAATTATATTTTATAATTCTTCTACATGTAGTTATTGCATATATTAAGTGTATTGTCTTCGTTTAGGATATGCCAA
Organism: Dermolepida albohirtum; assembly: GCA_031893035.1. Taxonomy (NCBI): domain Eukaryota; kingdom Metazoa; phylum Arthropoda; class Insecta; order Coleoptera; family Scarabaeidae; genus Dermolepida; species Dermolepida albohirtum. The sequence goes on along the minus strand of JAVIWB010002841.1, from coordinate 336,715 downwards.
ACACACACACAGTCAGTGCATATTTAGCTTTCGACGATGTAAGTCTGGTACGGACTTTGTTTTTGTGCGCGTTTTGCCGTGACACTATGATTAATTATCTGCTGATGATGACAACTTAGTTGTCGAAATACGTATACAGAATATCTAGTAACCTTTTTCATTGAATCACCCATACAGATGATATAGACAACGTTAAAGGGAACAGGAAAAGGATAAATATGACCAAAATAATAATAAGAACCATGCGAAATTATAGACTTAAAGGTGGTTTGAATACTAAAGACTAAACATAAAATACATGGCTGCTAATAGAAATTTAGGATATCACGTGGAGGAGAAGAAAATATTATGGTTAAAAAAGGAATTTCTTGAAGATAATGAAACGATGTTTTATGGAAGTAGATTATATAAACCTAATTAAATAACCATTTCGTTCAAAAAATTAAAAACTTTATTTCCGATATAAACAAGAAATTTTAAATTCTAAAGTCAATGGCACACTCGTGGATGGGAATTATTCAAATTTACTTAATTTTCCAAAAATAACAAGATTGCTTGTATTAAACGTAAGTTAATCCATTCTTGTACGTCTTCAAATTTTGCGATTTTTATTTATATATTCAATTCAATTTGCATGTTAGCACTGTAACATAAATATATACACAAGAATAATAAAAATTTAATTATGTTTAATGTATTGTTTTAATAACAAAATATTAAATTTGCATAGCGCCTACGGAAACCGCGCATATTTCAAAATGAGAAAAAAAGAACCGTACATAATAAAACGATGAAATAAACTTCGTTAAATTGTTTTTTGCCCCTTTTCGCATGCTTTTTTCCTTCCTATTATTATTCTGGAAGGAAACAGATCCTCGCGTAGCAAAATAAAAGCCTGAGGAGAGCCTAACATAGCGCAAAATTACGGCGAGCAGTAGATAAAATGTATAAGAAATTTTCGCATAGGAACCGTCCTAAAGAAGGGTTGTTTTAAGAAATATAACCCCTAATTTCTTACGGGCTTAAAATAAGCTTAAATGCCTGACGTTTATTACGTTCTAAGCAGTTAATATTTGTATGGTAATTTATAACATCGTTAGTAATTATTAAATTTCCCAACGTTTAAATATTATTTACTTTTCTCGCTAATATATTATGCAGCATTTCACTAACGAGACAAGTTTCCAAATTAGAATTAATCAATTCCAAAGAAAATTTATGGATTTTGTGTATTTACTGAAGCGAACAAGAGGGAAATAAAGTCACCTCTTCCTGAAATAACATAAACGAAGCTGTCGAAAATAAAAGAAAACAGAAAATTTGTGTCTCTTCCAATAATGTCGAAGATCACTTACCTCTTCAAATCTAAGCATGAAAAATATTAAATTTTTATTAACAATATAGCAAATGTTTGTACATGAGTTTGACACATTGTTTCTTATTCATTACTATTTTGAATATATACAGAGCCGACTGACACATTACGGATGACCATAGATTATGTCACAGAAACTGAAAAAATAAAGTGAGAGATAGAGATAAATAAGCAAAAGAATGCTATTTACTATCCTAAGTTTGGAAGCTTAGCTTGAAATTTTTTTAAAAAGATGGCCTCAATTTACATCAAAGCACTCTTATAGCGCCTTCAGAAATTGCCACACACGCGCCTCCATAGTTCGTCATTAATAGTTAACTTCGTCAATAATGACTTGTTTGTATTCTTCAATATTCATGACATGCCTTCGGAAGCAGTATGGCGTTAAAATGTTATCTCTTAGACATTGTTTGGTCTGCTCAGTCTCCTGATCTAACTATCCCAGATTTTTATCCATGGGGATTGTGAAAACATGGTCTTTCACAATCCCCATAGAAAAGTAGTTGTCCATAATATTTTGGAACATGGACGTTGTTGTAAGAAAAGTGGGACGAAGAGAAGTATTCAGAGCTAGAGAAAAGCAAAGATACTTAATGGTTTTTCTTATTTCCACAAGACAATCAATGTTCATGCTGCTGTTGTGAAAGACCGTGTTTCCACAATCCCCATAGAAAAGTAATCGTCCATAATATTTTGGCACATGAACGTTGTTGTAAGAAAGGGGCGACGAGCAGAATTATTCAGACCTATACAAAAGCAAATGATTCATAATGGTGTTTCTTGTTTCCACAAGACAATAAATGTTTATGCTGCTGTTACGGAAACAAGCATTGTATTAAGTTGTGCAGAAAAACTTGCGTTGGTAGTACGTAAACAAAATGTACTGCCTAAAACACCACCCAAAAGAATCTAAAAAACGAATTCAAGTATATTCTAGAACTTTTGTATTTGATGTAAATCATGTAAAACAAGTACATTTTCATTTTGTGCCTTTTTTTATATGAAAATTAATTTATTTACTGTAATGGAAAAAAGATCGGAAATTGATGGCATACAAGACGATTTAGAAGAATTTGTTATATCTATTAATGAAAACCCGAGCATCACAGACTAAAATGATTACTTTCTTCTAACATAAACAGTACAGTGTAAAATAACAGTCATACTTAAAGCATCTGTAATATATACATATATATATATATATATATATATATATATATATATATATATATATATATATATATATATATATATATATATATATATATATATATATATATATATATATATATATATATATATATATATATATACTTGTACAACGTGACTTGCTTTTATATATACTTATAATTTATTTGTTTTAATAAAAACAGTATAAAATTATCTGTACAAAATATTATGAATTATGTATATTTTCACTATGTGAATATTAGCTATTACAAATTCAGCAGACCAAAGAATTCAATAAACGCTAAAATAAATCAAAAACATTTTTATTTTTAACATGTACATACGTACATATATGTACGTATATTGTATTCCAGCAAAAGAATGCAGTTTTTAAAAATATTTTGCATGCATTCATTGTTTCGGCTAGGGATTAGATTTTGATAAGAGGATGTACAAAATGACAGATAAACATGACCATGAACAAACTTACGTATATATTTTCGTTTTTAACGTTCAGGATTGTATTAAAAATAATATACTTATCATAAATGGATCATAACAATCAAATTACATAATCTAAATAATTGTAAATATTTTAGAGTGATTAATAAAGATTTTTGCCTCTTATATGTTATTTTTGTACATACTTTGTTGACATATATTTCTATGGAAAGATATGACAACAGTGTTGTGTAGTCACAGAAGAGCTGTACTGGTTTCTAAAGTGCAAACGGACTATAACCACTACTTTAGATTTGGGAACAAGAATAAATTCGAAGGAATCAAGTCTGATGAATGCGGATGATACGCATAATTAATTAAGTGGACTGGCACCGGCCGTGTGCATGATTAATTAACTGGACTTTTTCTTTAGCAAATGAAGTCTTTTAATTTCGATTTCTTCGTTCAACCAGTCTAATGACGAGACATAATGCTCGTTTATTACCGTCTTCTCGTATTGCAAGTACTCGATTGAAATTATTCCTTGAAAATACCAAAAGACGGCAGCCATCACTTCTCCAGCAGACGGTGTTACCTTAACCATCTTTGGAATTGGCTTATCACGATTTTTCAACTTCTTTAACTGCTTTTTGGTCTCCGTTTTGTAATGATATAGTATATCCATGTTTCATCGGTAGTTTGAAGACGTCACAAAAATCGTATTCATTACATCCGAACCTGTCTGAACATTGAAGAAACTAAGAAATGGTAATTCTCACTCGATTTTGATGGATTGTCAACAAACGTGAAAACCATTTAGCACTAGGCTATCTCATAAGTAATTGTTTATGTAAGGTGTAATGTATGAAGTCGTTTAAATACTTTCTCTCTCTGCTATCTCTCTCAACTCTACTAGGTGGTCATTCATCATGATTTCATGGAATCTCAAGAACTCAATTGTTTCTTCATCGGTAATTGTTTTTGATCTATCGGAACTTGATGCTTATTCTTTACTTATTCTATCGCCTTAAAATTCGCTAGTCTAGTTTGTAACTGTTACGCATGTAGGAGAAAACTTACTTTGACCTTCTTCTATCTCCTTTCTTATTTGAAATTTTTTAATTTTCTGTTTACTACGTAGTTATATTTAAGCCAGAAATGAATGACGAAATCATTATTTAATTACGCCATAAATCTCATTATACAAACAGATCAACACATATTTATTTAGCATTTAAACCTTTCTAAAAGAATTACTTTTATCATTACATGGAACTAGCTTTTATTATGATTACGAAAATCTACCAGCAATTGTATGAAAACGGAGCTTTCGAGGCAGTTAATTCAAGAAACATTCTGATCTATCCCCGTATATGAGGTAGTATCTCGAATACTTTCTGTTTATAATATTCGTTCATAAGTGAACCAATTTCTTTCAATCATCCTTATCAAGCGACGATTGCATGCATTCAAGCTTCAAGTCTCGCAGTGACATTTTGCAAAAATGTGTATCCATGCATTTCAGGAAAGACATACGATTTTAAAGCAGTCAAGTTCTAGAATGCCCTCTAAGGCTCCATATTGGAAACGGATAGCATTATCGATATTCTTGCATACGTTTTAAGTACTACCATACTATTTAGAACAAAACGCAAACACAGACAATATCAATCTTTCTAGTACTTATTTTACTTTTTGTTCATTTTATTGAACGTACATACATACACAAATAGAGCCGTTGACTTTCTGAAGTAAAACTTTAGCATTGATAATAAATAACTTCTGAACATTAATACTTCCCAGTATTTTACTTCCTGTTTTATAAAAAAAAGCACACGTGTAGGTCATATTTTGCCAAGAAATGTATCTATTATCGAAAGAACATCTCCACATTTCTTAGGTTTCCTTAGAGTTTTATATTATTGATCGGGCGTCGAAAATTTATATTTGTCAAAAGAATGAAATATATTCAGGAACGGTTCCCGCGATACATAAATTAGATAAGACCTCCTCGTCGCCGTAGATTGCAGCAAAAGAGAAATCGTGCAATTCTGGAGCATCGCTAGCTCAGAGAGAGTGTGGTGAATGGGTTTTCGTATATAACAAGTTATTCGATGGCGCCAAGTGATTCGAAGTCCGGAGTCCACACGAAAAGCAAATGCATATAAATATTTTCGCGCAAATATTATTTCAATCTTGTGTGAAAGGAGCACGTGTTAAAAATCGAGAAAACAGCCATTGAGGTCTTAATTGTTATTTATTGCTTTGAGTGGAAAATGGCAGAATAATATAAAAAATATTAGGCGAAATGTATTTTTGTTTCCCTTCTCCTTAAATTGGTTTTTAAATGTTAAAATGTGCTCCAGCTTCTGAGAGATTCCAAGGGTTTTAATTTTAAAGTAACAGTAAAATGTAATTAAAAATTATTATTTTGTTTAAAGAAAATAAAAAAAAATTATTCTTATTTGTACCATATAATTTATACACAAACTGACTTTTTTTAGTTTACATTCCAATTTCACTCAGATTGATAAGTCATGCACTTATATCTCTTGGAATACTAGAAAGTATTCAGTTGCTTCATATAATGACGCTTAAGCTCAGTCATGTAATTACCTTATTAAATCCGGTACCATTGCTAGGAGTAAGAGCATCGAGGATTTGGGAATACTCTGCCTTCACATTTTCGGATGATATATCTTCCGCACGCTTATTAGGTTCTCGGTCCCTTCCTCTCCAATTCCTAGCTCGGAGTGCATCGGTCCTCAACTTACTTTTTACACTTTCTGATTATTTGTTCTCGTGTTTTTCTTTTTTGCCTTCTGTTGGCAATTATTGGAGCCTCCGCTTCGTAGATTTTGTACTCCCTCTCACCCTTTCGATCTAGGTCTACCTCTTCTTTTTCTTCCTTAGGTCTTCTTCATCTTTTTTACTTTGTTTCTTATGAATAAGTTTGAATTCGGATCTTTAATTTCATTTCCTTATCACCAAATACCTTCTATTCAACCCGGACAAAAAAGCTTCTGAAATATATGTCGCTCAGCATATCAAGTTATCATCCTTCATGCGGCTCATATTATGTAACTTTATTGCAATAACATATTTTTCTATCTCTATTAAATCGCCGTAAAAACTCATTGCAGGTCTTTTCTAAAATTGTTTACTAACAAAAATATTTCGTCGAATTGTCTTCCTGTGTCAATTTTAATGTAGCGGTAAGAAGTACTGGCTTCAACGGATATTGTTGTGATAGATAGGGGCGAGAAGAGTTAGAGAGACAGTAAAGATCATTGTAAAGAAGGTCAAAAGGTTAGAAATAAATAAAGAAATCCAAGTAGGTGTAAATAACTAGAAAAGAAAAAAGAAATAAACATAAGAGCTATAGAAATCGGAAGGTATTAAATGGAAGAAATAGTAAATTAAGTACAAAAAAGATATGAAGGAAGAGATGGATTAGAAGATACAATCTGAAAGACATATGACCGAATAACGACTGGTTACGAGTTATTGTTGAGAGCGTTCATGGTTCGAATTAAAATTTGGTTGTTAGCATTTGCCTTAAACGAGAAGAGATACCACGAAAAATGTTCCGAACGATGTTGAATGCCATCGTTTGGAAAGATTTCTTTTAATCGTAAAGAGACAGTCAGTTAGCACTAAACTATCGGCCAGCTTCTTGAAGCAACTAAAAGGAGAAAGTAATTAAAGATATAAGAGGCATGAAAATTATATATGAGCGAAAATGAAGGATAAAATAGACCAGTGCAATATAGTTAAAGAAGCATTGATACACAACAACCTGTGAAGCCTGTCAATAGAATAACGTTAAGAACTAACAGCTATGTATGAGTATGGAAAAAAAACTATCCTAATCCCCGAACTAAACCTGAACTAAGATGTGAAGTAACGTGCTGAAAGTCACGTGAGTGAACGAAAGTATTACAGTAAGCGTGCATCTGGGAGAATTAAGAAGGAAAGAATGAACCAGAATCATCTAGGTAGTTAAAGATATTTGAAAGTCTGAAATGCAACACCGTAGAAGTGGTTATGGTGAGAAGACCCGGAGGATTTTATATAACCCCAGTTGGGTTTTATGAAATCTCTAAGATTTAAGTTAAACAGAGCCAAGATTAAAAGCAAATTCAACAGATATATGCTAAGAAGCCAAGAAAATCTAGTAAGACATAAAAATAACAATGAATCAATGTAATTTTAAATGCTAATCGTTACACTGAATCTGCTTATAAAACCCATTGGATGGCATTAACCCACAATCAAATGCACAGCTTTATAATAATCTCATGGTCTGCTATACAATCCTCAAGCTAAAGCTAATATACTAATAAAATCATATACCTGCACAAAACTACTGTTGATTGTTATCACTGATACCTTGGAAATTTCGTTTTACTTTTGAGAGAGAATAAAATAGTATAAAGAATCCTATTGAAGTAAAATAAAATTTTTCATCGCTTTTTCTTTATATATATTATAAACGAATCCTAAATTCTATTAAATATGTAAAAATACTTTCTTCAAAAACTAGGTCCGAAACTAGATATTACTTCTTATGGTTTTCCAGTTACATCGAAATATATTCATTTTATATCCTCCCTATATGTATACATATTACTAAACTAAACTTTACTGTAATAGAAATGAAATGTAATTACATCATACACCAAAGTTTTTGAATTTATTTTTCATTTCTTTTATTAAAATGTTTGTCCATGAACTATACGACAATTAAGATTTCATAATCCAAATTGCTACGCATGAAAGTGCGAAAGCTGAATATATCGACAAAGTGATATCAATGGAATAAAGTCATTAACCTTAAGGGCGACGTAGATAATTAAACAACTTCCTACGGGAATCTCCCCTAGTGAAGTTTACTTTAAATGTTAACCAGAAAGCGCTGCAGTTGACATAAGGCATTTCCAGAAGTAATTGAATGTATTTTTGATCTTATACGTCCGAGTTCAGTAGCTAATTACTGTTCCCCAAAGTTACAGATCAAAATGGAAATAATAACGCTAACAATTAGGCTGACGTAATTTTTCCAACCGAAATAAAATAATCACAAGCGTAGACTGATTTTGCTAAATTCGTTCGTTAATTAGTGTCACTTTTTGGTGTAGGAAGGGTTTTTTTGGCCGTACTGTCGATTAGGCAATATCAATTAAGGATTTGTTTGTTCAGTCAGAGTTTAATTACATTTTATCAATTTATTACACTCGAAGGGTATACGGGATTATCCGAGAGACATATTTTAATTATCCAGTGTTTATTTTGCTGTCGTAAGAAATTCGCCAGGTAATTAAAGCGTCCAAACTGCGAATCAATCGAAATACGAGATAGACGAAAATTAAATTTTGAAAGTGTAAATCTGATTTGCCTTCCATTATAAATATTAACTTTTAATTAGTGAATATAATTAAGGGCTGAATAAACAAAGTCTAAACTACAGTCTGTATTAAAGGAGCGCGTGTGTACAATCGGGTTGAAGGATATCTAAATGAATTCTGGGAATTAAAACTATGTCTGATGAAGTGCTTGTGGATATTTTATATGTGGCTGCTAGCGAACTGGAGAGTGTATATATGCAAATAATCATAGAAATGCAAATACCTGTCCAAAGTTATACATTATTGAAAACAAATTTATTTCCACGATAGAAGAATTTCAGACAGTTTTCCGATTTTTGTGACTTATTAGCCACAAATTTTAATCTTTTGTATTTAAAAAATTAAAATTTGTGTTTAAAAAATAATTTAGAAACAGGTATTAAAATTATCTGTGTGTGTGTGTGTGTATTATATGCATACTGGTAATTCATAATTAGGCGTCACTAAGTTTTATTAATGATGACCACAAAACCTAAATAAAAAGCAGATGAAGCAGTTTGATATTAAAGTTTTCACAGTTTAATATTCCATTTATATGTCTTTAAAAAAAGATAGACTTCGAAAAAATTGTCCGTAAACTTAATTTTTCACAGCAGATGACATTTATCTGAAACGTGGCCTACATTACGTCTACTTACTATAAATCAGGCCAACGTAGAATGATTGCTGCTTAAATAATTACACATAGGCCAACCAATAAACATTTTTTAAAAACTTTTTTCAAAGTTCTACCTGTTTTTTATGTATTTTGGTGTGCTAAATCCAAATTTTCAATGAGTTTTTTCTACCACGTACCAATTTTTCGCAATCTTTATATTTTGTTGCGTATGATAGTATTAAAATGTATAGTTAAGATTTAAAGGTACGTAATTTATTATCAGAGTATAATTGAAAAATTTAACATTTTATTATTACAATGGTAGTGTAAGTTTGAATATGAACAGCTTTTTTACTTGTTAATCTGAAGTTTTGTATTTTCTCAACTTCTTCACGGTAAAAGTTCGAGTGTAGCTTTTCCTTTTGTATGAAGCTTCTGGTGTTGCTCGTAGAAGGGTCCAACAGTAATCTCCTACCATGTTGACATTCTAATGACCCTGATACCGTCTCTTTCTCTTCTTCATCTCCTTTATATCTTGGTGGAAACGCACCCCTTGTTCCTCACTTACAGCTCCAAGTTGTCAGGGAAGTTTTTTCATAGTTGGCCTGTGTTATGTATCCATTGCTCTTTGTTCAAAATATTTTACTGCGACCGAGTATAACAAAATCACGAAGCGAAATTTAGGACAAATTCTTTCCTCTTTCACATTTTTCAATGATATTATTCATACCATTCAGGTATGAATAATAGGGATTTACACCAAGTGTGCATATCAACAAAAGGAAAGAAGCGATTATAAAGAAGATAACAGATTGAAGATCAATTGAGATGAAGCCAAAGAGATGGCCAAAAACGAGTTGAAAGAATAGGTCATTCCTCATAGAAAGAGTACGAAAATAGATAGACGGAGACAGAAATGCAGGATAGGAGAGCATGAATAGGAATAATAGAATAATTAATTTTCAATATATTGAACAATTGAAAAATGGAATGAGCAGACCCCTCATATCCACTGTTGAACACACTTTCGGTTGGCTTTAATTCCGGATGGAATGTACAGCCTTATTTATATATCATCAGCAACAATTGAAATGTTTAATGCAGAAGTAAATAATAATAATAATACAAGGTGATCAGAAATTCGCGGTGAATCGTTATGTAAGGCGATTCTATTATTAATTAGTAGACAATTTTAGTACAGAAATGTTGTATTGTCATTAGCTAAGCCGTACGAATTGCTTAAAAGAAGTATAGATTTGCCAATATGTATAAAACCATCAATAAACCAGTGGGAATAGTATGACAAAATACGAGTTTATTTAAGTCTAATGAAAATAATAATAATGGTAATTAGGGGCTATTAATTTGACGACATCGTTGTAGCATTTGTGAAATTATATTTAGGACGTGTTGCAATATATCTGGGGTAAGTAATTCTATTGTGGCGTTGAAACTATTTATTACATCCTGCTCATTAGCTGGAGAATTCTCAGAAACTTTTTCCTTAAAAAACAAATAACAAAGTCAATATGATTCATATCTGGTGACCTTGCAAGCCATGACATTAGTCCATTTCTCTCGATTCATTTATCTGGAAAATATATGATCAACCATGCTCTTGTAATTTCTGCACTATAAGCTGGTGCACCATTGTGTATGTAATACATATTGGCTCTGACATTTAATGAAACATTATCCGTTACTTCCTCCATTTGCGTATTCATTTTCATTTAGTCTATTTCGGAAGAAATACTGGTCTACAACTTGTAGGTTTAAGATGCCTAGCCAACCATTTACAGAAAACTTTCTCTGACTATTGAAGACACTGTCTCATGTAAAGATGCATTCGTTACTCCATAAAATTAAGTGATAAAATGTTTGGATCTTTCTGAATTTTATCTAAAAGTATATTGCCAAACATAGTACTCTGCAAATTTTAGTTTTCGTCTAATGGTTGTACCTTTATAACATGAATTGTAATTTTCGTCTAATGATTGTACCTTTGTAACATGAAACGGTCTTAAAGGGTTTTACAGAAGCACTAGAAAAACTGTTGTCTTAATTGAAATGTTTATTTCCTTGGCTATTTGTCTAGTATTGCAAGCAGGATCCCGATGAACAATATTCAAAGCTCCTTCTTCAACTCGAATTGGATAACGATTTCTTGGTTTACGTATATCACCTTGACTGGGAAGAAATGTGCATGTTTCACGAAGCCTCCGTTTTGATCTTCGAAATGTATTGGTAGATAGGTGTAGATTTTGTATTGCATAATCGTCTTTTATCAAGTGTGCATTTCCACTGCAAGATCCAAACACCATGTACCCAGCCGAGTCGTTGAAAGAGTACATTACAAATTACTTGGAATATCATAAAAATGAAGTAAGTAATGGAAGTGAAAATAATGAATATTAAACTAACAAACGTCAAAATTTAACAACAAATAATTACTCTTAGATTTCAGGCATTATTCTTAAACATAAAAAAGCGGTTAAAGAAATGTCTAGTAAAGTAAAATATTGACATAAAAATGAATTACGCCAATGTAGTGTTGCATAATTTTATTTGACAGTATAAAACATGATTTTTCACAGAAAATTTCATACAATTTTTGTCGCACATTTCAACATTCATGGTCTCGTGTACCTTAACGACTGATAATACAGCATTTCTGTATTAGAATTGTTGGCTAAGAATTAATCATAGAATCGATAATTGACGATTGTCTGTGAATTACTGACCAACGTATATATGTACCCAACGTAACAATCCATGTATAGAGCAAACAAAATTAAAACGAAATACTATACAGTACATTACATAAAAGAAAGTAAATTCTGCATATTTATAATTAGAGAAAGACCGTTTCATACATAGTGTTTATAAATAAAACGGTATTTTCTAAGCCAATCAAGACAAAGAAAATATTATACAGTTTATTGGCATTCACAGAATCAATAGTATTAGTTCTATCACAAGGTATAAAAAATATGGGAACGATAGACGATAAACGCGGCACACAAAAACCAACTCGTAACAGTAAACACGGCTAATCAATTTCATTATTAACAATTTTCTTCAATAATAAAGCGTTCACCCACACCCTACGCGCACTCAAGGATTCCACATTATGTCGTTGTAGGAGGAGATTATAGCCAATATATTACGGTACGTTCGGAAAACGCTCCATCTGATTTAAAAGGGACATATGTATTTTAAAAATTTCCTCTCGCTGAACCTTTTCAATCATCTGCCGCTGGGTTGCATAATAAGAATACCGCACAACTGCAATATTCAAACTTAAGGCGCACATGCACGCATTACAAAGTGTTGTTATCGGGTCTTCTATCCTCGGTGACACGCATAATAAAACCATGTGACCTGACAGTCGATGTTACATAAAGTTATATTGGCTATCAAGAGTAATACCTAAATCCGAAATCGTAGTGGATCGTGTAACAGGTTCACCATCAATAGAATAAGTAGCTGTTAAGACATTATGCTTCCTCCTTTATAATATCCAATGAAGACAAAGGACGTTCAATTCATTTTTTTCATTAAAAAATTAGTATCAAACGTAAGCACGATTCTCTTTAATGCTTTATGAGTCATGGAGGGTAGTTGAATCTTTACTGATAGAGTCTTACTAGGTTTGGAGGCGTCATATTTTCCTAACCGAATAGGCTTTACATAAATAACGTCAATATTAACAGAAGTTTGTTAATCTTCAACAAATTTGATATCGGAATGAGACTGCTGAGCTTTTGTAAAGAAATTTTTTTCTTCCAAACCAAAGATATGACGCCCTCATATTTAAATTAATTTAGACAATTATTAAATTCAGAACACGTCGTAGATGACCAGGCAACACCATAATTGGAATTCATTATGCGTTAACAAATGGATCCTTCCTAGTACAGTGAAACCCGCTTAATGGAATTCTCATATTGTCCGCCAAAATTATTCCTATATGCAGATTATTCCATTATCCGTTTTTAACTTATTTTTTCTTATTACTAGTAGGTTAAGTATGTATATACATACATACTTCGTATTCTTTATATCTGCGATTTTATAACTATAACATTGACTTCAGTATGATACTGTAAATTTATGTTGCGATTTTCATAAAATGTATTTAAGAATACATGCAAAAGAAATAAAACACACTTCAGCGTTAATACATATTTTTTAATTGATACTATTTTTTTTATTTCAAACTACACATCCTTAACAAAATAATCTGTAATTTTATTTTGTTTTCTTTCTTTACACAAAATATCAGTGATTTGGTTATCTAATTCATACAAATGTGCAAAATTACAATCAGTTTTTTATTATAAAAACGACGTATAGTGTCACAAGGTAATTTCACTTCTTGAGATGATGGAGCATTTTCTACGTTAGCATTCTTCCCGTTGCGTCTTCGTTTTTGAGTAGATTTAAAATTATCACGCCAGTCACTTAAAATACTGTCTTTTTTTAACAATTTACTCACTTGTGCTTAAGACACACCAAATTTTTTGGCAACATCCAAGTGACTGCAAGTTGTTTCTGCTAAAAACTCAAGCAATTTAACTTTTTCCTTCAGAGCTAGGTCTTTTCAAGTTTGTCGAAGAAGCCAATTTTCATTCACTTTCACTTACTTTCGATTGCAATGTCAAATAACAAACTGACCAGAAATATAGAAATTTCCTGCTTTTAAAACCTCTTTTTATTGTATGTATGTAATTCGCACAGAATTAACCATTATCTAAATACTGTTCAAAATCACTTAGGTACAAGATTTAATTGCAATACGTAATTATCGGAAGATTATCTGTAATTATGTACATAATAGCTTTCTAAAAGTAAAGTAAACATTCATAGTAACTTTTGGTTTACACCCAGCTTTAGTTAAGCAAGTAGAGAAATTTATTCTTTTATGAAGACAAAATCGCATTAATGTTCCTAGAAAAGCCATTCCTTTACCCAATATATTTTAATAAAAGATATTCTTATAACCAAATAATTTTGTTAATACTTAAAGGGCAATGGTTTTGTTCTTGAGATTTTAATTCCTTTAACCGATATTCTATTATTCTATTAAGAGGGTTTCCAATAATTATCAAAAGAAAAAGTTCCAAAAGAGTTAACGAAATTATAAAGTGGATATAGTATTAGCGATGCATAAATTAAAATGTAAAATAAATAGAAATAAATGTTAAATAAGTTGGGTAAAATATATAATGATAAGAAATGAATTGTTCCAAAATTGTTCTCAATTCAAAGGTAAGTTCTATGAACAAAAACAAGAAACAGCAGTGGGCAATTTTCTTTCTCCATTTACAGCGGATTTATTTATGAGTCATTTTGAAGTTGAATTTAAATATAACGCTAAATATTTTCCAAGAATTTGGGGCAGGATGTAGATAACATTTTAGTGATTAGTAACACACATAAATGTAACGATTTCGTCAAGCGATTAACTTCAAAATTTCCGACTATTAAATTTACAATAGAAAAAGAAAACAATGACACTTTACCTTTCCTAAACACCCTAGTAATTAGAAATAATCTTAAAATAAAAATTGACATATTTGGAAAAGAAACTAGTATTAATAGATGTGTTTTCTTATATTTCAATTTTATGTAATTCTGAATTTGTAGCGCCAAAATATTTGTCTTATTTTATTTTTTTTTGACAAAATATTTTAAATGCACATTCGAATAGTTGTATTTTTTTAGTTTTCAGCATAAAAACTTTTTACTATTATTTATAGCGTCATTGTTATTTTTATGAATCGAACAGGTAGAAAAGTGCACTTTGTCTTATAAGTAAATTTTAGAAACTAGTTACACACCAAAAAACAAATTAAAACTCAGAAAATTTTCAGGTTTACCTAAGTTTTTGACACATAAATTCATATAAATTGCATATTCAGAACGAACTATGTGCTTTTTACGGAAGTGTTGATACGATCGCTATAGACTGAAGCTAACAACTTTTAAAGTTGTTTGTAAAATTCTTTCGTGAAACTACTTCAGAAGAATGTGAACGGAATATTCACTGGTTAGTGGATTTATTTCAGGCAAATTGCATACTCGGACTTCGTCGTACTAACTTTGATTTTTATTTTAATAAATTTGATCTGTAAGAAATTATAAATTTCTTTCGCATTTGGTTGATATCCATATAATTTTTCTAACCCAATATATAGTATGTACCTGCCTATATACGTATTATATAAATAGAATGTTTAATAAGCAACGTAAGGAATATCGTGATATAATTTTGTCTGCTATTTTACGTTCAGTTAGGAAATATTTTTAATCTAAAATTCCACGTTCGATACATGAATTTTCAATAAGTACACAACTTCGAGCGTAAAATAAGGAAACGTTGATACTTTTCTTATTAAATATTTACAGTTGCCAAGCCTCCTTACTGCGTATGTAATTCACTCTACACAAGTTGTTCTTTTCATTTATATCGTTTTAATTTGTTATACTTTTATAAATTTATTACTTTATTCAAACGGAAATAGAAACACATGCTATTCTGTTCCCAATTAATTTTATTAAATACGGTAATCTCTTTAACTCCTACAGGCGTTGTTTTGATGGCCAACAGCAAAGGGTTGCAGTGCTTCGGTTAGATTCGCGGAAGGGTAGTTACTTGGCAGAAAGTTAGTTAATATTAAGGGGGATTATATTATTAAAATGAGCGCCAGGAATTTTCAAAAATCTAGCAGTGTTAAAGAGACTCTGACCTCTAAGAATCTCACACTGGACTTACTTTTACTTATATCAAACAGGCTTATCTGGTTAAAGAGGACAAAAATAATAAGGTTACTCAAATTAACCGGAAAATTTTAAATCTAGAAAATATATCATTTAAGCTTGATTAAATTTAAAAAGAAAAATAAATGTCAGCAGCCGAAAATAATGCAAGAGAACTACAGAGGAGAGAGGGATTATGACCAAAGTAATTGTTCTCAAATACACTGATCAGTATGAATTATTTTATTACTATAATTAGATTTTTACAAATATTTGATATATTTAGTATTATATAAAACCGTAGCAAAATTTTGGATGGTATTGCATACAATAAAAAGAAGAAAATATATAGATCGCCATGTGGCTCTAGATACAAACAAATTAATACAAATTATTACTACTGAAATCCTCTGGCGTTGAAATTCCAAAGGAAAGAAATGTATAATACAATATATATAATATGTCAGAGATAACAAACATAGGTTATAATTACGAGAAAATAAGCTGATAGTTAAATTTTTTAAATTAAATTATTATTTATTTATTATAAATATTAAATTAAAGAGGTGGTAGAACGGTATTATCTTGAAACAAACAAAATGAGGAATAGGTTTCCTCGAAGTCAATGGATCATGAGTTCTTCTTAGATATTGAATAATAAAATTTTCTGTAGACTTTCGCGGCCGTGGTCATGCTATCTGCTTCCGGGCTTCCGGGCTGAAACCGCGTCACTTGTATATCTGCTGACGTTTCGTACCCATTTGTATGGGACATCTTCAGGGCTCAACTACTGCACTGAAACTGGGTCGTAGTTGAGCCCTGAAGATGTCCCATACAAATGGATAAGAAACGTCGGCAGATATACAAGTGACGCGGTTCCAGCCCGGAAGCCCAGAAGTAGATAGCATTGACCACGACCGCGGAAGTCCGCGTTAGTACATTAGTTGAGATTCTTAGAATTTGGCCTTGGAAGAGTGCAAAGTTATTTAATTACTTTTACATCTAGTTGTACTTAGTGTTAATCGAATCGAATAATAATGATGGCCTTCATAGGTAAATAGAACGGATGAAGTGAAATCCAGCCTCAGTTGATCAATTTTTTGGAACCAACTTTTGAGAAGGACTGTTTTCCAGACGAGGGAACTTTTTTGTGGCCTTACCAAATTATATTTAGATAAAGTATAATTCGTTTAAAGATTTACAAGGTGACATGAAAATTATTCCTTTCGAATTACCAAAAATCGTTCCTCGGTTCAGTACAACCGTCTTCTAGACATAATTATTGTTTAAAATTGTTAATAGAATATCCATCGTATGTAGACAGTAAAACACTATTTCATTCCCAAATTTTCATCACAAAATTTCCATTTTACTAACTACTAATACCATACATATATGAATTCAGAAAAGCCTGAAAAGTTTGTTTCAAATTTGTATACTGAATTGTAGCAGCATATTAGTATGCTTACATTATTTTTAAATTAGTGAATTTATCTTTCCTGAATTATAGACATAACATATTTAAAATTAGCTGTTATGGCACTTCAGTAATTAAAAAGCTTCTACAAATTGTTCGTGTGCAGATACTTTCAAAATGTCTCTATAAATCAATTGAACGTATACAGTTGTAGTTTTCTTGGGATAACTCGCAGAAACCTCTTGTTAATTGAGTTCTTAAAATCCCTTAGAACCGATACAATTTCAATGGCAGTCAGTGCATTTAAACTAAAAAATGTCAAGTGGGAAAGACGTAAGCAATAAAAAATAGATTTAGGTGCTGGAATCGACTCTAACAGAATTTAACTCAAACTGAAATTGAATTGCTACTGTTCGACTAGAGTTGCAGGGATTTTGATTGAAATGTTAGAAATTTCACGTCACTTTTATAAGCAGGGGAAATAATTTCCTGTGCGAAATTTAATAAATGTCACTGAAAATATAATTTAAAATGGTGAAAAATCCATTTGGAAATTAATAATTGGAGCAACTGTGAGAATCAAATAAGCAAAATCGCCGAAAATAAGAGGATATCCTATTTTAAAATTTAATTATTTTTTATTATGTTTCGGGGCTTTCCTTTAAATAAAAAATACTAATTAATTAGTTGGAAAATATTTATTTTCATAAAATAAGTTATATAAAGATAGAGTTAAATATTCTCAATTTGACACATACATGGTGATAAGAATATCGAATAAAGTTTATTTTTTAAAGTTGCTCCGTTGCCATATGATCACATCATGCATTAATGTGCATTGAATAAGTTTCCATTCTAGTTTGAAGTAAACAACTTTCCTGTTACAATGTCAAAAAAGTCTTAGTAATAACGCTGCTTTATTCTGTACAATATGAAAGTAGGCAGGCGAATTTAATTAACAATAATCGTTTTGGAAGGTTATGGAAGGTTAAAAAAATTTACAAGGCAATTATGAACGATAGTCGTGTTAAGGTTAATAATACGGAACATCGTAAGAATTTCGAACGGGTAATTTTATATGGGCATGAAACAGCTCTGAACCAGATGCTAAGAAGCCACCAAAATTATCAGGTTAAACTTTGTGAAGCATTTTTTGGAACGTTTTCAACATACATAGTTCCTCTGAATTCTTTTATAGTATTATAGTCATTAACGGGACCTACATATACATATGACTACACGCTCGAAACAAACCAATAGTCTAGACCATCTGAGAGAACCTTTTTCTCCTTACGTTCTACTTTTAAAATTGACTAACAAACTGTGTAATTACGCTATAATAAATAAAATTAGGTTGTTAAACCTAAAAACTGATTCTTAGCTAAACTTTATTCTAGGTTAAAGTTAAAAAAGCTCACAATGGGATATTTGTGCCTGCTTCTCTTCGATACTTGAAAGTTTATATCTTAAAGGAGGTTCTAATCTAAGATATGTTTCTGTGTTTATTTTTCAGAAAAGCGTATATCGAAAACCTTTTCTCACATAGACATATTTGACAAAGAGGTAGTAAAACTTCTATGGCTCTTCTGACAAAACAGGATATTCATTTTTTACACTGAACCGAATGTTAATGAAATAATGATCTTTAAAAACAATTCTTCAAAATCTGTTAAAAGATAAATGAATGAGTTTTTCATTTTCCAGTAAAGTTATAGATGTATATGCATTTATAAACATTTGACTAGGTATCTATTTGTTCGATTCAGATATATTACGTCTATTATGAAAGCAGTTATTGAAAGTTAATTAAAGATTTTCCTCCTTCAAATTCATCTCCTATTAATTTTGCTCATTAATTAATTAAACTAAACAATTTTTCTTTTGAGAAAGTTATTTTTATTAAGCCAGTTTTCGAGAAAAGTGATTATAATGGTTTAAACAACTACAGAACAATAAATTTGTTCAGTGTTTGCCAATATTTATGACTTTATAATAATAATAATAATAATAATAATAATAATAGTTTATTTCCAAAAAGAAAAGAAAAAAGTATATAAATTTATCCCTACAATAAGTCAAAATACAATTTCCATAATTTTTCTTTCCCTCTTCCCCCCCTGAAAATCACAGGGTGCATATCAACTTCAAACAAATTTGTTCTTCCTATGGCACCCTGAGACTAACAAACAAATTGACAAAAAGAAAATGCCTAGAAACTAACTTAACCTAAAATTCTGCAAGTAAATATAAGTAATACATAGAAAAAAAAAACTTTTCAATGATACACAACCAGTTGAACTCAAATAATTAAGTCAAGATGAAGAGAAGACAACACACAGCTATCTGGACAACAACTCCTGCTTCAAGAGAAATCTAAAACGTGGAAAGGAGGAGCACTTAAATTTACTAGGCACAGCATTGTAGACTTTAGCAATCTGGTATGAATACGAGCGCTCATATAATGCCGTTCGATGCACAGGCGGTGTGAGTGTGCCCCTAAATCTCAAATTTAATGTGTGCACATCTGTTCTGAATGTAATTTTATTATATAAGTACGCAGGCCGCCCACACATCACGATTCTATGAAACAGAGTGGCCATCTGCAAGGTTCGTCTGTCTCATATTTAACCATCCGGCCACACTCAATTTGTGCGTGATGTGGTCAAATTTCTTTACACCGAATATCAATCTAAGACAAGAATTCTGGACTCTCTGAATACGTGAGACAGAATTAGCATTTAAACATGGATCATACAACTCACAGCCAAACGAAAAATGCGACAACACCAACGAGTCGCACAGGCTACGCTTGGTGTCAATCGCAAGACAGTGCCTATGGGGGAATATTAACTTTTAATTGACGTAGGCACGTCTAACGCATTGAAGAACATGCGTTTCAAATCTCAGTTGAGTATCCAAAACAACTCCTAAGTTTTTCGACTCAGATTGAACAGGTAAGTCTACACCTGCAATATTAAGATTTACATTACTTTGAAGCAGGGAAACACCGCTCCTATTTCCGAAAAGGAGAACCACTGTCTTTGAAGGATTCAAGACAAGTGCATGCCGAGATGAAAACTCTGAAATCGAATTCAGGTCACAATTAATATGCTGTATATCATAAATAAAAGATTAATTGGCTATTTAAATACTTTAAATTTACTGTGTATTCATCAATAGACGTTGCTTTATTCAATTTTTTAATGAGATTTTTTCTAATCAGCATAACGATCTTTCCTGTTCTGGATCCATCCAAAGCTTTCGATTATGTCTATCATTACGCGGCTTTGTATAAATCTAAATGGTATAGTACAAATGATTTTGTAAGGCAAAAGTTCTGATCTGATCTATCTGAACATAAGTAATAACTTAAAATACAAAATATTCAAACTATATTTTCTAATATTAAATTCTAATTTTTAGTCCTTAGTTTATTTTGGTCTGTTTCTTAATTTATATTAAAGTTTTACGTTCTTATATCAAATTTGCTGATCAGGTCAGACGTTCACTAATATTCCTTTTAATTTTGGGTTAAGTTGAAGTTTATTTTCTGACATAATGCTGACGTAATTGAAAGTAGCTGTATTGTTATAGTTATTTATTAACTCATCGTCTAAGTTAAAAGTATTTGGTATCGATCCCTTAAAGAAATTTCATTAGCATTTAATAAGTGATTAAGAGTACTGGTTTTGGTGAATTTGTATAGCTCTCAGATTTGTTTTTCCCCAAACAGTCGATCATTATCTTTTATGGGATTCATATTTTGCATCCATATAGCACTGACGTTGTAATGACAATTCTGTAAATATAGATTTGTGCTTTTTGCCTTCGGTTTCTTTCCTATATCTGCATTCTCTTTGTTTTCATTCGTTCCTGTTACATCTAAATAATGTTCAACCCTTTCGAACTTACACACTTCTCTTGTACATCGTTGGACACGTTCAATCAATGCTGTCACAGATTTTTTATGTCGTTTTTTCGGAACCGCTTCAATGATCCTCGTCACAGTTTCTTGGACTTGTGTAAGATTGTCATAAAACTTTCCTTTCGAGACTAGTTTGAATTTTGGGAGTAGAAGCTAGTCGAACAGAGATAAATCAGGCGAATATGTTGAAGTACACAAACATTTTCCAACAATGACGGTAATGTAAGATGGCGCGTTATCGTGTAAAAAAGAGCACGTGAGCGATTCTCCACAAACGTCTCACGACACCTAGAAAATATTCACCAGTGACATTTTGATCCTGTGTAATGAATTCCCGAAGAATACTACCATTACAGTCATAGAAACAAATTAATATTATTTTCTCTCATGACATTTGGAAACGCAAATTTTTCGATTTCAAAGAACCTGTGGATTTCAATGTAGCATTTGGGTGTTTCATCTGAGGATCGTACTGAAAGCGTCTTGTCTCATCACCAGTTATGATCGATTCCAAGAATGTGTAGTTTCATCTGTCTGTTTGAACAGGGTTCTTGCAATTTTCAACGCAAGCAATTTCTTGGTCCTCACTTAAGACGTAAACACCAATTGAGTAAAGACTTTCATTTATTTTTTGGATGTACATATTTCCTTCCTTCACTATCCATCTTATAGTCTAATTCGCCTCGCGGGCGATCATTTCACGCCCTTTTTCCACCAACTCATCACGATTTTTGTTTTCTGCTCGGCCTGGCTTTGGGTTGTCTTCCAAAGCACCACGACCGACCTGGAATCGCTTATAACATTCGAATATTCGTGTACGGGGTAAACAATAATAGCACAAACTTGTTTCACCAATCAAATATTTCTGTTTACCGTGTTTGAAAGAAAATTTAATATTAGCTCTTTACTCCATCGTCTTTTTGTGACGAAGTGATTAAATATACTGTCACTTTAAGCGCCATATCTTAACAATCCATTGATCTGTTCTAGTGATATCGGTCTCGTTTAATAGAGGGGGTATACAACTTTCAGGTTAAGTATTGTTCTAGGATGGCGTGAGTAGGTTTCTTTAAATTAAATAAATTCAGTTATTTTTCCGACATATTATGTATGTACAAATATATACTTTTAATATAAGTATTTATCAAATTTTAGACCGAGTAAAGTAATTTTAGAGAGATTTATTCAAGCTTACATAAATTTTATATTACAATATTGTCAAGCAGTAAGCATTTCATTCATCTTAAAGATCAAAAGAAGCAACTAGCTTCTACGCTAACGGAGATTGTAGAAATCGTGACTTTAGTATCTCAAGAATTTGTTCAGAGCTAAAGTTATGTATTTTATAGACGAATTACGAAGAAAAAGCACAACGAAAGCAGGCGAGATTAAATATTTGTTCTCTAGGAGAATAACATCATATGTAACACCCAATACACTAAAAAGCAAAACAAGCAAATAATATTCTTCTCCGCTTTTCTCCGGGCGAAATTGAAATGCATTACGTCGTTAGATATCGATTTGTGTGATATAAATTTGCTAAGCCCCTCCTGCCAAAGAAGCAACCATTTAATACAGCTTTCAGTTAAACTTCAATTTAATAAAATTCAGAAGTTCTGGAAACTTCCGCGTAAATCCTTCACTAACGAACGCCTGGCAGATTTCCGAAAGGAAACATATTAATGTAATTGCAGCCGCCACAAATCCCACAACTATTAAGATAGAAGTTATATTTAAGTTGCGAAAATGTGATTCCGATATAACTAAATTATTACTGACAATGTATTGCGTAAAAATAAAAATGTCCCGAGTTATACGATCCTTGGAGTACTCTGAATGGGACTTTTTAAAACTGATATATTTTATTATTCGAAATTTACATAAACTTTTGTCTTCTCTCACTCTCTACATCCCATATACATATATCGGGTTCTTCAATAAAGACATAACAAGAGTGTATTTCAATAAAACAGAATAATTCAGATATTGCACTGAAATTTGTTCCAGGTGGAGCACACATATTACATTTAACTATGGAATTCGATCTAGTTCATACGACCACCGCGAGCACGTTTGTTGCGATCGATTCCTTGGAGACAATTTTCCACAACTCTTTCACACATATCAGCTGAAACGTTGGCAATTTCGCGCTCGATATTATCCCCTGAGCTCCTCTAACGTTGTTGGCTTTTTGGCATAAACCAGCGACTTAACCCCATAAAAAGGAATCCAATGGTGTTAAATCGCATAAGCGAGAAATGGTCTAGTTGAGTGGCACTCAACCAAACTATTTCTCGAGATTACATGGTTATTGAACTTTCCCTTCAATAGATTAACTATTTGGCCAGCTGTGTGGCATGTGGAACCACCTTGTTAGAACCATATATCACTGATGTTAAATCCATTCAATTCTAGTCAAAAATAGTCTTCCAGCATGACACACTAGCCAACTCCATCGACCGTAACATGGCAATCATATTCATAGACGAAAAAATATAATCGAATCATACCTCTGGAATGAAATCCATACTACGCGGTCACTTTTTGTAGTTGTAATGGAGTCTCTTGAACACATGTGTGTTTGTTGCTGTCCAATAACTCATACTTTGCTTATTGACAAAGCTATTAAGCTGAAAATGAGTTTAACCGCTGAAGATGATTTTTCGATGAAATTCTGGATTTTCTTCAAACTTTAGCAGAGCCCAATCCAAGAAGTGTTGGCACTTCAAATGATCAAGAGGCTTCAGTTCTTGGGTCAGTTTGGTCTTGTAAAGCTGTAAGCCAAGATCTTTATAAACAATTCGCCACAATGTGATTTGAGAGATTCCCAATTCTTGTGAACGGCGTGGAATCGACTGATTTGGCTCTTTTTGAACTGAAGTAATTACGGCTACGATATTTTCGGTACTTCTACCGCTGCATTAACTCATTGGCATAAGAACATCCAATAGTGAATATTTCGACTCGATTTGACCCACTATAGCACGGACAGCCTGTCTAGTGGGACGACTACTACGACAGTAGTTGGAGTAAACGCTCTTGCAGTTACGACCACTGACCCAGAACCGCTGTAGTAATTTTTAATAATTTCCAAACGTTGCTCATTCGTGAACTTCACCATGATAAAAAATGCTAACCTTGATTGACGTTTCGACGTTGACAGATCATGAAAAACGTTCAAGGCTGCGTTCGTATTAACAAACGAAATTGTTATGTCCCTATTGGAAATCCCTTTATATATATATATATCTGTGTGTGTGTGTAGGATAGTCAACGGAATTGTTGGGAATCCATCAGAAATCTGTTGTTATTCTATGAAGTTTTGTACTTTTTTGCCAATATTTGCACACCCTGATGATGAAATGTGCAAATATTCACACAAAATTCTGGTAAAGACTCCACCCACTCTGAATGTTTAGGTACTCCAGCTTGCTAAAAATAAACAAGAAACATAAACCAATGAATAATATCATATCTCCCTCTCTCAACCAATACATAAATGTATTGACCGACAAAGCGAGAAACGCTTCTATCTCACAAGATCGGTAAACTAGGTTTCCAGTGTGTAATAGACAGAAACTTGCGTACTCGGCTTTATGCCAATTAAAGAATGTTAAAAGGAATCATTCTATTATTAATAACACCCTATCTACTACATATGTTTCATGGATAGACCAATCATCAGGCAGATTCTGTGTTATTAATGAACGATTCCTTCATAGCGTTTATCATATCATTTCGATACAGAAAAAATAATGAATAATATCATATCTCCCTCTCTCAACCAATACATAAATCTATTGACCGACAAAGCGAAACACGCTTCTATCTCACAAGATCGGTAAACTAGGTTTCCAGTGTGTAATAGACAGAAACTTGCGTACTCGGCTTTATGCCAATTAAAGAATGTTAAAAGGAATCATTCTATTATTAATAACACCCTATCTACTACATATGTTTCATGGATAGACCAATCATCAGGCAGATTCTGTGTTATTAATGAACGATTCCTTCATAGCGTTTATCATATCATTTCGATACAGAAAAAATAATGAATAATATCATATCTCCCTCTCTCAACCAATACATAAATGTATTGACCGACAAAGCGAGACACGCTTGTATCTCACAAGATCGGTAAACTAGGTTTCCAGTGTGTAATAGACAGAAACTTGCGTACTCGGCTTTATGCCAATTAAAGAATGTTAAAAGGAATCATTCTATTATTAATAACACCCTACGCAAGTTTCTGTCTATTACACACTGGAAACCTAGTTTACCGATCTTGTGAGATAGAAGCGTTTCTCGCTTTGTCGGTCAATACATTTATGTATTGGTTGAGAGAGGGAGATATGATATTATTCATTATTTTTTCTGTATCGAAATGATATGATAAACGCTATGAGGGAATCGTTCATTAATAACACAGAATCTGCCTGATGATTGGTCTATCCATGAAACATATGTAGTAGATAGGGTGTTATTAATAATAGAATGATTCCTTTTAACAAACATAAACCACATCAACAAGCGAGGGTTCCCAACCCGAAAATTCAGAAAATTGTTAATTTTTTGTTTGAGTAGTCCACCCTATTACATTATCAAACCTATATTTTTCAGTGCGGCAAAATATGTCGATGGGGCGAAAACCACACTCTTCCTTAGAACGATTTTCAGTTTGAAGCGTATATCCGTAATAAAAATAGATGCCATACTATATTGCTGTATATCAAAGTATTTACTTTTTAATACTCTATCATATATGTGAAAGTTGCCTACGTTGTAATTTAAAAATCAAAAGTTGAATAGCACCCCGACACATATAATAACAGCATTTTATTTAAAATACTTGAATTTATTCAATGGAAAAAGTTATATATTCGAACAATTATTTAAAAGATAACGAGCCTATGTTCTATATATCTGTATCTTGTTTATGAAGGATATATGCTAGTATTTACTAATAGTAATGTTTGTATTAATTTGCGATTTCGAAAACAATGATAACGTTATCATATGTAATACATTAGAAAAGCGAGTAAATAAAAATATTTCTCTGTATATGTAGAAGGATTATTTAAACTACTTGCAGTTACTATTATTGTATTTACTATTTTTTATTTGTGACAAAATGATAGTAACAAACTCCGTGAATATCATTTATTTGCTATCAAGGTTAACGAAATTGAAGCTTTCAAATTTCTTCTAAGATAAATTCAGTTATTGCGGTGACTTTAAATTCCAGCAGTATACACAGAAAAGCTTCATTTACCTCCAAAAATTTTAATATCGTAAAAAATCCATATTTTTAAATTATTAAAGACGCACATAACTATATTCTAATATTTAAGATTATAACTATACATTCGCTGTACGTTGTCTAAATGATAATTATGAAATAAAATATTAATTTTTACATAAAATTTAACGTGCATCCTATATTTAAAAAAGTAATTAAGCAAATCTATTTTTTCTAAATGATGTATTATACTGTTACGTGTTTACAGCATACACGAATGACCATATAAATTATTCGGGCTAGTACGAATATATTTTCAAAATGTAATTCCATGTTTTACACTGATTTATTTTATTTCTAGTTTCAGCTTTATTTATTCGATAAATCAAACTGTGAAACACAAAAAAGGACCGAAATCGAATTATGAAAACATCGAAAAACAAAGTTAAACCCAATTTACTATAAAAATTCCTGCAGGGAACACAACATATCAAGAGAGAATAGAATTTATATTTCATTACCGGTAAATACAAAATATGAAGGCACCATTTAAAGATAATTGAGTTAAATTTATTAAATATTGAAATGAACTTATATCAAATTCATATAGTATTTTATATGCATGTTCCGATCAATAAATGTAACGAGAATTACGAGCTGTTTTTTTGGAAATTTGGCTTCAAATTTCATTGGGAAAGAAACTATAATTCATAAGGACGATAATTGCCCTAGATTCAATGTTTTTCATAACGCAAGTGACTTTTATGAGGTTTAAAATTTTACAAAACTTAATGGATGTATCACAAGTTAATACCGTTGTAAATAGAAATAATATTTCCTATTTCCGTTAGTTCCTGAGGATACCTTTTATCCGACTTTAAATATTAATATTAATTTACTCAGACATACTGTTAGAAACTTTCCCTCCAGAACTTATTTCAGATATAATCTGCCAGAATTATATGATGAACTCGGAAAGGGTGAATTGGTCTTCTTTGAAAAAGTTCCCCGACTTTAACCTTGCCGTTTTTTCAGTCTATACAAACAATACTTTCTTTTGTTGATAAGTATGTCACTCGTCACGTGGATTTCCTGCCTGGTATAGTTCAACTACTACTCAAGGCTAACTAAACTGTAAGAATTTTTACCACAAGAAATGGAGATCCTCCAGCTCGTTAGATTTTAAAATGCTTGTATTCAAATACACATATTAGTGCAATCCGAAACCGACAACGCTTACGAGATATATCTAGCTTGTCCCAAGATGTAAATTCCTAAAAACCCCGAAGATATTTTGGCGATTCATTGGACAGAGGAAGGAAAATTGTTGGTATTATATCAACCACGGGTTATATCACTCACATCGACTGTTGAGGAAAGTCCGAAGAACTTTTACATTGGAACCGCGAAAGAAAGCGAAACACTAACAGCCCTAAAGCATCTCAAGGCTGATTATACAGCAAGTCATGATGGATTGCCCAATTTTATAATCAAGGACTGTGCTTCCATTCTATGCAATCCCTTATATGCAATTTATAATCTTGCTCTTCGTACATACACTTTTCCAGATATCTGAATGGTAAGCAAAATTACATCCACACATAAAAAAAACAAAAATATGATTTTTGAACTACAAATCTATTAATATTTTGTCCAGTTGCTACAAGATTTTTGAACACTTGCTATACTACAGGCATACATCGGTGTTTTATTTACACGTAGCAGCATGGGTTTATGTCAAGAAGATCAACTTTAACTAATTTGTTTGTAATTACCTAGTATATCAGTTCTAACATTGATTCAAACGATCAGATCGATGTTTTTTGAATGACTTCGGGAAAGTTTTTGACACTATCGATCACATCATATTATTATCTAAACTGAGCTCTTTCGGGTTTACCTCATTAACAATTAATTTAATAGCATCGTATCTTTATAATTGCTTTTACTATGACCGTTATGGTGGCTTTTATGCCTTCATTTTCACCACCACTTTAGGCATCCCCATTAGTTGGATCTTGCTCCGCTAGTGTTTAATGTTTACATCAACGGTCTTCTGCCATTGCTTGACATCAACTTCTGATTGCGAAGTTTAGCAAGAGGATTTAAATACAGTCTGCCGCTGGTCTCATAACAAAATAAAAATCTGCATCACCAAATGCGCAATCTTGTACACAACGAAGATGAATCATTGGTATATTCTTATTCACTCCATTTTTTTAAATATTACCAGATAATCACAAATAAAACACCTGACTGTTCTATTCTATCAACGAATACAATTTACTAACAACATTCTATCCATTTGCAAGCCCGCTTCACGCACTCTTAGTTCCATTATTCCCTCTTGCTAAAAATTGGTAAATCCAGGTTCGCTGAGGACACCCTACTTTACTTTAGTACATTCAAAACTAGAATATGCGTAAACTATTCGGTATCCTAATTAGCTCTGACAGCATTTACTGATTGAGCAGATACAGAGAAGTTTTTTGAAGTACCTAGCTTATAAGCCTTTTGGTCTGATCTCAGCTGCTAATTTTATGTTTAAGCTGGTTAACAATGGCATGGATGCTCCGAACTTACTAATCTGCTGTTGATACAAAGATGCCAAAATATGAAACAAGATCCAATGAAATATTCATCGAAGTTACAGCTTTTTAGTTGCAGTAAAAACGTTTGTTTCCTAACGTTTTTACAGTAGCGCCTATGACACTCATGATTAAAAATCCCGGTCCTTTTAACCCTTCTGCTGCACCATTAACTTGAATTATCCTTGAAAATACTTATAAGTAATTATCAAATTTTTGCTAGGTTCTAGTATTTCGTTTATTTTTACTTTATTTTTTCTAATTCTATTTTGCAACTTTTCAAATGTACATTTTATGATTGTAGATTAATTTTAACACCGTACTTTATTATTCTATTGTCCTCTTAATGGACTATTTTATTGAATAATAAAGACAACTATTATTACTATTTTAAATAATGATAGTATACTGTTACATCGCGCCTAAATTATTGCACATTCACAGTGGCTGATAAGTAGTTGATTTTTCTCACTTTGACCAATGGTTTTATTGGATTATGTTCGCTCGATTGAACTTTTACCGACAACATCTATTGTGCTCGTTAAACGCCTGAAAGTGTCAGTAAGTACGGCACATTGTAATGTACCGTGTAGTCGCAATTTAAAGGCATAATTCTAAAGAAGCACACGAATAATTCTTAGAGAATATTAGCGTATTTAAACAGTTCGGAATAAAGATAATTAAAATATGTGAGTGAATGTACTGGTGGCTGCAAATGTAATATCGCATTAAACGGGAGCAAATAAGAGTATTGCTTTTTATATCTTCTTCGGAGATTGTAGAATGTACGAGCATTAGACAGTAAAAGATATTTTTATTTTACGTATATTTTAATTATTGCAACGTTAATGTTAGATACTGCAGCTAATGCAAACAATAAACACTTTCGACCCACATTTAATATCATTTAATACCTAAAGTATCTTTCCCATCATTTTACACTCATAACAGTAAAGTCTTCATAAAAAAGTCGAAAGATTTTGCACAGAAATTGAAAGAATCGACAATCAATCATTAGAATTTACTGGTAAATTTTGATATGTCTGTACCTGACAGCATACAAATAACATTAGCCTACCAATTTCTGATGATTGCATAAAATTTGTACTTTAAGTAATATTGAATCAGTTTATCTCTCTATCGTAATACCAAAATTTCTTTGCAATATCAAAATGAAAACACGAAACTCTCGCGCATATCTATGACTACTACACTCTTTTATCGCATCTATGGAAGGTTTCTCTCTTGTTATTTTAACTGCTCCGAATTATCTTATGTTGCACTGTTATATTTACTAGCACAAAATAAAAAAGAATAAAAATCAACGGATCAAATTCGCTGGCAGGTTTCAGAGGCGGGCAATTCAAGTTTCAAATCTCATACCAGGAGAGCGGAGGGCCGAGGTGTACCGACTAGAAAAATCATATGTGTAAAATTACAGATACCTGTAGTTAGGGACGTATACTCGAAACTTTCAAATTAAGGTCAATTTCATGCGACTCTCTGCGTAATTAAACAAGCAGCTACAATATTATATACGAATAAACAGGTCAACATTAAATTTCCACTTTTCTAATAGATTATTATTAAAAGGCGCACGAGATTAGGCAACCCAATGTCCACTCTGTTAAAATTATCGTTTATTAACCTCGCAATTTTTGCTTCAGGGGAAAGACTTTAAAAACCGACTTTATTTTTTTTCCAGTTCCACCCTTGTATACACCTTTTTGCATTTGTACTCGTATTTAGGTTAGATTTAAAATACATTGGAGAGTATACGTTTTCATTTAACGAACTAATATTTACACATATTTATATATTGGGTTGGCAACTAAGTACTTTCGGTTTTTACTGATAGAGAGCGTTGCTTTATTTTTTGTATAACGTATGTTAGTGATGTACTTTACCGTTTGTCGCGTGATACTAGTCACATTAACGTAACTTCAGAAGCAAGTAGTGCGTGATTTTTATTAAAGCTATTAGTTGTGGGTTAATTTTAAATGGAGTGCAGAAACGAACATTTTCGACATATTTTACTATTTTATTTCCCTAAAGGAAAGAAAGCTGCTGCGGTTCACAAAAAGATATGTGAAGTTTATGGTGCTAATTGCTTAACAGAGCGCACGTGGGAGAATTGGTATAAAAAATTCCATTCTGGAGATTTTTCCCTCAAAGATGAGCAACGTTCTGGTCGTCCTACTGAAGTTAATGATGACCAAATTAAAGCCATAATTGAAGAGGATCGTCATATAACTGTTCGAGAGGTTGCGGAGAGGCTACAGGTATCGCATACAACAATTGAAAAACATTTCAAATGTCTCGGGCTAGTTAAGAAGCTTGATATTTGGCTACCTCACGAATTGAAAGAAATTCATTTAACACAAAGAATCAACTTTTGCGATATGCACCTTAGACGAAATGAAACCGACCCTTTCTTAAAAAGAATCATTATTGGTGATGAAAAATGGGTCCTGTACAGTAACATAGTTCGAAAACGATCATGGAGCAAACACGATAAACCAGCTCAAACCACATCGAAAGCTGAGTTGCATTCAAAAAAGATCATGCTGTCAGTTTGGTGGGATTACAAAGGTGTTGTGTTTTTTGAGCTGCTTCCAAGGAACCAAACGATCAATTCTGATGTTTACTGTCAACAATTAATAAAACTGGATGAAGCAATCAAAGAAAAACGACCAGAATTGTCAAATCGGAAAGGTGTAGTTTTCCACCAAGATAATGCAAGGCCTCACAGATCTTTGGCAACTCGTGGGAAACTATTGGAGCTTGGCTGGGAAGTGATGCCACATCCCCCATACAGCCCTGATCTAGCACCATCTGATTACCATTTATTTCGAAGTTTGCAGAATTCTTTGAATGGTAAAACTTTCACAAATGACGATGACCTTCACTCGCACCTGGTTTAGTTTTTTGCTGATAAGGACCAGAAATTTTATGAGCGCGGAATCATGCAGCTGAAAGAAAGATGGCAAAAGGTCATTGAGCGAAATGGAAAATATATAATTGATTAAAAACTATTCTTTGTTTAAAAAAAAAGTATTTTATTTTATACTACAAAACCGAAAGTACTTAGTTGCCAACCCAATACAATACATACGTTTTTTAATACATTACATATTCGTCTTCTTAAGGTACACAATACATTTCAAAGTACAGTATATTACATAGTATTACATAAAGTCAGTTAAACGTGTTGGTTTTGATACAACTCTCTTCATACTTTTCGCTCGTTATTTTTAATTTAGTTAAATTAATACAACTTGTTTCTACTTTGCTAATGACATTTAGATTCTATGTAAAGTCCGTAAGAAGAAAGTTTAAGCTATGTGTGCACAGTCTACAATGTACAGGTAATGGCTTTTTTAAACAAAACTTGTATTGTGAAAAGTAAAGTGTTTTGTTTGAACATACTGAGCTTTGGAGTTTGGAGTTTCTTATTTAAAATATCAAATAAGAGATATTAAAGCTCTCTGTTAAGTAGTTAATTTAATATTTATGCTCAGTAGTCACAGTATAAAAATCATCCTATAAGAAAGTTTAGAATATACTTGCCTTTTATTTAAAAAAATAGTTTAATATAATAATTCAAAATGAAATCTCAAAACTTTTAGCCATATTGTTATTCTTTGATGTAACGTAAATAACAAAGATTATAGTCACATCGCTATCATATATTATCTTTTTCATATTAAATTACATTGAACTTCGGAAGGTTTTATGACTGTAACTATAATAAACACATTGTTGGCAAAACAATGTTTCGGTCTAACACAATTAAGACAAGTAACTACAAAGTTATATCCTCTCGCACACCAAGTAAAGTGTCTTGGGAATAATTTGTTTCAATTTAATTTTAAGAAAAATTTTTGACGTAATTTTCATAGTTTACTTTCATGAGAAAAAGACTATTATTTCTGTTTAACTCTACAATTTCGTGCTTACATACGGCCTCTCGACCACAGTGTTTTTATTTTGTGTAGTAATACATAGCACACAAACGTATCCATATATATTGTTTATCATTAAAAGTAGATTAAGAGCTTAAGCTTATGCGTTTGATATTGTGTTAAATTTGACATGCAGTAGAATTTAATTAATTCGAATTTGGTAAAATCAAAATATATAATACCTAGTGGATGCTAGTTTCAGTAAAATATCTAGTTTGGATTTATTTATATATATATATGACCGAATTTCGAGATTACTTATTTATATTATCTAATTCTACAAGAAAGGATAACATGAAGTATTATAGCTATAACACCAAGAAAACTATTGAAGATAGCAGCTATATATGTGTATATACAGCTCAAATTTTTCATGATTCCTGTCATTTAACAAAAAGTTTTTAGTTCAAAATAAACGAATTGTTAAGGCGAATTGTGTAACGCATTTACTATAAAATTGACGTACGAGGGAGTGTGTTTATATTGGCGGAATGAGCGGGTTGTAGAGGGGTGAGTAGGCGCATTGGGGGCGTGGCCTGTGCAGCGACTCATGATTAGTATAAATACGAAGTTTCATTGTTATCAGACAGTTAGTCTTTAAGCTATCGTCAACCAAGTAACATAATCAGGAGTGAAAAGTGAAATATGGAAAAAATCGAATATCGTGCCGTTATAAAGTTCCTTACCAGGCAAGGAAAATCAGTCGCGACCATAATGAATGAGATGTCATTGGTTTACGGCGACTCTTGTCCAGGAAAAACCATGGTGTACAAGTGGCATAGTTTATTTAAACAAGGAAAGGAATCCCTTGAAGACGACCCGAGGCCGGGCAGGAGCATTGAGGTGACCACGCCAGCACTTATCCAAAAAGTTGAACAAATTGTACTTGAAGATGCTCGACTAAAGAAGAAACAACTCGCAGAAATGGTTGGAGTATCCGATACAACAATTTTTAAAATCCTACACGATCATCTCGGCATGTCTAAGGTCAGCGCAAGATGGGTGCCGAGAATGCTCACGCCGCCGCAAAAACAACAGCGCGTAGAGTGTTCGCGTGCATTTTTGGACCTCTGTAATGAAGACAAGGATGGTGTATTGAGTGGAATTGTTACTGGAGACGAAACTTGGGTTCATCATTATGAACCTGAGTCCAAACAAGACTCCATGCAGTGGCATAAAAAGGGCACAGCACCTCCCAAGAAATTTAAAGTGTCACAATCAGCTGGGAAACTCATGGCAACGGTATTTTGGGACTCGGAAGGAATATTGTTAATTGATTATAAAGATAAAGGTGTTTCTATAACCGGAGAATATTACGCTTCAATATTAGAGCGACTAAAAGAAGCCATTAAAGAGAAAAGACGGGGAAAATTGACAAAAGGTGTTCTGCTTTTGCACGACAACGCGCCCGTCCACAAGAGCCGCGTTGCGTTAGCTGCCCTGCATAATGTGGGCTTCGAAATTGTGAATCACCCACCCTACAGCCCAGACCTGGCCCCGAGTGATTATTACCTGTTTCCGAAAATGAAAAAAGAGCTGCGGGGTAAAAAATTTACTGCCGATGATGAAGTCAAGGAGGCAGTTTCGGCGTATTTTGCAGATAAAGAGAAATCATTTTTTTATGAGGGTATAAATAAATTAATTGAAAGATGTGAAAAATGTATCCGTCTTGCAGGTGAATATATTGAAAAAGAAAATAATTTGGTTTTTTTATTTCCACCCCTTTCCCTCATTCCGCGAATATAAAAACGCTCCCTCGTGTATTACGTATTCTCAATGAAGAAATGAATTGAATTGATTCGTCGACAACTTTATATTAATAAATATGCGAATGCCGTTTTGCCAAATTTCAGTTAGAAGAAAAACTATCTAAATTTTTAAAGAAAATAACTTTGTTTTCTTCTGGGCTTCCGCGCTGGAACCGCGTCACTGCTATAACTGCCGACGTTTCGCACCCACTCGTATGGGACATCTCCATGGCTCACCTACTACTACTGTTCGTTGCACTGAAACTGTTCTAGCCCGGAAACCCAGAAGAAGATAATATAGATCACGACCGCGGAAGTCTACGTACCAGATTAATTTTATTGTAATACCTTTTATCTATAACACACTTGTTTCTTCTTTGGTACCACTTGTCGAAACGGGCGGGAAATTTTTCTTTTGTCAAGTCATCTAAATGTTGTTGGAATAAATTTCTTATCACGCATCAGACAAACGTTTGATTAAGAAATTTTACATGGAAGTCGTGGGCGAGATCTAGACAGTGTGAGTCGTCACTTGGACTTCGGATTTGTGGAACAGATTTTAAAAGAATTTATTTTAGGAACTGTACGTGAAGATGCATGTTATGCAGTTATGGTTAAACAAAATTCCTAAGAAAACTGAACTTAGGCGATTACGATCAAGACTAACTTTTATATATGAGTCAACATTTATAAAATTATGATTCGCAAAAGGGGTTACTCCAACTTGAGCACTGTACCTAAAGTAAAAAGTCTCTTTATTTTTATATTTACTAAGAAAAACTTTTATTGGCTTTTCCTCAATTTTGCTCATGAAATTTTCTAACATAAACCTACATCATTCTGTCCTTAATTGTTTTGGAACCTCGGTTAACAGATGTGGAACACATCAATTTGCCAGATTAATTATCTAAGTCTTCTTAAACCCTTCCATATGGGTGATACTCCATTTTTCCTCCTTTAACTTTTCTGTGGCAAGAATGTTTTCAACACAAACAGTTGTTGCAGATCAACCAGGGCCTTGGGTCATCCTCTAATGTACAATTTTTACGTATAAACTTCAAATTAACTGTAGCTCATTGTAGTTCTTGTTACCAAAAGCTCTCAAAAAAATTAATTTCGTTGTACAGCAAATACTACCCCAATAGAATTTGGTAGAATTTCCGTTTTGCTTATTGAAAACCCTACGGAGTTATAGCAATAAATGAATTTGTATCTCTAAATGCTTTAATTTTAATTAAGAAAAAATGACTGAAATCCGTCAAAGGAGTAGATTGTCAGTTAACGCAAACACCTCTGCTCTTTTTTTAGATCCTACTATTAAAAATTTTCAGAAAATTCCAGCTACCTTCAAACATACATACTTCTTTGTAATGAGTCTAAAATTCGTCCTTTACACTTTTACTGCATAATTATGTGTAATGCCTAGGAATTATATTCTCTCTAATCGATGGATCGTTTATGAAGTATGTTAACATGAACTCTTGGAGCAGACTGAATACTGATGTTAAAACTGATATACAAAATTCGAAAGATATTTATGTTTGAAATACTGGAGGGGTAAAGCAAATGCTTTTGAAGTTAATTTTCTTGTAGTAAGCATTCACGAATCGTTCAGAAATTCTAGAGAAACTTTTCATTTTAATATTTCCATAAGAGAAATTATACAAAAGCATACAAAATTGGTATTTATATACAAATAATGGGTTCATTATTGCAAAATGCTCAGGGGTCCGCCCATAATGCTATGGGCATAATCATATTATGTATTGTATGTATTTCCGGGTAGAATAATGAGACAGTGGTTTATTTGCATTAAAAAATGTAATAGGTTTATTATTAAAACCGTATTTTACAGTGTGAGTGAATTCTTGAATATCAGCGAAAGTAATGTGAAAAGGTTTTTGCTTTATTTCTCTCTCATGTTATTTATAATCTCTTCATTAATTACTCTTATAATTATTATTGAAAGTATACTTCAATTTGTAAATATAGAGGTATTTATAAATCTGAGTCTATTATTGTTATGATTAATAAGGATTAAATATAGTAATAGTCAAAGATTAAATCTAGGTGGAATACCTGAAACTAGACAAAACAGATGAGATAGTGTAATTCTAATTCAGGTACGTCTTTCTTTCAGTCAGGCTTAAAAAAGCCTTAAGTTTCTGGAAAAGAATATTATGACTAACCGGAATAAATTAAATTTTGAATTCCTTTACATTGATAACTACAATATAAAATTATTTCTATTGTCTCAATGTATTCATAGAAAGATTTAAAAGTACTTTTTAAATACAATACTTTTAACGAAACATACATATAATAAAATACTAAAGTCTCTTTGAAAGATGACCAAATAATTGTTTGTCTACCCCTTAACTTATTTATGGTTATCGGGAACTTTCTTAGAAGTAATCGCCTACACGCCTATAGTCTAACAACAAAAACTGTACTTATCGATAATAATATCGACACAGGCTCTATCGATAATATAATAACATTGGCTTACACATTATCTGTTGCCTGAAATCTTTTAACTGTAACAAAATATGGATAACCTGCTCATTTCAAATGTACTAGTCGATTTGTTTATCAAACTTAGTGTTTGAGTTACAGGCAACATATGTTTAGAAGAAGAAAATGTAAATGTATTTAGTAAAAAAAATATTAAAAAATAAATTACTTATTTTGTTACAAAAAACTTCGTTTTAAAACTTTCCTTTTATGTGTAGACTTAGAAAAGTGGTGCATGAAAGACCAACAATAGTCATACATCATATGCATATTTCAAAAACAATACCCTGATCCATACAATCTCTCTGCTTCTGGCTCAGATATCCTAGATTTTCGGAAAACCTGTTGAGATGACTATGGACTTTAATATTTTTATTAAATCCCATATTTTTTAAATGCAAAAGTAGATCTACTAGTTCTATATAATATTCTGAGTTATCCATCACAAAAGCTGTCCAAGCATTTGATTGAAATTCAATCGTCGAATCTGTAAATTTATTTTTTTTTTGGTAAGTTATTGACCGAGAAGAATCTTCACCATTTTTAAATGAAAAAATAATATTCTAATTTTATTCCTCTCCAGTCCTCATTCTACACCCATTTTTTATATTCGTCCTTATTTAGTGAAGGGTTACATATGTTCCGAGGCTCTTCTTAGGGTGTGTCTAATGAGTGTCTGGGCCCGGCTCGAGAATAGTATTACCTTTGGTATTTTATTTACTTCCATGGCCACAGAGCTACCAATAGTGCATATTAAAACTAGAGAATGAATCAAAAAAGGATCCACAGGCCCAAGAAACAAGGAGGTATTTTAAGAAGAAGAGAAATCATTTTCAAATCAACAAAAATTTCCCACTCGCGTTCATGAAAAAGTGTTTTAGCTCAGTATAGAAGGGATCCAATAATGGAGTACCATGTTGCACGCAAAACTATGGCTTATTCGAAACATTTTCAGAGGAAAGAAAAGAAGTGAGCAAAGAAAAGTTCCTACGAATTTTAATAAATATAACTTTGTTAAAATTCGTAGGAACCTTGTAAGCAGTTACAGCCGGCAGGTAGATTTGGCGCAATATTGAAAAAATTACCAATGCATGTGTCAGAAAGAACAATTATATACAGATGATGAGCATGCGAATTTTATTATAGATGTTGCATTACCATCTTTGGCTAATGCTTTTTAGCTGCCTCGATCGAAGAGCGACAAAGTTGTATAAAATATTTTTTATTAATTCAATTATTATTCATAGACAAATGATACGAAGGATAATAGAGATTCGATAGCGTTATGTCCGATATCGCTGGTGTCTTGTGTACTGAAAAGAAACGAACCTCTTATTAGTAATGTTGAACAAACATCCGTGTTCACGGAAGCACCGAAACGCTAGTTTGCAAATAGCACATTTAATTATAGGTCCTGAATAGTTTAGATGAGGAAAATGATTCAGAAATTTATTTCCACGCGTCGCAGTTAACAAAACACCTTTACTAGGCATCTTCGCGTCACTGACATGATGCAAGCTATCGGCAATGTAAGCACGCGTTCGGGCTCCATCGTTTCCTGTCGATTACGCGGAGAATTGTTCAATCTTATTTATTAAAAATCGTTAGAAGTGGTGAGTTCATAAAAATCATGTTTTCAAAAAACATTTTGGAAGCAGATGCCTTCAATACTGTAACAAATTTAATTTCAAAAATTTAGTCTAGTTAAAGCATACATGTTATATAGAATTTTTGATTTGCCCGTCCAATTTTTGTAAAACTTACATTTTCATTTGAGAAATTTTATTTAAATGTTGTTTTAGATTCTCTAAACATTATTCTATACCCTTACTATTTTAAATATGATTAGTTCATATCGTTGTAATAACATCTTTAATTTTTCAACTTCTTTCATACAGTACATAAAGTAAAACTTTACTGATTGTTAATAACGGAAATCTACTGACTTTATACGTAATTATTTTAAAGTTTACTATTCATTCGTAACGAAACAACCGAACTTTCTTGTTCTCCAATCATATTTTATTCAATTAACACGACAAGCTTGTTAACTTAAATGTTAGTGTTACTTTAATAGATATCTGTTATGTAACATGATGTTTCTCAATTTCAGGATGTGTTCCTTGTTTCTGCCAGAGTTATCAAGTTTTGTAGCAGCTATGTTATTTGCAGTTCATCCGATTCATACGGAAGCTGTAAGTTCTATGTTTAGTTACTGAAACTTTTAACTAGAGACCATTATTTGAATCTATGCTGTCATTTTGTTTAATGCATGCTAAACTTTATGAAACTCGAATACATCTGTTTCTAAAAAGAATGTAATAACCTTTAGATTTCTTGCAAAAAAGAAATTACATTTTGATGATTTTGTTACTAAATACATACAGTATCTGGCAACTAAATTAGTCCAGGTCTCAGTTGTAATAAGTAGTATATTTTAAATGCAGATTATTATACTCTCTTGAATAGATAAATGGACATATTACTTAAATATCAGACTGCCTACAATATACACGCATATACGTATTCATATCATTCGTAGTATTAAATTTTGGAGAAATTTTTACCTGCTCTCGCTAAATTCTATGAAAATGAAGGGCGGTATAATGCGTTTATACTAGTAAAATTTATTCTGAATGGTTAGAACCCTTGAAAAATGTGTTTATCATAATTTTACTGTAGTCATTTATAGCTACATTAATTGTGCCCTAATTTTATACTTTTTATTTTTAATGAAATTGTGTGTCATGGGTAAGTCGAAAGACATTACAAACAGTGAAAAAGTAGAATAGAAGTTTGGGGACTGGTCTACGTTCTCGAAGCGAAATTGCTCGAAAAGTAAACGCTTCACGCCAAACAGTAACAAGAATTGCAACACTTATCACAAAAAATTTACTCTCAATTATCAAGCGGTCTACAACATTGTCTCCAGTCACGCAAAATCACTGAAAAGAGCGATTTAAAAATTACTAGCATAGCTTTTACCAAATATACAAACTTCCATCAGAGAACTGCTACATCTTCTTCAGCCCTATGATGCGAATGTATACTATATACTCAATCATACTTTGCTGAATTAAAATATTGTTGGCCTGCGAAACAAACACCTTTAACGGAAACAACGAAGAAAATGCATCCACAATGGGCCAAGATATACCTACATTTTACAACTAGAGAATGGAGAAAAGCCTTTGTATAAAATTAAATCGCAAACGCTTTAAAAATGTCTCCTTATATTACGTTTTAGATACTGCTATTAATTTCTCAATCACAGGTCATATTAACAGACGAGTTACGAGTTGAAGCGATTAGAGAATCTATAAAATTTGTGTGATGAGCTTCTTCGGAACGTTATAGGTTGGAATGTGTTGTGCAAAATGTTAAACATGCTGCTATGACAGTATGGCCATGCATTAACTGGGGCTGGAACAGGACTTTTGTACTTTGTCGTATATTCAAATATCTAGTAGAAAGTGCTCTAGTGCTCTTTATTTCTTCAGAAGAAGATGTCTATGCAAGGTAGAGCTCCGTGTTATATGACGAAATCTGCCTAGAATGTTTTTTTGCGATTTTTGTACATCTGCATTGCGCTGGCTTGAAAATTCATCCGACCTCAATTCAGTCGAGAATGTGTTTTCTCAGATCTATTGTTTATTCGTCTAGAAATTTAAATTTAACTTGTTAAAGGAAAATATCAAAAAAAGCCTAGAAAGAATACAAAAAGTTGTATGACACCGTAAAAGCCTGTATCGACAGCATGCCATCGTGAATTCTAATGGTCATTCAAACTAAAAGAGGTTTGGCCATAGATTGAAACAAGTATATTCTATAATTGCAAGTATGTGTTTAAAGCTATACTAGCATGCGTAATATAAAAGTATAGGTTTTCAATTTCATCTGTTTGGATTTCATTTCGTTAAAATTCTAATATTGTTGGCTAATTCAATTTATTTATTTAAGGAAAATAAAAGCATAAAAGGCACAAAAGCCTGAACCTATTTACACATTCCGAATAAATTTTAATGCGTTTTATATATGTGTAATTTGCACTTATAAAGGCACATGTAAAATCATATTGTATGTAAACGATATACTTAATGGAATAATATAATAATGCAAAACGTATTTTGTAAAACAATCTGTCTGAATATAAATAATGAAGTTGGTACATGGAAGTATAGTGCAACCGATGCAGTAAAATAATCTTTTTTGTTTACGGTAACCGTTCAGGTTTGCGCTTATGGTCTCTTTCTAATTACTGCCACTCCTCAGGAAATCACAACCAGTATGTGAGTACGGGAAATAGCGCTCCTGATGAACCTCAACTAAATTTAAACTAACGTATAAGATAACATACCGAAAGTAGCGTAACCATAGGGAAATGTGGTAGTTAACCTGAACCGCCACCTCTTGTATTTAGCCTTATATAGTCAAGTGTGTTTCTAATCTGGCGAATTTCTATTTACCTTGCTACTAGTGGAAACTGTACGATAAAAATACAGGAAAGATCTAAAAATAAAGAATAGAAAAGAATATATGGAAAGTTTTGAAGTTGTCAGTCAACTTCCGTGAGAAAAACAAGCCAGAAAGGCAGATGAATTAAGCTTATTTACAGAAATACGTAAAGCTATGAGGGTCAATGTCGT
This sequence comes from Dermolepida albohirtum, assembly GCA_031893035.1. Taxonomy (NCBI): domain Eukaryota; kingdom Metazoa; phylum Arthropoda; class Insecta; order Coleoptera; family Scarabaeidae; genus Dermolepida; species Dermolepida albohirtum. The sequence goes on along the minus strand of JAVIWB010002841.1, from coordinate 294,919 downwards.
AGAGGAAATGGACCCGATAGTTGTTGGGGAAACCCCTTTGCAGTTTCTAGGGCTAAATAGGTAAAAATTAAGTAAATTTACGTAGATACTAAAAGGCTGTAATCGAGTTTAACTTCAACAGGCATGTCCAAAGAAGCCTAGAGATTCCATAAGGATGTAAGGATTACAATAGATGTGAAAAGGCTGCAGTAGAATAGACTTTATGGTCACATCAAAGGAAACTTATCGAATCTACCTCTTCTCCCTAACCTAGACCGACTTTCTACTTATTATTATAGCAACGTATATATCTCCCATCTGGTAAAAACTTTCTAATAATCGATATAAAAATTGTATACATTCAACGGCTTTTAGAAGTGTCCAAAGATACCAAAATTGCAAAATGATAAGATATTACCTAATGGAGCGCACGGGAGCATTTTTAAACTTCAAATTAATCAGCTGCATATTTATTCTATTGACATCTTCAGAACTAATATTTTCATCTGAAGATGTGTCTGGGTATACTTCTTCACTTCTTAAAATGTTGCTGTCGTGAGTTTTAGATGAATTCTTTTATACTTTAGAAAGCTATGAACTTTTCGGTCTTCATATCTAAGTGATATTGTTGGTAGATCGAATACTTTTACATTTTAGAAAGTCCTAACATTATTTTCTTACTTTCATACACTTGCAATAATTTTGAAAACATGGAGTACATTTCTATGAAAACAATTGTCCAATTTGAGCATGGAAAGGAGCATTGTCTTCTAATAGGTTGGTAAATATTCGAAAGCTAATAACGAACTAGATTATTTTTACGTCACAACGTCTATGTATACTTACTAAAAAATATTCAATCTTGTTACCTTATATCATCATTCACTTAGATTTTAGATAAATGAATGAATTAAATTAAAACGGCTTCCATGAAAACGCTTTCAAAGGAAACTACACATACTATGTGATCGTTCGTTCGAAGGCTATGAAGTTATGTCCTCATTGTATTGGCAGTAAATCGATTGTGCAAAATGGAATAGGACTGAAATTGCTAGTATCCTTATGTTTTATCGACTCTTTAAAGATATTTAGAAAAGCCACAGAGTTCCCATTATCGAAAACTACTTTGAAAATACTATAAAACTAGAAATAGGAGAATAGTCTCCTCTTTCATCATGTACAGAAGAATTTCGGGTAAAATTTTCAAATTTTCTGGGAATGTATGATAGTTTGTGGCAAATGAATTAACAATCTGAGTAGGAATTTAGTAAAACTGAGTCAATAATTTGAAAACCAGGTGAAGGCAGACCAACAACATGGGCAGATAAAGTTATCACAGATGCTGAGGAAAAAAATAACTCAGTCGCCTAAACAATCCATTCGAAAACTTTCATAACAACCACAACTCTCGGCGTTTACGGTCTACGGAACGTGTCAGCTGATTCCTAAATCTCCAGTTTCATTACGAGCTTTCACCAACTGATCGATAAACGTGACTTAAGTAATATCAATTGTTTCAGCATGAGATCAATGATGACAACGTTCTCCACAAATCTTTTTCTCGGATAATATATTGTACTATTTGTACATGTCAATAAAATAAATGAATAAGCATCTGACCTAGTAGTAATCCACATAAATTTATTCAGAGATCCTTGATTTTCCAAAAAATACTTGCCTTACTGTTTCCCGCAACTTTCAGGTGGATTATTGGTTCAACATTCTTTAATGATACTGTGAATATGAATAGATATTGAAGTAATTTATTACAATTTCTAACTCAATTACATAACGATAAACTCCGTGAGGAACATTTTCAATACGGCGATGTCCAAAGGACAGCAAACAATAGAATTATTGCATTTTTAGATAATCATACAGTAGACCTTGTCTCAAGATTCACGTATTGAACAGACTTAGATTACTTCGTTTGTTCATACTTAGAGAATATGACGTGTACTTATCCGAAGTACCTGTTGGGTAGTAATCTACAAAAACGCCTTTAATTACATAGAGTGGAAAGACTGATTATGTTTCGAAAATAAAGGCGCTCACTTTGAACATTTATTGTAGCTGCTCTTTGTGTAGTTATATGTCGAAGCAACGTGACCTAATCTATTAACTCGGTGTCACTTAACCCATTTATACGCCCAATAGAATATTAAAGATTTCCATTATTTGAAATGATTATATTACGAGAAATTAACGTACCGTTTCTTTTTATCATATATAGATATATTTGCTGCCGCATGTATTAGGAAACTATAAAATTTCAGCAACATATGATCATAATAATTTATAAATACCAATAATGAGTAGAGGCTTCTCAGTTTCTTTTGTAATCAACTAGTTTATTAGGAAGGTAATTTTGGTGGAGCCTGTGGTTGATTAACGTAATCACTGAAGGTTGATATATAACCCCTTTCCACATTAATTTTCGTATTCTGTATACGTACTTCGACAACTAAGTTGTCATCATCAGCAGATAATTAAACAATGTCGAAAACTACGGCTAAATGCCCGTACGAAACAAGTTCAGCACACGATCTATAATAATTAATATAATTTGCTTCGTACAGGTATGTTGCCGTAATTTTCCAGTTGCGACACTGTTTCATTATTTGCTAACGATGACAACTTAGTTGTCGATATACGTATATAGAATACGAAAATTAATGTGGAAAGGGGTTATGTATCAACCTTCAGTGAGTTAGTTTATTAGGCATACTTGAAATTAACGAATTAATGCTAGCCTGTAATATGTTATTCCAAGTAATTCTCTATCTTAAACCTCTGTCCTACATATCTCACGTACAAGTCCGGCGACCGATAAAAGCATGGTACACAATTAACATTTGCATCATCCAGAAACTCCAGAGTAACTGTGGCCGTATGTGGAGGCGCATTATCCAGAAATTCCAGAGTAACTCTAGCAGTATGTAGCGGCACATTTTCCAGAAATTCTAGAATAACTCTAGCTATATGTGGCGGCGCATTATCTTACTTAAAATTTGTATTTACTAGTTGTTAAGAATATGTTGTTAATACTGGTTTAAGAACATTAATAACGTAAGGAATTTCACTTAATGTTCTTTAAATTACTAATAGAGATTCGCATGCGTGATAAATAGCGTCTTCCACCATCACACTTTGAGTAAGAGCCGCGAATCGCTAGAGAGCAAATTGCAAGCTTCCGCTTTATGCAGAGCGTCTTGTGACCATTTTACAACCATCATGGTTCCATAAACAAAATCCATATTCGGTGCTAAAAACTCGATTCCATCCTTCACTTCAGTACAACCTTTTGTTATATCACTCTAGTCGAGCAATTTTGTGGTGTAAAGTTATAGGTAAATGAAGAAATGGCCAATACGATATAAGCTCAAAAAGTCGAATTCTTCAATATGCAGATCGTATGGAGATTTTTTGATTATTAAATCATTCTTCATCATCAGTTTCACACGTTGACCAAAAACTGTTCCTAAGAGACAAACCGAAGAACGCGATCTTCACGATTAGTGGTGTTAATTTAAAGAAAATTCGTATGTTGTCGAATAGGAGGTATTCTTTTACACTTTACTAGGAATAAACAAAGGTATAAGTATGTTTTGCAGTGACAGTTAAGTAAATAAAAATATTTGTTGCTCATTGCCAGTGCTACCTTGAATAATTAAATCTTGAGTATCTTGCTGTTTGCTAGTATGAACAAAATTGATTATTCATCTATTCATGGCAGTCATTATATTTCGTCTTAATTTTTTTTTACTGTTATTTTTCGAATCGTGTTTTTAATACAATTTCCTGTTATAATTCCGTTTACTATTTAAAAAACATTTGCATTTTATATTTTATATAATTAGTTGAAATCGAAAAACAGAGTATTTAATTTATTCTAGGGAAACTTCCGCTAAATGTAATTTATGCATGATAATTTTATACAGCTATTGCTGGAATATTATTTTGTTACTGCTAATAAAATATTTCCACAACGTAGCGGAATTTTCATCCTACATCTTATGAATATATTATTCGAAAAAGCTCTTGTGTGGCCACCGTATTATGGCATATTTACTTTTTATGTAATTTTGATGATAGAAAGCTTAAAATGAGTTGAGAGAACGTGGAACACCGAAAGAAAAACATCAAAGTCTTGAGTTACTAAACACAAGAGGTATTTCTTATCCATCTCGAATACATTTCGTAGGCGATCAATACATTATATTTCATTATATCACAAGGTCAAAAGTGAAATATGTAAAAGTGTATTTCTCATCCAAGAATATTCTCCTTAAATTTAACGATTTTGGTATACATTTTTTATGAATATAGACGAGAATATAACGTTTTATGAATACAACGTATCTCGTTTTTTTCTGCCTGTATATTTACATACAATTTCTTATTATATTAGCATGCACAATGTTTGTCGACATTAGTGTATTCATAAATGTAAAGGTTTCGAATTATGTTTATCTTTAATCAAATTTACCATTCAATTTGCTTTGATAGTATAATTCTAGGATATTCCATGTTTCTTTGTAGATGAATTTGGCGTGGAAATTCCCTAATAAATTAAAACTCCCGAAAGTAATGCCAATTCATAAGAGGAGTAATATTAGTGACCTCAGTAATTATCAGACTATGTCCATATTGCCATCAATATCGAATATCTTTGAAACCATGATTGCAAAGAGATTACTAAGTTTCTTTGACTGAAATGATATATTTCATAGCATTTAACACTACGAAATGCTACAGAAAAGGTAAAAGTAGATGTACCATTACAGGCATGGTTGATGTAGTCGAGTCTGTCACAGATATGTTGGATGTTAAAGATAAAATGCAACTAATACATTGCGATCTAACCGGAGCTTTTTCACAAAATGTTGCCGCAGAAGTTATATTTTTATGGAATTCAGGATACTGGTCACATCTTATTGACTTCATACTTAGAGTATCTTAAGCAATATCTGAAATTTAATGGGAAAATTTCTGGTATGGAATACATAAGTAAGGGTGTACCTCAAGGATCTATATTGGGCCCACTGCTGTTCATTTATATAAACGACCTACCATAAGTATTAATACCAAAATATGTCTTTACCCGGACGATGCAGCCTTAATTGCTAGAGAAGTCGCTGAGGTTGAAAAATCACATATGAAATGAACAAATGAAAGCAACTTGTTATAAATGAGTAAAATAAAGTAAAACACGTTAACAACAAAAACGGTTGGTGAAAATACTTCTGTCCACCAGATGTGATAATGGATAATAAACTGCAATGAAAAATTAAGAAAAGGGTTTGGATTTGCGCCTTTTTAAAACGAAATCTTTCAATTATATTACAGAAATCAGGGAGGTTGAGAATTTCACATATCCATAGCCTTTAATAAAGAAAACATCTCAAACTTTTTCCCAAATTTGGATTCTTTTCCAAATTTGGATTAAGACTGTTCAACGTCCAGGCAAAAATTAAGCCCAAAAAGACAAGTTTTGTAACGTTCCCAGAAAAGGGATGGACGACCACTGCTATGTGTTGTTTCGGCTTTTCTAGACTACCTATACTACCAATGTATATGAAGTAGCGCAATGTAAATAATAAAATTTCTACCGGGAATCTAGGCGAGAAAGCCATATTATAAAACTCTGCCAAAAAAGATGAAACATGGACAAATATCTTTTTTCTGGCGACTCGAAACTACCAGGTTGCCTAGGTATCGCAAAATCAACAAAAATTTAAGAGTACGAAGGGTTAAATAAGATTTCGAAATATTTCCCTCAATATATATTGGACGGTAAAGAAAATAATAAGATAGTTCAACTGAAGAAACAGAAATCTCAATTACTATTGACACTATGTATTAGAAAAATTTCTCTCTGTTGTAAAGTTAAATTATTACTAACACTACAATATGGTAAAAGAAGAGTAACATCTTAGCATGCCAAATTATTCTTCCACACTACGGTATTAAAAAAAATTGGCGTACGCTGAGGTGCATTAATTATTATTACGCTGTTTGTGTGAGAAAAATAAATAAAGTTGATGGAATTCTAGGTTAGTTGTAGCGTTGCAATAATAAAAAAAAGAAAAATAACACGGAACTAATTTATGACGAACAGCAAAAGTCCAGAACATGAAGAAAGCTAAAAGCAAAATATTAGTGGGAAAGACCCTCTTTAAAAAAATCTTAAAGCTTTGATTATATATTAAAAAATAATTAGCGAAAGCAATATATGTATTGGGATGGCAACTAAGTACTTTCGGTTTTTGCTGATAGAGAGCGTTGTTTTATTTTTTGTATAACGTATGTTAGTGCTGTACTTTACCGTTTGTCGCGTTATACTAGTCACATTGACGTAACTTCAGAAGCAAGTTGTGCGTGATTTTTATTAAAGTTTTAGTTGCGGGTTAATTTTAGATGGAGTGCAGAAACGAACATATTCGACATATTTTACTATTTTATTTCCGTAAAGGAAAGAAAGCTGCTGCGGCTCACAAAAAGATATGTGAAGTTTATGGTGCTAATTGCTTAACAGAGCGCACGTGTCAGAATTGGTATAAAAAATTCCGTTCTGGAGATTTTTCCCTCAAAGATGAGCAACGTTCTGGTCGCCCTACTGAGGTTGATGATGACCAAATCAAAGTATAATATATAATTGAAGAGGATCGTCATATAACTGTTCGAGAGGTTGCGGAGAGGCTACATGTATCGCACACAACAATTGAAAAACATTTAAAATGTCTTGGGCTAGTTAAGAAGCTTGATATTTGGGTACCTCACGAATTGAAAGAAATTCATTTAACACAAAGAATCAACTTTTGCGATATGCACCTTAGACGAAATGAAACCGACCCTTTCTTAAAAAGAATCATCACTGGTGATGAAAAATGGGTCCTGTACAGTAACATAGTTTGAAAACGATCATGGAGCAAACACGATAAACCAGTTCAAACCACATCGAAAGCTGAATTGCATCCAAAAAAGATCATGCGGTCAGTTTGGTGGGATTACAAAGGTGTTGTGTTTTTTGAGCTGCTTCCAAGGAACCAAACGATCAATTCTGATGTTTACTGTCAACAACTAATAAAACTGGATGAAGCAATCAAAGAAAAACGGCCAGAATTGTCAACTCGAAAAGGTGTAGTTTTCCACCAAGATAATGCAAGGCCTCACACATATTTGGCAACTCGTGGGAAACTATTGGAGCTTGGCTGGGAAGTGATGCCACATCCCCCATACGGCCTTGATCTAGCACCATCTGATTACCATTTATTTCGAAGTTTGCTGAATTCTTTGAATGGTAAAACTTTCACAAATGACGATGACCTTCACTCGCACCTGGTTCAGTTTTTTGCAGATACGGACCAGAAATTTTATGAGCGCGGAATCATGCAGCTGAAAGAAAGATGGCAAAAGGTCATTGAGCAAAATGGAAAATATGTAATTGATTAAAAACTATTCTTTGTTTAGAAAAAAAGTGTTTTATTTTATACTACAAAACCGAAAGTACATAGTTGCCAACCCAATATAATCCGAGAGAAATGTAGTTTGACTGCAAAGACTGTAATAAAATTTGCAATGATACGTATGCTCGCGTGTGTTTTTCTGGAGAGGGCTTGTTGTAGATCGTGAAAGCGATCATAAAAATATATGACTCAGACCGTTCTTACCTCTTTAGTTTTCATGTTTATTTGATATTCTATTAATAAAAATGTGTCTCAACGACCTTATCTGCCTTTCTTTACCCTTTTTGCAATCTAAACTTCGTTAGAATACATACAATTTGCAAAAATATTCCTCATCTCTACACATTTGTCCTTTTCAATTAATAGATAACTTAATGTGTACTGTAAGAGCTTTTTTACAATTCTTCGTATTATCATTCTGTATGTAAATTATTACTGAATTAATTTAGAAATTAAATTTATTTATTTACGTGAACTGAGTTGAGATACGGTAATAAATAAAATATCAAGTAATAAAGGAGATAGTCATGTCCTCGTTTAAATAATAGTCTCACTTCGTAATTAATAACTTCATATTGCAACAAGAAATGGCGAAACAATTTACTGCCTTGAAAATACGTATTCGCTATTATGTCTTTATTTGAAAACTTCGTTATACTTATCACATCCGATAGGTAACTACATTTTAATATAATGGAAGTATAATCGTGTTTGTTATGTCGCAGTTTTCCTAAACCATGTTTACATATTCCCTGAACGGCAAACTCTTATACTTCGAGTATATTTAGATACTTAATGTGATGCACTCTATCACGTGATACGTTAGAACAAACTACATCGAAAACTTCATTACCTGTAACATGTCGTATACAATAAATACATAAATAAGAGTTATTTGCTAAGTGAAATTAATATTGCAGAAATTTGTGATGTTTAAAAAATAATTGTTGACAGGAAAACAGCAATGCATCCCCACTAATAATTCTTTACGGAAATATTTTTACTAAGTCAAATGGTTTTTGAAGCTTTTCCGAAAAGCACTTTTATCGAAAATAATGAAGTCATTTTGGTATTTTGATCATATACATATTCCATAACAGAATTTGACCATATTGTTTTAGACAGACACCTAGATGCTTATGAATTTTTCGTTAAGTGATCCATGTATGCCGTGATTTGTTTGATTGTCATGGAAACATAGTAACAAATTTAATTTGTAATTGAGTATTATTTTATTTTATATGAAACTGGATGATTGAATGGACTTAGCGTGTTAGTGATTGCCAATTAATTTAGAAAAGAATTTCAGAGTCCATCACCTACTAAAAAGGATTGGCTGCCAGGCTTCAAAAAATCTAGATGCACAGGATGAATTTTACGAGGGAGGATAGTACAAAGGGTACTAGGAAAGTTTTGCAATATGACGCAACAATAAATCATAGAAAGTTGCTTGTTGCTGCATGTTGAGATATGTTCATACGTGCAAAGTAGCCGCCGCGCTATGTCGATGGGCTCAGTTTTTTCATTAGCTGCGAGAGTGTAAAGTGCTTGCGATGGCATCGTGGTCACGAAATGAGATAAGGGCAGTTTTGCGTTATAATTTCGTGCGTGGTTTAAACATAGACCAGTGCTTTGAAGAAATGACTCTTGTACTAGGTGACGTTTGTCCACATCGCACAATGATAATCAGGTAGTATAGAGAATTCTAAAGGGGAAATTTAACTGTGAAAGATGCCGAGAGGTCGGCAAGGCCACGAACGTTATTTACGGAGGAAAACGTTACTACTGTGAGGAAAATACTTGGCGAGGACAGGCGAGTGATCTACCAACAGATAGAGGGTACCTCAGCCCTAAATGCATCAACAATTCGTTCGATTCTGCATGATCATTTGCACGTGAAGAAACTATGTTTTCTCTGGGTGCCGCATCGACTGACTGAAGAGCAGATGACACGACATGTGACTTAGTGTCGAAAGATGCCAAAAAATTTTATAAGGGCAATCTCGGTATGTGAACAACATCGTGACAGATGACGAGATTTGGCTGTACTATTACGATGTGCCGACTAAAGCGCCAAACAAAGTTTGGGTCTTTGATGATGAGGACACACCCGTAGTTGTCAGAAAATCCTGATCTGTAAAGAATAAAATAATAGCTGTATTTTGCGAACCGAATGGAATTGTGGATCGCGTCGTTTTGAACACACGGAAGACAGTCACAGCTAAATGATATACTGAACAATGCCTGTCTAAAGTCATTGGATCTATGAAGAACCTGAGGCCAAAGTCAAGAATGGACACCTGGTTCCTCCGTCACGATAATGCTCCAGCTCACCGCGTCAAAGCCTGCACCGAATATTTGACCACGACAGGATTGAAACTTCTCGAGCACCCTCCCTATAGTCCAGATCTTGCACCCTGCGACTTTGCACTGTTCCCGCATGTGAAAATGAAGCTAAAAGGAGGCGGTTTTCCGATAATGAGGAAATTCTGCGGGCTTAGGACAACGAGTGTGCTTTACTCCCTAGTGAAACTTGGCAGAACTGGTTTAAAGATTGGTTTCGGAGGATGGAGAGGTGTGCTGAGTGTAGAGGTAATTGCTTTAAAAAAATTAAATAAACAAAGCTGTATTGCAAAACTTTCCTAGTACCCTTTGTATAACCTGCATTAAAAGAATATAACAGAATATTTTACAGACTGGTTTTTGTATATATCACGAGTAGTGAGCAGATATAATTTTGTACAAATTTTAAATGCCTCAGAAATGCTGAAAATTGATTGATTTCTAGTCTAATTTGTGAAATTATTGCAGTCTGAATATTTAATAAAGATTAGGTTTCAAAGACTTTCGTTTCTGTGCTCACATTACATTTTTAAATGAAGGCCCAAAGTTTCATTTTCATTAAATAAACTTTTTATTTTAGTAAATTACAGAAAACACACTATTGTCATATTTATGCATACATCGATGCCATCAACTTTAAATTAATACCCAGGGATAGATACATTAATTCCTATAAACTGTTTGGAATGAACAAACGAGTATATACCACGGAGATTCCAGTGATTCGATTAATCATGGACAAAAGGTTTATGTTTACATATCAGTGAGTAAATAATACTGGCAATTCGTGCTAATAAACATTTTTAGAGTATTTCGCTGGAAACCAACCACGTAATTTTGGAAATCAATAGTGATCGTCCATACGTGATATTACTTGAAAAAAGCAAGCGCATATTGGGTTTATGATGGATTAAATGTAATATGAGGATTTTCTCTTTATCTGGTTTTACGTCTTGATTAACTATTGTTTCATTTACTAATATCTTCCATTGATGTAACGTAATGAATTTATGGGTATAAAAACAACTGCTACATTATTTTCAATAATTTTCCACATAGATTTAGACATCACGAGTGAGCTTATTTAAAAAATTATGCAGATTTTGCTTAAAAATAAATAAAGGTGATGTAAGTATTAACAATGTCGAAAATTAAAATTCAAACAAAAATAGCGGGCATTTGAACGAAGTCTAACGACAAAATTACTACAGTCTCTTGCTGCGATGATTTGCGAAACGCTAAAAAGCAGAAATTAGTATCCAATAAGGTTTTTTTTTATTTTGCAAAATTACAATTCTTTCAAATTTTTTATTTGAATTCGAAAGAGCTCGAAATTAGTGGCATTATTAGCTCCTCAAAGATACGAGACCATATTTAGTGTTGATCTGGAAAAATCCACAATCGAAACTTGTTTTTAATCGACTGCGAAAGAGTTTAAAAATTCTTGGAAAGCTACATATTACAAGACGATCGAGGAGGAAGTCGTAAGATACTGAACTAGTTTTAAACTGATTTCAATACTGTTAAAATTGTAGATGCGACTTTGAACATAAGGGAAGTGTTCGAACTACAGCAGGATTAAATGAATTCTGACAAACATTAACTATAGGTAGTACCAATGGAGAGTAGAACCAAATGCAGCCACAGTAAGTTTCTGAAAATGCTACCAAAAATTCTTTATCGCAATTTTTTCTCTATTGTTATCTACCCACACAGTAATTCAAATAGTAATGATATCTTCAGGGACATTCTTAATCAATGTAAACAAATTCAGATGCACAGAAAAGTACACACCATGCATTACTACTTTGAAAATGTAAATATAGCATTGAGATGGTTTCTTAGAAATTAAAAAGCAATACAATTTGATTTTGGGTTAATTTGTATGTGAACCTTTCTCCTTTATAAGATAATTACAATATTTGAAATTCTTTTGATCAGTTCTTCTAAATTTTAGGTTTATAAACGTGCCTACATCTCTTTGTATCCTTACTGAAGTCTAAAGCTATTAAGAAAATTGACTAATAAGAAACTAAAAAGGAAAAGTTGAATTTGATGGAGCCTGTGGTTGATTGACTTGATCAATAAGGTTGATATATAACCCCTTTCCACAATTAACTATTTGTAAATTCTGTATACGCATTTCGACAACCAAGTTGTCATCATCAGCAGATAATTTCAAAGTGTCGCACCTGGTAAAACACGGCGAAAAAATTGCACGAAAAAACAAACTCCGTACGCGATCCTCACCGTTCAAAACCAAGATGTGCACTGTGTCTGTTTCACAAGATTTTTAAAAATACTTTTACTTAAACTAACATGCACTACATTGAAAAAGGTTATTATGGTCAAGCAAGTGATTTATGTGTGTTTTATGATATTGTTCCTCCTGTCTTTCAGTAGAGAGAAAAGAGTTTGTAAGGGCCCGGCGTCATTAAAGTTCACCACATGGCTTAAATTCTTTAAAATGTGCATGCTTTCATACGCGTCCAGTTCGCGATAATTGTACACGTTCTTTATCAAATGTAAACAATCCATATTAACACTGTGGTTATTTTCTAATACATGTCTCGCTAAACCCGATTTTTCCGGTCGGTTGAATTTTATGTGCGAAAGGTGTTCTTTATACCTGGTTTCGATCGATCTTTTAGTTTGGCCGATGTATTGTCTATTGCACTCTAAACATTCAATTCGGTAGATTCCCGATTTTTTATACTCTTCAATTTTGTCTTTTGCATTTCCTAAAAGCATTTTAAGGGAATTATTAGGGCGGGAACAAACTTTAAACCCGCGATCTTTAAAAATACTATTCAGATTTTTTGTCACACGATGGAAAGGTAAACAAACAAAATGCTTTTCCCGATTGCTCTGTGGTGAAAGACATGTGGTGTCACGGATTGTTTTTCTTATGTTGGCCTTTCTGATTAATCCATTGATTATTTCCGAATCGAAACCGTTGTATACCGCGATATTCTTAATGAGGTTCAATTCTCTTTCATATCTTACTTTTGTTAGTGGGAAATTGATCAAACGATTAATCAGAAAATTGAATGAAGCCATCTTCTGTTGCATGCTGTGATTTGAGTCAGCCGTAATGAATCAAATGAAATTACAAACCACAAATTAAATAAGAAAATTAAAGGTCTGAACAAGAAATTCGAAAATTTATGCCCACGATCAGACAAGAATGTCAATAAAAATCCTATAAAAGAAACACTCGTCGTCAATAATTCATCCGAGACTTTTAATCGAGGAGAAATAGACTTATTAAATAAAGGTTTAAAACATTGTTTGTCTTACCGCGAAACTCCTACCGAGGAGGTGATCGCAAGCATCGAAGCGGCTATTAAATATTTAGATCAAACTTCAAAAAATTTTATTAGAGAAGCTTGTAAGACTCAAATCAAACAGAACTTACAAGAACAAAAACACAAAGTAGTGCACCACGAATGGAACTTAATTAAGAGTCTCAGATCGAAAGACTGTTTTTATTTAAAAGCAGATAAAGGGAATAAGTTAGTAATTTTGAACAAAAGCGACTATTTTCTAAGAGTGAAAAATTTAATCTCAGAAGGGCCCTATGTTGAATGTACGAAAACTCCATTACCAAAAATGATTAGGGACACAAAAAACGCGTTAAAAAGTTGTTCAAAGTTAATAACCCCGAATCTGAATTATAGGCTAAGTGTAAGTAATCCGTTGATCCCTAGACTATATTGTTTACCTAAAATACACAAACCAGGCAACTCAATGAGACCAATTGTCTCAGGGATCAACTCCCCTACTTACTTGATATCAAAATGGCTAGTGAATGAATACAAAAATTTGCCCGAAAAACTTGAAAGTCTCTCAGTCAATAATTCATTAGAATTTATCCAAAGGATCAAAGATTGTAAATTAGAAAAAGGAGAAATTTTAGTTTCATTCGACGTAACGTCATTGTTTCCTTCGGTACCGATCCCAGAAACTTTAAAATATTTAGAAGAACTGCTTCACAAAAATAAGATCGAACCAGAGAAAATAAAGGAATACGTGAGATTAACAAACCTTTGCATGTCCCAAAATTGTTTTCAGTTCGAAGGGAAGTTCTATGAACAAAAACAGGGAACTGCAATGGGCAATTGTCTTTCTCCATTCATAGCGGACCTGTTTATGAGTAACTTTGAAATAGAACTAAAAAATAAAGCTAAATATTTTCCAAGAATTTGGGTCAGGTATGTCGATGATATTTTCGCGGTTTTCAATACACAAAAATGCAACTTAAATGATTTCGTTAAACAGTTGAATTCAAAATTCCCGACAATTAAATGCACAGCAGAAAAAGAGAACAATGACAAGTTGCCTTTTTTGGACACCTTAGTTATTAGGAATGATCTCAAAATAGAAATTGATATTTTCCGAAAAGAAACCAATGTCAATAGATTCATTACGGCTGACTCAAATCACAGCATGCAACAGAAGATGGCTTCATTCAATTTTCTGATTAATCGTTTGATCAATTTCCCACTAACAAAAGTAAGATATGAAAGAGAATTGAACCTCATTAAGAATATCGCGGTATACAACGGTTTCGATTCGGAAATAATCAATGGATTAATCAGAAAGGCCAACATAAGAAAAACAATCCGTGACACCACATGTCTTTCACCACAGAGCAATCGGGAAAAGCATTTTGTTTGTTTACCTTTCCATCGTGTGACAAAAAATCTGAATAGTATTTTTAAAGATCGCGGGTTTAAAGTTTGTTCCCGCCCTAATAATTCCCTTAAAATGCTTTTAGGAAATGCAAAAGACAAAATTGAAGAGTATAAAAAATCGGGAATCTACCGAATTGAATGTTTAGAGTGCAATAGACAATACATCGGCCAAACTAAAAGATCGATCGAAACCAGGTATAAAGAACACCTTTCGCACATAAAATTCAACCGACCGGAAAAATCGGGTTTAGCGAGACATGTATTAGAAAATAACCACAGTGTTAATATGGATTGTTTACATTTGATAAAGAACGTGTACAATTATCGCGAACTGGACGCGTATGAAAGCATGCACATTTTAAAGAATTTAAGCCATGTGGTGAACTTTAATGACGCCGGGCCCTTACAAACTCTTTTCTCTCTACTGAAAGACAGGAGGAACAATATCATAAAACACACATAAATCACTTGCTTGACCATAATAACCTTTTTCAATGTAGTGCATGTTAGTTTAAGTAAAAGTATTTTTAAAAATCTTGTGAAACAGACACAGTGCACATCTTGGTTTTGAACGGTGAGGATCGCGTACGGAGTTTGTTTTTTCGTGCAATTTTTTCGCCGTGTTTTACCAGGTGCGACACTTTGAAATTATCTGCTGATGATGACAACTTGGTTGTCGAAATGCGTATACAGAATTTACAAATAGTTAATTGTGGAAAGGGGTTATATATCAACCTTATTTAAAAAGGAAAAGTTATAATCTGTCGAGAGTTTTCCATCCAACACAAAAACCAATTAAAACTAATAAAAGAAATAAGTTAGTTTTAATAGATCAAAGTTTTACTTAAAAATTCATACACCCTTATGAGACGTAAGTAAGTACGATATATGCCATAGATTACCGTGCCTGATAGAGGTAAGAGTAAGGCGTTTAAACTTTTAACCCACATTGATTTGGGATTGTTTTATTTATTTGTTGCAACAGACTGCAAGTAATAAAAATTTCTTAAGAGGGTTTTTGTGTCCCTTATTTTATGAAAAACTGTTGGCGTATTGATTGGGAAATCGTTGAAGAGCATTAATGGATTTCGTTCAAGAGCATATTTAGAAATTGCAACAAATATATTCAATAACACCTTTTCGTGACAGAAGACATTTTTCATATCGACACAATAAAACTGATTTATTAATAAAATAATTAACTGGTTTCTATAAGCAAAATTAAATGAGATAAATCTAGATTCGGAGGCATTAACAATACGACGAGATACAAAGAAGCTTCTCAATAAAGATCATAAAATCACCGACAAGTTCTAGACGTCGACGTCATTAAAGTTGCTGCAAAAGAACTTTCTAGTACTAGTTAAAACGTAGAAAGGGGTAGCCAATAATGAAAATTAGGTAATAACAAGGTGATTTTGATGGAGCCTGTGGTTGGTTAACTTAATCACTAAAGATTGATATATAAGCCCTTGCCACATTAATTTTTGTAATTCTGTATACGTACTTCGACAACTAAGTTGTCTTGGTTGGGAATTACGAAAATTAATGTGGAAAGGGGTTATATATCAATCTTTAGTGATTAGGTAAGAACAGTAGATTATTAAAGTTGCTGTAGAAGAACTTCCTAGTATTAGTCAAATGTTTCTTCTCTAACACAAATCAATGAAAAGTATTTAAGAAAGTGACATTCTGTAGACAGACTTGTTTGTTTAGTCATTGTTTGGATATGTAGCCCATTATCAAAATTTTAGTAAAAAAGGTATAGCAGCGTTACATAGACATACTTTAACATTTTTCTGTAACTAGAAATTTTGATTATTTTGTTGATCTTGTTTAAAAAAGATCACATTTCAATTGTGCACTTTTTTCTAAAATAGTTACTTCATAGTCATGGGCAGATTCCCTCAGAAGAATAACTTTTAGCTTTATCCACCTTACCAAAGCAACCTGCGCAAGTTTCTCAATTACTCCGCATCTTTTCTCAATGTTTTCAGAAGTTTTGCTTTAAATAAAAATAATTTGTAGACCAATTTACTGGCATAGTAAAAATTTTTTCGGACAAATAAAAAGGAATTTATAGCTTACTTATGCTGGAATAGAACTGAACAATCAATGCTTTTAAATAGAAACCAGCCCTTAATTGTAGGTTCTATGACTAGCCTTACAATAGTAAAAGGACGCTTATGTACTTACGATTCAGTTGTAAAAAGAAAAACTTAAGTGCGAGCTTTGCAATAAAGAAGAAGAGACAGAGAGACATGTACTATGTGACTTTAAGATACTGGGTTACAAGAAAGCATTTGAGCAACAGATAATAGAAGAAGTTTTGTGATTCATTCATATTTATATCTGTTATAGAGTATTAAAGAACTGAATTGGTGATCATAAGCCAAGGTAGGTTAAAGATAATATGCTTACAAGCTACAGTTTTGACCAGACAAAACTGGTTTAAAAAAGGAAGGTATTTTGTTAATAGAACTCCACGGTCGTTGTGTATTGTTTCCACTTGGCTTCTGTGTCTTCAACATACCGTATTTACAAACCTTCAGTGATCTGGGAGAACTTTCATATAACCCTGTTCTAAACTAACCTTCAGTTTCAGTGCGGCAACGATAAGATCAGCGGCAACTCTGAAGATGTCTTCCAAGATTGGACGAAACGTCGGATGGTCAAATAGCAGCGCTTCAAACACTGTTTGAGCTCGAAGGTCCAGAGAAAGAAGGATACATATATCTATGAAAAATATTTGTGTTTTTAAAAAATTGCTTAAAAATTTAAATCGCATTTTATCAAAAAATTTACGGCTTTCAGCAATCATTTATATATATTTTCTCTAATATGTATATTGCATTGGTACTTTCATCTAATATGTTAATCTCCAAAGATTTTTTTAAATTTTTAAACGAGTACTTTCAAGTTCAAACAAAAAAATATAATCGTAAAAGGGCAAACGTAGTCGAAAATCCGGCATTAGAAATTCCGTTATTGTTCCAGGATTGAACAGGCTCTCATGCGAAATTATCACCACGGATTTCAGATAATACATTTCACGCAAAGCCGCGAACCATCAAAAACGAAATATTTAAATATTTCGCTCATATGAATAAGAGAAGCCGTTCGCCTGAATTCGCCGAAATTATGTCTATGCGAAACGAGATTTCAGGCTTTAAAATTTAATTTGTTCGTTGAGAAAGTAAACCGACCCTTACGTGTGTTCAGTTTCTGCCTTTACTCAATTATACATGGAGTTGTATCGTGAAAGTTATTGGGGTTGCAAAATTTTAGAAGGCGAGTTGTTGTCGCTGTTGCTGTTGTTATGTGTTGTGGATGTTTTAACACAAAATCCCGATATGTATCGCGAAAACGTGTGTAAAGCCAATTTAATCTCCATCACCACCTACTCCACTGTGCTTAAGATAAAAATAATGATTCACTCAGTACTCGCACACAAGTTCTTTTTATTTTTCTGTATACGCTTTGCTCTGTATATGAAGAATGAATATGAACGTGTGGGTGTGGAAAAAGAAAGATACGTGGCTATTTTAGAATAGCGAATGATCTCTGTCTTGCTCAAGCATACAAGGAAAGTAAAGTAAATCAAGTAAGACGAAGGTAAAATAAAATTTACTGTGGAAAATTTTTTGCTATAATAGAAAACGGCGCTGTCTGAATGTGTTATTGTTGTGCATGCATCTGAAACATGTATATCATAAAATATGAAAATATATGTATGTGTGTCCAATAAAATGTATTTTCCAAACAAAGGAATATTAGAATGTAAGCGCTGTATATGAAAATATATAATACTGAATTTTAAATAAAAATATACACCGTGTCCAAAGTTATCTGTTGATCATCGCTAATTCTCTTATTACTGGAACTGTTGTAAGATGAGATTTCTTTGTCGCTTAAGATTAAGTTTAGTGAAATCAATATAACGCTAGTAACATATACCAGGTATACCGGAAAGTCACTACCGGTTTTTTCGTAAAAAAATTACATAACTTTCAAGAAAATGGAAAAATTTGTTTATTCAAAGCATTCGCCATTTGATTCTACACATCTTGACTATCTTCCTGGAAATTTATGGATGCCATCCCAAAAAACTATTTGTCCTTTGAACAAAATCATTCATCGAGCCATTTTCAAACTTGTCGAAGTGCTGCTCCGCAAGCGCGTGTCTCATTGATGCGTAAAGGTGATAGGCGGGTGGGGCAAGGTCTGGAGAGTACGGCGGTTGCGATATTATGTCCCATCCAAGTGCTTGCAACGTTTCCTTGACCGGTTTTGCTGCACGTTGCGTTATCGTGCTGTAAAATCACTTTGCCGAGTCTTCGGGCTCATTCAGGATGTTCTTCTATCAATGAATGGTTCACATTGATAATTTGTGGACGGTAGCAATCAGTATTAACTGTTTCAGCAGGTTAAACAGTTCGTAATACACCATGTCACTCTGATCCCATCAAATAAGGAGTATTGCTTTGCGAACAAAACAATTTGGTCTTGAAGGGTGTGAACCATGATATTTTGCGCTTTAGATTTTCGAAATAAACCTAGTTTTCATCATCAACACAGATTTTATTGCACACCCTACATACAAAGGCATTATTCTATTATCCGCACGCCTTTATTTCCACAGACCGATAATTGTTTTATTATATGCACGTGGCTCACAATTGTATATGCCTGGTTCATTACTTATAAGCGCACATCATAAACGGAGACAATATATGTACATAATAGATGCAATAACTAAGCATTGAAAATAACTATACTAAAATACAATAAAAGATTACATAAAGTAAAATAAACGTTATATATATATATATATATATATAGTACGATATAAAAGTGGCAAAAAAACTATAAATAAAGAAAACGAATATTAAAGCATTTCGACATTACAATTTTTATTCTTTGTATAAATTAAAAGCTTTCAGGGAATTTAATAATACATTAAAGAAAAATATGTAAACATACACGAACACAATTATATAAATACCACAATGTGTTTATATTAATTAAGACCTCTATTCTGAGAATTAGCATCTACATACATTTATATTTGGAAAATACAGATTAAACAGCATTTTTACTTAAATGAAATTAAAATAAAAGATAGATACAAAAATATTCTTCTCAATAACTTATGCGTACATTACAGCTTGTTGTAGTAATTTTAATGTAGTATTATCGTCATTTTTTGTTCTTAGCTTTTATTAATTTTAGCATAATTTGGAGCACCTTTGTCCTATATTCAGAGTGTTGTAAATATTGCATTTTTATTTAAAATAAAGTAATTTAAATATATTCTTCAATAAAAATACTGAATTTAAGTCTTGGAGCAACAAATTTATCACTTCGTACTCTTCGTTTCATTAGGGTCGTCTCACAACTAATGGCGCCTACCTTTATTTTATGCCGCGTGTATTTAAAAGTTGCATGTCCTGAAGATTGTATATTTTTTAACATAAACAGAATTTTTTGTTTGTTTGATTCATCATCTATAGAAAATCACAACTTTAATGTTCAGGATGACGGCGCAGTTGACAGTTCAGACATATTTAATTTATCTAGATATTCAGATGAAGACGAATACTTGATTGCTTCAAAGCATTTCAGCTGCTTTAAATTCACCCTCCCCTGATACAGCAAACTTGAAAACTACCTCGACAGAAGGATACTGTGATTTTTACATCAAAGTACAGGCCCTACTATAAAATATATAGAGAGATTGTATAAAAGTTGGAGATGGTCATCGCATACTGATATTCTCATTAACATATGTGATGAACCTAAGATCAATTCTTGAAAAAAGTTTAGAAGGGGTTTCCGAATTAAATTATAAAAAATTTTTTAGGCTTTGAAGTACATGTGTAAACTTATGTAGGTTATGGTAATTGCCATTTAGTTTTATATAAATGTTAATTCTTAATTAAGAAGAATTAAATCTTTTTGTAATAGTAGTTTCAAGAAATACTAATAGGTTTGCGGGTTATTTAGAAATGGCTAATTTTTGTTTATAGAATTTAGGTGCCAAATTTACAATATTAATAGATAATTTTAGTCCAAAACATTAAAATCGTTAATTACACATTAAAATATACCAATGGTATATTTTAATGTGTAAGATACACAGTAGACAAAATAATTCTGGATTGACCTAAATTTTCGAATAAAAAATTTTTTCTAAAATTAACTAATATCCTGAATTAGTGTCAGGTTTTTCTTGTAATATCAACGAAGTAACATATTTGGCATCAAATTTATGGAAACTATGTTTCTTGTTAACAAAAATTGAAACTCAGAAAAAATAACTAAATCTTGTAGCATTTTTTGCTCTATTTTGCTGAAAATAAATACGGGATATTCTCCAAAAAATCGTCAAGAACTTGCACTAATAACACTGCGCAACGAACTTCAACTTTCGATTTTGCCATCAAGTGATGTATGCCAATAATACTGTCCAACAAATTTCAACTATTGGTTTTGGTATACTAATCTTTATATAAAATAGAAAAATTTATTTTAGTAAAAGATAAATGATCGACTTAACTCTGCTTTCGTTTAGATTTTAGTGAAAAGGTATTTCTGCGTATAGCATACTTTAATGAATATTTCAATATCTTACCCTTAAAAATTTGACGAAATATTACATTATTTCTTATAAACAGCATCCACAGACTGCCACCTTAACGTCCGAACAAAAATCTGCTAACATTACAGAATTCCATTTACACTGGTACCGTTTGTCCATTTCCAAAATGCCTTGGCGGAAGCGCTGGCCGTGCTCATTACTAATATCGTCCACATTGTTCGAACAAAAATCCAGGTGAGAATGTAGAATATTCGCCTTAAGAAACGTATGGCAATCAGCACCGTGAAATGCTGGTAAAAACTTATATCATGAACACTCACGTAGATTTTTCTCACGCTGTTAATTTTGTTGAAAATTTTCTCATTTACTATTTCTCGTATATAAGGTTCTTAAAAAATACCTTCTTTTCCCTTTCCTTCCCTATTTTTTTGGGAACTTTTCTCGAAGGTATTTAAAACTGTCACCTTCTTGATCAAGTTCTTTTGAACCCTAGTTTAACGTGCGGAGAAGATCTTTTTACCAATAAAGTCTGAATTCACACATTGTCTTTTCGTGGTATAAAGTTCTGACTTACATGGTTTATCTTCATTTCGACAGTCACACCTGAATAAAGCTTATATTCATATATACAATAATTACTCGGACTTAACTTTTCACTTTAATATAATGTAAATTACCACGCACATAACAAAAATTATTTGAATTACTTGTACATGAATGACGCATAATTGTACCTATAAAGAAGTAAATTGTATAGTTGATTAATTGATTATTGATCTTGTTACTTTGTAAAATTCCATTAAACTAATGAATAAATAAAACACTGTCTAAATTTCACACTATTATGTACATATATGTACTGCGACTAGTTTCGTCTGTTAGGATATTATACAGTAGGACAAAGACTATATAGGGTACAATCTTCTTTATATAAGAAAACGAAGATCAATAATTAAATCCGATTACAAGATTATTTATCGCTAATAAACCTTCGAAATATCTGTAAATCTAGATAATAGGAAAACATTAACAGCTAATGAAACTATGAGGTACAATTGGAGTAAGAGATTAAAATAGAAGTTATGAGTACTAATAATTAAGATAAATTTAAAAGCGGTGAATCGTTTAAATCTAATCGATCGTTAAGGAAGGTAACACAGTTTGTTACACTTATTAATCTCCATTAATTCCAAGAGATTTAGTTTCCGACTTTTGTTACATACATATGTGAAAGATTTCCGGTTTAAAATATTCATACATATATAATATCGTTCGCTTCTAAGTGTTTGTTGAGTTTAGAATCATTTCTTTGCTAAAGTTAGAATCACATCTTTGCTAATTTAGACAAAGTGTTTTATTTATTCCTGAAACTAAATTGAAATCTTATTACAGTTTTTGATTCCTCTCCGTTATTAAAAACTCACTGAACCCATCTTAATGGCTTTTAACATCAGTTAAACTCACATCCTTTAAAAAGCATGTATCTGCTTATGTCCTCTCTAAAGCATCTAAAGCATAGCAATCGACCAGATTAGAGCAGCATTGTAAACATGTCACCCCTTGAGTGAACAAGTTACATTATGTCTGAGCAAGTCTATCGGCATTTTCTCCATAACTAGAATTAAACTAATTTATACTTTGTGCGTGATATTTAATTTTATCAGTTACAACATAGTTGAACATATCAGTCTTCAACTAAGGTATCGTGATTGAAAGTAAAATGAACAATTTTAGAAAATTTTTCGAACATGTCATGCTAAAAGCCAGACTTTGTTCTGTATTTTATTGGGGACGTCATAATAATAAAGTCCGTCTTCGTCACCTGCCTAGATGCTGATAACATAATGAAATGTTCCTTCTCGGGCTTCTTGTGACATCACAAAACGCGTCGTGCTAAAATTTTCTCAGCCGAAGATGTTCATGCAGAATGATTCTTCAATCATCTTCAGACCCATGTATCGTTTCTTTTAAATACTTCAATCCACGAGCAAAGTTGTAGCATAAAAATTGCCCGATATTCCATTTATGAATGCCTAGTGCGCCGCTTACACAGCCACAATCAAGTGCAACAAGCATAAGTAAAATCGAGCAACTGGTTACAATGAAGATTTGAACAGATCGGAAACTATAATGTATGTGTAATGTCATGCTTGTTATGTTCTTTTTAGTCCTTATATATAGATTACTTTGGTTATAATTCGTTACATGATACCCCTTAATTAAATAATTGAGCAGATTGGAACTCCTTCTCTGTTTAAAAAGTTCTATCTGACATTGCAGTTGGAATAAGGTACTGCCTACAATAACTGCACTCTGATTTGTGTGTTAACTCGGCTTATTGGAGAAGCCAATCAAATTCAAGCAAATAGGTGTCTATAGACCGAGAACATCCCCTTACTTACAAAGAAGGTTATGACTCGGTGGATAATAACAATTTTAGAGAGCAATGGAGTTTTAAAAAATTGTTTTTATTTTTTTACCCTTAAATTTAATGTATCTGTAATCGGTTATACAATAAGCGACTATTATAGTCGTCGATAAATTGGAATTTATCTTCTTTATACTATATTTATTACATTGTGATTAAACGTTCCGTTGAGTTTATCCTCCCAAACAATTTAGGCTTGATTTAGATGTGGTTTGTCTAATGATATATACACGATTACATGTATATCTTTTGAATAGAAATTTTATCAAAGTGAATTTATTGTCGGCACTGCTATTTATTATTCTGACGAAAAAAGCTATTATCCGCGACCTTCCGAATATGTATAGCTCAGAGGGAAACAATAAATATTATTTTCCCAGCAGTAGCGTTCATTATCATTTGAGTCTATATATATCTTCTCGTTCCAAAAATAAACACACTACGCGTCCAATATTTCATATAAACGGAGGAAATCCATAAGAAAATTAAACTGATTTGTTTTTGCCAAGGATATAACACATATATTTAGGTGAAATATGTAACATTCTGGCGGATAACTTTCTCAAATAATTCTTTTCGTACAAACAACGCTTAGTATGCGGTTTTCGAAATTCTCATCCAAATAGCGGATTCGATACGAAATGATATATGGTTACATTATGATAATAATGTTTTGAAAAAGGAAACGAAAATATATTTACAAGCTTTTACAAGCAAAAACAAGCTTCTGTTTTATTTGGAAATACGTACATGTACAGTAACATATTTTACACAAATGCGCAGTAAATATATCATGTTAAGAGAAAACAATCCTTATTATCCCTCCCAAATACATTTCTTCTAGCTATTCATAATACATTGAAAAGGAAAAATCGTTTTATTGAACACTATAGTCATACGAGGGGCAGTCAAATTTGAATGAGGCCTCCTTGGCAACATTTTATTGAATTAAAATATAATATATACACTTATTACTTTTCTAGGTAGTTTCCTTGTCTATCTATCTATACATTCTAGCTGTTTAATCAATAATTTTTTTATATCACTTTGAAGAAAAGATGCTGGACGTTCACTTAACCAATTGCACCAAATTTGTTAGACATATTTATCGTTTCTGAAATGTTGCCTCCTTATAAACATTTCTAGCAACCCACCCAAATCGCCTAATCGCCGGAATAACGCAGTGGTAGGAGCACTTGACTTCGAAAGGGTATCCAGGCAAGTGGACGGTAGTACTGTGACTTTTAAATCGTTTCTCATCTTAGAAGTAATCGATAACTTTCCTAATACCCTTTCATTGCTGAGGGGGAATAGTTAATAATGCTTTCCCTCTAACGGCGACGAAAAGTTACTAACAAAGCCATGGAACACTTTGTCCACTCCAAATATACTCTCTCACTCAAGTGGTTGTGACAAGTAAAGAAGGCTTACGAAGCTGTTGGACACGCACAAAAAAATAAAATAAAAACTTCCTGTAATATTCAATGTTTACGGTTATTTGTGTAAGAAAACAATGTACAATACATACCACCTTGATGGTTCCAAAAAACTATATAGGAAGCTTTGCCATCAGATAACTTTGCTTTCGATTTCGTAGGTGCCAGTTTACCTTTCTTTCGGCGTTCTTTATTAACCAGTTTGCTCTCGGGGGTATGATGTACCTAAGTCTTATCTGCTGCTAGCATGCTGTTTAAGAAATCGTATATTCTGACTACGCATGGAGCTACTAACTCCTAGCAGATTTCAACACATTCAGCAAACGCGATACCCACAGAGACCTAATTCATCGTAATTTGTGTGTACATCGTAAGGAATTGAATAAACTCTTTCATGACTTATTCCCACTTCCGACCTAATTCTGTCTAATATTTATTTATTTATTTTATTTATCCATTTTATTTCACAATGTTTGCTACCGTGTTACCTGTGTACAAGTGATATTGACGGCCTCCAATATTTTTTTACACCACGCTGCAACTAAACGCTTGGCTCTTAGATAATGTTTCTTCACAGAGTTGTGCTGATAATCTATTGTGAATTTCTGTTATTTCAACATCCTCTCGTATTAAAAATTTTATTATAAATGATTTTTATTATAATATGTAAATTTGTACGTAATGCAGGTTGGTACTACTGTAATAAAGAACACAATGTTTCCGGAACGAAGTTTTATTTAGGTTTTCTAATTGAATATAAGTATTGTTCTAATTCATACTGTACTAGAAAAGCAGGCAAGATTTTAATGAATTCTTCCTTACTTCCTTTTCTGACAGTTTCGAACGGAATTATGAAACGAACATTTCAAGCCACTTACAGAGGTAAACATTTGGACAAGACCATGTGAGTCATTTCTCCGATGGTATGTATTTGTTATTATACAGAAGCAGAAGAAAATGGGATTAAAAATGAATATGAAGAAACCTGAATGAATGAATGCAATGAAAATACATCTGCTGACGGTAGACTAAATGACAAGTAAATCGATGGAGTAGGCGAGCTCACAAATTGAAGCAATAAGATGATATATGATTGTGTTTTTCAAGTTATTAATGTAACAATGGCAAAAAAGAAGTTTTATCATGTTTAGGCGAAGGCAATATGACTGCTAGAGTAAAATTAAAAGATGAATCATGGTCAAGGAAATATATGACTAAATACAAGCTGTAAATATTTGAACAGTTATTTCAAAAGAGAGATGGTCTAAAATCATTTTAAACTTATATCTATGAAAAAGAACAGGAAGGAAATTAAGTAAAATGGATGGAGCTGACATTAAGAAGGGACAGAGGTGGAATCTGTAGAAAGATTTTAAATGGTACCCACAAATACAAATCAGCCAGGAATGTGGAACAAAAACATCGATAAGTGTGCGGAAGGAAATTGGCAAGTTCACAGAGAAAATGGTATCTATTACAAGGAAAAGGAATCACTGGAGGAGATTTATTATTTTTCTGTTTCAAGAGGGAATAAAAACTATTATTACTAGTACTAGTAAATTACATATATTAGTTAAAGAAGTTTCTAGAATGAAATAAAATACAGTTCTGGATATTACGTGAATGTTATAGATAATAATTTAGTCCTAACCATTGTGCTATCCATAACTCTTAGTCGAAATTGGTATGGTTTAAGTGATAGTCATCTCGATCTCAAATATTTAGTTAAATGAATTAAAATGCATTACATCTAGAAAGCATCATAAGTTGCAATTAAATTTTCAATCGTTTCGAAACTGTCGCAAACACACACAACACATATGAAAAACGAATATACTTTTTCGCTATCCAAACAATATATTAACATTTTTTTGTCAATGACAAGTCTTTGTTTGACCTCAGCGAACTACTACATATTACTCTTTTTCATAACTTTATTCATAAGATGTTCTTTCACTTTCGCCTTGTTACACAAGTTGATAAATACGTCTGTCTCTGCAATATAAATACAACCTTCCGTCAACATCTGTGCTCATTTATTTTTACAGGACTGTCATTTCTTTACATCAAGTTTCTAGGTTTTTTGAACAGGCAATACATTAATAGAAAGAAATGACTTGTGAATTTTTTGTTCGTGTTTTCCTTTTTTGAAGTTAATGGACGTACTTCTGTATTGTTTAAGAAAAATGTTTTTCAAAAAATAGAGAACGTATTCTTTTGGGCAATATTAGATTTTTTTATCAGAGCTGTATAATTCATATATGAATTTAGATATCGCTTATTACTTTCAAAACCGCGATTTTACGAGGGTGGGGTGAAAAGTCCGTGGAATGAAGTGAAAAAAATATCTTTAAGGTTATAAATTTACTTCTACCAGTTAGATACATTTAACAAGCGATGATTTAATGTCTCTATTCCTTGATCAAATTTGTAACTGTCAAGTTATTTAAATAAGCATCCACAACAGCCTTAAGTTGTCTACTAAAAATTTTTGACATGAAAGTATTGTTTAGGCATGGAAACGACGCTAATCTGCCGGCACTAAATCTGGCGAATAAGGTATTTGTTATTTTTTACCATAGAGACAATACTTCCGTGGCGCTGTACATTGTCTTAGTGGAAAATGATTCTATTCTTGGCTAAACCAAGACAGTTTTCATTTTCTTTTGTTAATTTATCTATAAAACTTACGTATTATGTACCTGTAATGGTTTGGCATTTTAGAAGGTAAAGAACAAGAAGAATAGCTTCAAAATCTCAAAAAATGGAAACCATTACCTTCCCTGCAGGTGGAAGAGTCATCGATGTTTTAGATGGAAGAGAAGCACTGTGCCGATCTGTTTCGTTGGATTGTTGTTTTGTTTCAGCGGTATAGTGATGAACAACGTTTACTTTGTTTTTTCGAAAATGCTCCAAACACTCAAGAAATTCACATTGGTATTAAAATTATATCCACACTCAGAAGCTCCGGCACCCACTTCATGAACAGCCAATTGTTCATTTGAAGTGTATATTGCGCGTTCTCTAAAGATGTCTGCCTCTGCTATCTTAGAAGTTTCCAAAAGGCGGTCTTTTAACATCATAGCATGTGGTTTTTAACAGCAGATTTTAGAGATCTACTACTTGGTATATCTTTAACGGTTGTTCGACCGCAGTTTTGATTCATGAACAAATTAATTAATAGTGGAAATGAAGGTGCCAAGTTCTTCAGACCACCTTTAATGTTATTATGAATATTTGTTGCTGATAAACCTTTCCAGGAGAAGTACTTTGATAATTGACGTTATTAGCATCACAAAAATCGTTTAAAATTGCGTCATCTATTCATCTCATAGAACCTACAAACTTTCATGATTATTTGTTTTTAATATTTTAAGAATTGTATTAAATTAGATACTGCGAAGTCCACAAGAATATTACTAGATATTAAAGATTCCTTCTCTCTTAAATACTCTTTTACCAATAAAAAATACATTAATTCTTGAGTATATAGTTTTCTATAGAGGTAATTCTTTATGTTCCGTTCCATTTTGAAGAAATTACTTTTTAACTTCCATTTGTAATACAAATACTTTACTTATCTCTTGCATGTTCTTGGTCATATTAGAACATATTACGCTTCAGGCTAAATGCAAACTAGGAAAGTCCTTATCATAAAATTAACTTACTAAAGTAAATTAACATAGTTTCACTTAGATTAAGGATACTAACAAGACGTTCATTTAATATTTAGAACCATTATAGTGAAGCATAATGTACATATATTCGAAAACTTAATTTATAATTTGATAGTCAAACGAATTTATAAAAATTGCTTTGTTATTTCTTGTTATTTCGAATTTAAACTACGCATGTTATTTTTCCTATATTTTGGCTAAAAATAAAATTTGGAAAGTCGCTTTATACTTCTAGTATTTAGTAAATTGTTTCTAAATTAAGAAGTATCAGATGATGACCGGTTTTTTGACACTGCATGAATTTGCAAAATTTCTTTTTGAAGGAAAACTATCTAAGTAAATATTCAAACATTAGCTTTAGTTTTCTTATTAATTAATTGCTAATTGAACTGGGTGGTATAACCACCTCACTAGTAACAAAAAATAATAATCGATTGGGAAAATTTAAAAGAATGTGGTAAACGAGACATTACTTCCTACTAAAAAGCAGTTTTTTATATCTTAAAGTAAAGAGGTCACATTTTACTGCAAAAATAATTCAGTTTTAAGATTCTTTATTCAACCCTTTTGGAATCTTTTGACTTCCCTACATATTGCTCGTGAAGTAGGCGTCAACTACTGTTCTTTCGACCTTTTGATCTTCTTGTGTCTTTAACTGTTTCACCAATTTCTGTAATTTAGGTTTAGAAATTTCAGATCATTTAACTAATCCAGCCTTTCCGTTGGACATCCAATCCAGTTCCTCTACGGCGTTAGCTCTCATAGCTTTAATGTATCTTTATTTGTGTAGACACTTATTTATTCTTCCTGGCCTGTTCTTCCCATAAAAGATGCTTGCTTTGCAGTTTTAGAACTTCTCACATGTTCTTTACTAATTTTTGTGTTTGGGTTTTTCTCTGTACCTTTTCTATACCGTTTGTACAAGCAACAAGGTAAATAATATACCCCTCGATTAGTCCGACTAAAATGGTTAAAGCTAAATTCAAAGCAGTTGTACCTTGTGGCCGCCGAGCAACGTTAACTATCGCACTTCTCTAAATTCGCGCAACTTTTGGCACGTTACTTTGTGCTTTAGTTGGGGTTTAGCCAGAGTTCTTCAAAGGTGCTGCGTACTATACTCACAGAGTCGTTTAAATCCATAGAAGGTGCGGAAATAATATTCAAGTACTTATTTACGTTATGTTGTGGTACTTGCTGCTTATAACATGTTATATGTGGTATAGACCCTAATATTCTAAAAATAAGAATTATTTCTGTTTCTGTTATATATATTTTAACATTTGTCTATATATATATTTCGAATTGTCAACATATTTTCATTGCCAAAAAATTAGTGGTCATTAATGTTTTGGTCGATGGAGGACAAGTGAATGTCTTGCATGTATATTTCACCAAGGTGATTGATTCTATTGACTATAAAATTCTGATTTTTATACTTAACTTTTTAGTTTTCGACTACTTTAGTTAGACTGATATCTAATGACTGAAAGGTATATATTTCCCATCCGATCTATGATGTTCATATAAGTTCTGTGAAGTCAGTCTGAAGAATATATTTAAGTTTCTTTCATTTGAAGCTGATAATGCTTGCTCAGAAAGTGTAATCAAACAGTAAAATGATTCTAAAATTAAATATTATCGTTTAAACACGATTACTAGAAACGATGCATATAACCCATTCTTAAATTTATTATTTAAATAACATTATGTCCATTGTTTTTCTGAAAAAGTCTTTATCATTATGTCCTAATTCAGACAATTTTTTAAGTGAAATTTGGTTTATTCATGACATTTGATTTGAAAGTTATAATAGTCCTAATAAAGTGTCTAAATGAGAAATCCCAAATATAAGCTCCCAATTAGTAGAGCGATCAAACAATTTATTTTTTAAATGACTAAATACATTTGAAATTTTGGCTGATATGCAGCGAGTTATTGGTGACAATACTTCTAAAGCAACAATTTATCCTTGAGTCACGTAGTTTAAAGGTGGTGTAATAAACATTAGAGGTGACACACGATCAGTCAGGTGGGCCGCTAAAAATACTGTCGCGTTGAACAGCCGAGGAATTGACAACAAAGTAATATTTCGTATTTTGAACATATTGATACAACACATCTGGGACACCTTGCGAACAGAATTGGGCATTGTCCAGACTGTCATCAAGAGGTCACGAATCGTCAATTATCACCAAAAAACGTGACAGAATGCGAAACTGGCGATAATTTGGTGTTATCTAATAACAACCAGAGTTATCTGCATCTGGGCTTCCGAGCTGGAACCGCGTCACTTGTTTATCTTGAGTCCTGAAGATGTGCCATACAAATGGGTACGAAATGTCGGCAGATATGCAAGTGACGCGGTTCCATCCCGGAAGCCCAGAAGCAGATAGTATGGACCACGACCGCGGAAGTCTACGTACCAGAACAAGCAGAGTGATTTTTTACGAACGAATTTATACGATGAAACTTGGATTCAAAACTACTTTTCTGTATTTAAACAGTAATCTCAGCAATGACCAATTCCCGGTAGTTCGCTCCAAGAAAAGCCAAGCGATTTCCTTCGGCGAGTAAAGTAATAACTTTTCGAAATTTAAAGAGAATCTAAATCGTTAACAGAACATATATTGCTCTGTTAGACAAATTGAAGAACATGATTATTGAAGAATGATCAGGAATCCCTCTTTCATCACGACAACGTGCCTTCTCACACCACTCAAGTTTTTGGCCTATCGAGGGTTAAGGTTTTGACTAGATAAAAGTGACATCCGATTCTTCGATCCCAGGCTTATTCTTGCTTCATTTTGGGTTGGATTATAAACTTATTACCGGCTTTACTTTAATTGCGCAGTTCTTGGAAATTCTTGAGAAAGAGTAATGTTGATTCAGTGGGTTGAAATTTCAGAGAAATATTTGATTTTCTTTCAAGTATTTCTCTTAATTTTCAACCCACTATCAACGTTATTCCTTCTGCTGTAATTTATATTTCTTTTTATTTCAAGTGTCACTTCCCATTAAGTCATCCTTATAAATATAAAATTTATTCCCAAGTCGAAGCAGGCAATATTCAAATTGCTAGACCTAAACCGCGGTACAAAACAAAGTGATTCTACTGAGATCATGAAAAAAACAGCAAACCTTGGCCGTAATTCCCAAATCACAAGCAAGAGCTTTATAATTTACTAAAGAATATATATAATAATAGTAAAACGCTAATAATTAATTAGATAATATCGCTTAAATTTCAAAGAACTATCTATCGATGGTATCGGGCTATTCAGGCAACAATAACATTTCATTTAAATAAGAGAATTAGATCAATACGGGTAAAAGGAGTAATATCTCCAAAGAAATATTGAACTCATATACATTAAATAAATTAGATATTTTCTCTCAAGTAACGGCTTTGCTTCTATTTCACGTAATGAAAAAATTTAATAATATTTTAAAATTATCACGGAATCTAAAACCATGGCACAAAATTTAATTAAAACCGAAGTCGTTTTTAAATACATATTTATTCGAAATATCTATTAAATATTTTTTCCATCAAAAAAAAGAAGAAAAGTTTTTCTGGCGTGCTGATATTAAACAGAAAAATTCGGATTAAAGGGAGAGATATTAAAATCTACGATAATAGAAGCAATAATGACTTTTACATTTTTAATCAAACGATTTTTAAATTTGTAACTTCGTTTCAGGTAACGGGCGTGGTGGGAAGAGCAGAAACTTTATCCTCTGTCTTCTTTTTAGCGGCGTTCATGTTATACTGCAAGGCGGCCAAAAGTAGGAAAGTTACAGGTAATTTAAATTTTGTTCTTATTGTGACTGTTTTATATTACTCTAATTTATTTACATTGTTGCAAAAAGATTCACATACCTAGCACATTCTACTAGAGTAAGAAATTTATTACAGATTTTTGTAATATGTATATTGCGTACTAACGATCGCAGTTAAATAAAAGGAATATTCGTTGTTATTAAATAAGATGCAATCTTACATTTCCTGTTAATACGAGGGAGCGTTTTTATATTCGCGGAATGGAGGACAAGGGGTGGAAATAAAAAAACCAAATTATTTTTCTTTTTCAATATATTCACCTGCAAGACGGATACATTTTTCACATCTTTCAATTAATTTATTTATACCCTCATAAAAAAATGATTTCTCTTTATCTGCAAAATACGCCGAAACTGCCTCCTTGACTTCATCATCGGCAGTAAATTTTTTACCCCGCAGCTCTTTTTTCATTTTCGGAAACAGGTAATAATCACTCGGGGCCAGGTCTGGGCTGTAGGGTGGGTGATTCACAATTTCGAAGCCCACCTTATGCAGGGCAGCTTAACGCAACGCGGCTCTTGTGGACGGGCGCGTTGTCGTGCAAAAGCAGAACACCTTTTGTCAATTTTCCCCATCTTTTCTCTTTAATGGCTTCTTTTAGTCGCTCTAATATTGAAGCGTAATATTCTCCGGTTATAGAAACACCTTTATCTTTATTATCAATCAACAATATTCCTTCCGAGTCCCAAAATATCGTTGCCATGAGTTTCCCAGCTGATTGTGACACTTTAAATTTCTTGGGAGGTGCTGTGACCTTTTTATGCCACTGCATGGAGTCTTGTTTGGACTCAGGTTCATAATGATGAACCCAAGTTTCGTCTCCAGTAACAATTCCACTCAATACACCATCCTTGTCTTCATTACAGAGGTCCAAAAATGCACGCGAACACTCTACGCGCTGTTGTTTTTGCGGCGGCGTGAGCATTCTCGGCACCCATCTTGCGTTGACCTTAGACATGCCGAGATGATCGTGTAGGATTTTAATAATTGTTGTATCGGATACTCCAACCATTTCTGCGAGTTGTTTCTTCTTTAGTCGAGCATCTTCGAGTACAATTTGTTCAACTTTTTGGATAAGTGCTGGCGTGGTCACCTCAATGCTCCTGCCCGGCCTTGGGTCGTCTTCAAGGGATTCCCTTCCTTGTTTAAATAAACTGTGCCACTTGTACACCATGGTTATTCCTGGACAAGAGTCGCCGTAAACCAAAGACATCTCATTTATTATGGTCGCGACTGATTTTCCTTGCCGCCTGGTAAGAAACTTTATAACGGCACGATATTCGATTTTTTCCATATTTCACTTTTCACTCCTGATTATGTTACTTGGTTGACGATAGCTCAAAGACTAACTGTCTAATAACAATGAAACTTCGTATTTATACTAATCATGAGTCGCTGCACAGGCCACGTCCCCAATGCGCCTACTCACCCCTATACAACCCGCTCATTCCGTGAATATAAAAACGCTCCCTCGTATAACAAATATATAATCAAACAAATACTCGAAGTGTTTTAATATTAAGCTAATAATATTTTTCCTTTTTACATTAAAATTGTGTACACATCACCGAAACCTATTTTGTAAGTATGGTGGGCACTTCGTCAAAATTGTTTCATGATCGCATTTTATTAGATGCGATATTTCCATCGTTAGCATAGACGCAAGTAGATAATTGTACATTTTTGCAGCCAAGTACTTGATATTTATTCTACTCGGTAATTTTTTTTTCGGATATTACAAAGCCTGTTTTATGTCTTGTTCATATACTTTCGAATAATTTAGGAAGTGCCCTGGATATAATCTTTATAAAAAGGAGTAAAGTTTGTGCACGCTCATCGAACATGCAGTGAAGTCCCATAATTACTATGACGAAAATAAGGTGTCACACTCAGACACCTTCTGCAAGGTATCATGGTGAATATCACAATGATCAGCAACTGAGTTTACAGTGCGACACATTATGTATAATGAATTGCCAACGATATTAGTCCTCGCAGTTGGTAAATAAAAGATGCGACTTGAGCGAATAGATGGTCTGGGTACCAGAAAACTAAGTTGAGAAGTTGTGGACAGTCAGTCTTATTGCGAATCAAATTGTACAAAAATTTTACAGAAGCTAACCCACGCCTGTATTCAAGGGAAACTGGTTCAGCTTTAGCAATTAATGTGCGATATGGTAAGAATTTTATGTTGGTTTAATGCCTCTACAACTCATATTGTTATATAAATATTTGTTGGGTTTCTTCCGATGAACTTTATGCAATACTCCTATGTATTGCTACTAAGTAGAAATGTGTAAGATAGACAGTGTAGGTTGCCTCATTGTTTGGTACTTGTTTTTTCTGTAATAAGTTTTGTGCGGTGAGTTTGGTATACATATCGTAAGTCTGTCGGAAAACTCGTACGAACAGAAACATTTTCAATGTAAAAAGCTTATTTAATAGAGAAACGTTTGTTTTTGAAAAATTGACCTTGTCCGTTTTGAATATAATGAAGAACTCTCCGTTTGCCTTCCACTGTCTTAGCAGGTAAACGCGATCGTTTAGTACGAAAGGTGGTCAAATTCCTAGAATTAACAATTATAGCTACAAATCTAAAATGTGACGGAATAATTCCAGGGAAGAATAATAAAATGTATATAAATGAAAATATCTACATCCACAAGAATATTTATTATTATAATATTTTTATAATAAGAACTCTCTTATTCCTCAAAATATCTATTAACTGCCGACATCACTTCTTCATCGTCGGAAAATCTTTGACCACTGATACATTTTTCAAGTTTGAGAACAGAAAATAATCCGAGAGGGCTAAATCTGGCGAATAGGGTGCATGAAGTAGCAATTCGAACTTTAATTCATTAATTTTGGCCATTTCAGATTTGTGAGCTGGTGCATTGTCTTGATGCAAGAACACCTTCTTCTTAGCCAAATGCCGCCGTTTTTGCTTGATTTCTTCGCTCAAACGTTGCAATAAGTTCGTATAATTGATATTTGATAGTTTTTCCTTTTTCAAGATATTCAATGAAAATTATTCCACGCGCATCCCAAAAAACCGATACCATGATCTTGCCTGCAGATGAAACGGTCTTCGCCTTCTTTGGAGCCGGTTCTACCTTTGAGTCAATTGGTTTGATTTTTTCTTTGTCTCGAGTGTAAAGTAATAGACCCATGTTTCATCCATGGTTATGAAATGGCGCAAAAATTCTGCTTTGTTACTGTGCAACTTCGCTAAACACTCAATTGAAACATCTTCACGAAACTGTTTTTGCTCGAGTGTGAGCAAACGCTGCACCCATCTTGCACACAGCTTTCTCATCGTCAAATAATATGCGACGTACCGCACTTTTTGAAATGCCTACTGTATCTGCTAGCTCGCACACTTTTAGTCGACGATCATTCAGTACCGCTTTGCGTATTTTCTTCACCATTTCTGGACTCGTCACCTCATTTTGTCGGCTACTGCGATGGCAGCTCGTGCGGCCTCGTTTAAACTCTGCTACTCAATATTTCACTGTTGTAAGCGAAGGAACAGACTCTCCCAGAGTAGAATCCAGTTCAGCTTTTATATCGGTTGGACTGAGACCTTTCAAATAAAAGTATTGTGTCACGTAACGACGACCAATTTTTTCCATTTTTAGAAATTCACTGAAAACGTTCACTATTGATGGCTGCCAAACAATTACTAAACATCGTGGCGTCTTCTAACTTGAAACATATGCTTTATAGATTGTGTACTTTCTAATACAGTGATGTTTTTCAAACGCCATCTCTAGGTCAGGCCGGGTACTTATTGGACCACCCTCGTACAATGCAATAATGTACTAGACATATTTTGCTAATCAAATATATTCTACAAGCCATTTTCTTGGATTATATATTTTCTTGTACAATAATATAGTAATTATGTGACATTAATATGTACCAACGTAATATTAGAATAACATCGGATTTATATAATTTTTAGAAGTACCGCAGTTCAAAAATGTATATTCGAGCTGGAAAAAAGTAAAGTTCATGACTGGTAATCCTACCAATATTCTAGTACTCGAGTGGTTTTTGAGCGTTGTCGCCGAATTAACGCAGCCCACATTTATGTTAGCAAAGAATTATATTTGAATTTATTCCACATTAAAATTCCATTACGCGAAATATCCAGATAGAAATTAGTAATATTTAGGTAAGTAATGGGGTATTTCTAAACGCAGATAATCTTCCTTTTTATATAATATACATTGTTAACTTTACCAGAGGCCATTATCGAATTTTTCATCATCGATAAAACAACGCAATAGACTCTTTCGTATATATCTAACTTAAGGAGTTCCATAGAACTTTCGAACATCAGCGTGTTTATGCAGTGAATACGGCTTTAATCTGAAACGACTTATGCATTAACGACCAGGAGGAAACTCCGTTGATAATTAATTGTTTTCTCTTAAGAGCTCGCGGTTTAATCTCACCCCTAATATTGCTAACTTTTTATTATAAAACTTCCTATGATTAACAAAGTTAGGTCATGTAAATATGATGCGATATAATCGTTTCGTTAATAACTAATTACAATTTAAATACTTTACTTATGTGCTTTACTGAAGTCTATAAAACTTATAGAAAAATGTACAGCTCCTTTGAGAAGGAAACCGTAGAGGGAGCCTCCTTTTTTTGTACATTAGGTCTCTGTATAACAGACACTAGCGATGTACATTAAACTGTCCATTGTTCAGAGATGTCCATTTAGGGAGAAGAAGAAAGAGTATAAATAGTTTTTAATTAATTTATTCTTACAATTAACTTATTTAAAAAAATCTGAAATTTTAGTTTGTGTTAGATTTTCAATTCTTTTTACAATTTGTGCTTGCATTGCGTACTATATCAGCGACTTTTTCTCCTTGGGTAATGTCACCAGACAAGAAAAAGAAGTTTTGAATATCCTTTTTA
Organism: Dermolepida albohirtum; assembly: GCA_031893035.1. Lineage (NCBI taxonomy): Eukaryota > Metazoa > Arthropoda > Insecta > Coleoptera > Scarabaeidae > Dermolepida > Dermolepida albohirtum. The sequence continues at coordinate 257,504 of JAVIWB010002841.1, read as the reverse complement.
TAAGCTTCGTTAATGTTTTTATTTGCCGAAATAAGATCATCATCATCATCATCATCCTCACTGTCGCTATCACGTGCATTGGTACTGTTTCGATATTCACACATACACTCTTGTACGCTAATGTCGGGATTCTCGGTATGTAAATTATCATCAATTTGTGCATACTATAATGTGTCAGAATAGGGTTTACAAAGTTCTGACAGTGGCACATCGTCTTCAGTTCTGAAATCTATATCATCTCAAATATCTTCGGCATTCCACTCACCAATCCAGCTTTAAGAAAACATTTGTTGATAGTTTCAACGCTTACAGTTTTCCAAGGAGTAATGGTCCATATTAGAGCACTAAGAATGTTAATGAATTTTTCTATATGTTCGGTTGGTTTACGGTGATCCATAGATGGATAAAAGTCTCTTAACTAAAAGCTTTCTGTAGTTGGTTTCAAAATTATTGATAATCCTTTGATCAAGTGGTTGACAATGAGAGGTAGTGTTTGGGGGCAAAAATATTAGTTTAACATTTTGCAACTCAAGTTTTGGGTGTAACGTGGCGCTATTGCATTAATTATTCGAAGCGATTTATTGTGTCCCTGAGAAAACTTGTCAAACCGCCCACTCAATCCTTTGAATTCATAATTTAGCTCTTATGCAATTTCGAGATCTTTTTCCCTTATTATTTTACCGGATAATGGAATGTTCTTAGCGCGCATTTCGCAAAACCAGTCATACAGAATAAATAAGAAAATACATATATAGTGGTGTTTAGAATGTCTTAAAGAATAATTACCTGATAGTTGTACAATTTGCCATACATATGCATTACTTATTTCTGTATATACGAAGACATATAGTCAGTTACAGAAGTGTTCCTACACCCGTGAATATCGAATATTATCAAATGTGAACATCCGGGTATGACAAAGCATATGTACTTCAATTTAACAACGTTAAAAAAACTAATATTAACAACTACAAAAGAATTTTCTGAATATTCTAACATCGAATCGACGAGCTGAATTCTTTATATGGTGATGAGGCACCATCATAAACTACAGTATATCGTTGGTATAGTGAATTTAAACTTGGACGGCGTTCTTTGGACGATGAATTTCGTGAAAGTCGTCCCACAAATGTTGTGTCGGAAAACATTAATGCAGTATCTGAATGGATACTGCACGAGCATTTGTGACATACCGTGAGATCGAGGCATCTCTACGTATTTGTAACACCAGCGTGCATTAGTTCCTGCATGAACATTTAGCCGTTAAGAAGCTGTGTTCACGTTGGGTACCACATAATTTTACAACCTCTCAAAAAAGGTCTCGCATCGATTGGTACCAAGAAGTGCATAAAAAATACAATGGCGGTGCTTCAAAAAACATTTATAAAGTCGTCACAGGTGATGAATCTTGGATCTATGCGTATGAGCCCGATAGCAAACAGCGGTCGACTGTGTGGGTATTCTCATATGATCCAAAACCAACAAAAGTTGTTCGCGCTCGAAGCACATGAAAGCAAATGATCGCCTGTTTTTTCGGAAAACCCGGTCACATTGCAACCGTGCGTTTAGAGAGTTCTAGAACGGTCAATTCCGAATGGTACACAATTTGTTTGCCAAAAATTTTTGAAGAAATAAGGAAAACAAACCGAAAACGACAGATTACTGTCCACCATGACAATGCGATCTCTCACAGGTCGGTTCAAATAATTGAATATTTGACCGGGCAAAACCTTGAATTGATGAGCCATCCGCCGTCCATTCCTAACCTAGCACCCTGTGATTTCTTTGTGTTCCTACACGCGAAGAATAGATTTCGTGACCAACGGTTTTCTATGCCGGAAGGGGCAGTTGAGGCATTCAAAACTCATATTTTGGAGATACCGTCTTCACAGTGGCAGCGATGCTTTTCGGATTGGTTCAAATGAATGCAAAAGTGCATTGATTTTCAAGGAGAATATTTCGAAAAGCAATAAAATTATTTTCGATAATCAAAATCTTTTTTGTTTGCTTTTCCTGGAATATAAATGGCCACTCTCGTATACATATATCTATATTGCAAGCCATAAATTTAGGATTTATTAAATCCTCTTCATAGTATCACATATTTGTGAAAAACGAACATTCGATGCTTTTACAAAAATGAGCAAAGGCAAACTTATGTCAGGTAATATGCGCGAGTCAAGAGCACAACATAGAGAACAAAAAGGCCCCTAGACCAAATAGGCAAATTTATCGAAAAGAACTGTTTTGCAGTGCAGATTGAAAAAGAAAATGTGCAAAATATCTTAAACTGTTGAAATTATATCGACAAGTAAGGAATATGTTTAATCCCTTGCTATTTCCCGATGAGAAAAGTTTCCAGTTTTCAATAACGTCTCCATTTTTTTCATTTGAAATGTGTTTACATTTTCTTGTCCAAAATTTAACACGTTTTCTAAAATTCTCAGAATGTCATAAAACATAAAATATTTAAATATTTAATAAATATTTTGAAGTAGATCTCCCTATTGCTAAGAAGGGATGCTGGGTGGTTGTTAGGATAATAAAAATTTTATACGCAATGCCGAAGATTATCGCCAGCACAATAAAGAAAATATTTAAAAAAGCAATTGGATATTTTCTTTATTTAGAATACAATTTTTATTATAAGTATATATCTAGAAACTACAGGTGGCTCGGTTGCATTGTATTCTATGTTACACAATCACAAAACTAGCCAATCGTTTGTGATGAGGCCATAAAGTAAAATAGCAAAATCACGATCGATATATTGCATAGGATTGCTGGAAGGGGTGAAGTTTAGACTATTTCAAAAGAAATTTACACTATGGTATACTGTCTTTGTTTCTAGGTGTGTTTGTAATCTTCTAGCGTTTTGTTCAGAGTAAATCATGGGTTAGGGAAAATGATGTATTAAAATATTCACTGCATTTTCAAATTAAAAATATTTACCATTAAGATTAACTCTTTTTCACAGGTCAATTTTGAGCTATTTACTCGGTTGATAATTATTAAATGTATTCCTTTTTATTATTCGTTTTCACCGTTTACCTTTCGGATACTGCGAAGAAGCAATTTCATATCCAGTTAACGTTTAAGGTATTTATTAATTTAATGGTACATTCGGAGTTCTAAATACGAATAATATAATATCTCAAAATGAAGACAGAATATCTTAAGTTGAACTTTGAATAGGCACGGATATATTTCATGCTGTTGGAAGTTCTCATTTCGCGCACTGTTACATCAAATTTTATTTCCCTTTGAGAATTTATTAATGTTCAAGATTTATTGCGATATCTTGGTAGGTACTAGTGTTGTCATTACCCCTCTCAATTATGCTTAATATTTTAAACTGCTCCGCTTAAATTGTCATTAATTACAATTAAGTTGTCTTGACAGAAGTCGATGGTCGCATAAATTCCAAGCATTATCGACTACGTCGAATCCGACGTGTAAATTAACACCTCTAACCCAGTTCCGGTTCCGGGTTATACATTATCGATACAGTAGGCGTGGCTATAAATGTGGATGTACGCTGATCCTTAGGGCATGCAAGCGAATTCAAACGAGCTTTGGCGAATAAACGTTCTAAGTGTAGATATAGCTTATATTTTACATAAGTTATTCCTAAAATTACAGGATATTTCTCTTTATTGTCATATATATTATAATCTGGGTAAACATATTTTTACAGAACTTCTTGTAAAATAAAATAGAACGCCTATGTTCTAAGACACAGTACTTCTATAATCTGTTATCGTTATACCTTATACATTATACTGCAACATAAGGGACTCTACAAAAGAACGTTGCATATACAGTATTTCAGAAATTCACGAATAATCGCCAAGTAGGGCGAACCTGTGATTAATTCTGACTCGACCATCTTAACATAGAAATGTTGTATTGTCATTATATACGCCTAACAAAGTGATTGAAAGGAGTGTAGATTTGGCAGCAGGGTATAAAACCATCAGTAAGTCAGTAGCAATGCTATGACAATATGTGGATCATTTCTGTCTAATGAAAGTAACAATAACAATGATAATTAACGCAAATGCTGAAACTGATAGCCACTGGTTTGAAGACAAAGCGGTAGTCTCTATTGAATTTAATTTAAGACGCGTGGTTACATATCTGAGGTAACTAACTGTATTTGTGGTGTTAATTCTATTTATTACTTCCTGCTAATTGACTAGAGGTGTCGCATAAACTCTTCTCTTCAGAAAAACCCAAACAAAGAAGTCAAGGGGATTCATGTCTACTGAACTTGCAGGTCATAAAATTGGTCCATTTCGCCCATTTGGAAAAATTTCGTTCAACCATGCTCTTGTAATTCTTGCATTCTTATTTGGAACAGAAGCACAGTGCGGAATATGAAAATATAGGCAGATGTACTATCGCGCATATAATATATGTTGGCTTTGACATTTAATGGAACATTATCCAACGCTTCCACCAACACATTTACGTATTCATTTGCATTTAATCTATTCAGACGAAATATTGGTTCTACAATTTGAAAGTACCCAGATGCCTACACATTCACCGAAAACATCCTTTGGTGTCCAAATTCTCGATTAGTTCTGGGAATTTCATCCACCAAAAAATGGAAATTGCGACGGTTGAAGATACCATTTCTTGTGAACATGCACTCGTCATTCCATAAAATAAGTGATAAAATATTGAGATTTTGAATTTTGTTTAAAATTTTATTGCAAAACATTATTCTTTACAAATTGACATTTTTGTATAATGGTTGTAGTTTTATAATATGAAACGGTCTTAAAGTGCTTTTCATAAGCACTGTAATGTTCACTTTCTGGGCTATTTTTCTAGTGCTGCAAGTATCTTCGTGACAAATAATAACTAATCTTCGTTAGCTTGAATCATACGACGATATCTTGGTTTAAATCCTCCAAATATTTTGCTAGTTTGGGTGCGCATTTCCGTTGCTTGTAGAAGTGCGCATTTCAAATGCAAAACCCAAATGCTGTATACATATCAAGGGTATTTGTTGAAAGTATACATTACAAATTACGTGAAATATTGTATCACAAAACTGCGGCAAGTAATATAACGGAAAGTAATAAAGGTTAATGTGACAAATGCCAAAAGTTAAAAAATAATTATTTTAAAATTACAGACATTAATCTGGGCCAAGGTTGCCATATGTACTTTAACTAAAAAAGCAGTTAAAGAAATGTTTAATAAGACAAAATTTTGGCATAAAACGATTAACTACACTAATCTGGTGTTGCATAATTTTGTTTGACAGTAAAACACATGGTTTTCCACGAAAAATTTCAAGAAATTCGAAATATGTCTAGTTGCACAATTTTCAACGATGATGGTTTCATGTGCCACTGATAGTACAATATATATACCACCTGCAACATGTAACCAGAATAAAGCAAGTGATATTCATCTCCAAACTCCCAATTACAGTAGACATTTAGAAATCTATATTTAGATGGAATTTTCGAAAGAAATTCCTAGTTAAGTAATAGGTGTTTTTTAAGCTTCATGAGAAATATCGATATCGATAACTATGGTTTGACAGTTGATAGTATCATACTGTGTTGACATTTCTATTCAGTAGGGTTTGGCAAGTCATCATGAATCGTTTAAGGCCAGAAGAACACTTACAAATTTTGGGAATTTACTTTGAAAAAAGTAAATCTGTTCGTGAAGTTCACAGAGCACTTCGTCTATTTTACGGTCAACATAATCGGCCTAATGAGCAAGCAATTAGTGCAGTTATTGATCGTTTTCGCACTAATTTTACTCTTTTCGATTCAAAACCATCAATGAGACAAAGAAATGTGCGTACCGAAGAGAATATTGCTGCTGTAGCGTGAAGTATTGAAGAAGACGCCGAAATGTCGATTCGTCGTCTTTCTCAACTTGTTGGCCTTTGTCCTTCGACTACGTGGAAAATTTTACGTAAAGATCTTGGCTTACGTGCCTATAAAATATAGTTCGTGCAAGAATTGAAGCCAAACGACCATCGTTTGCGTCGCATTTTTGCCGATTGGGCTCATTTGACACTGGCCAAAGATGAGCATTTTTATCAAAGAATTGTGTTTAATGATGAACCTCATTTCCGGTTAAATGGCTACGTCAATAAGCAACGTCAATAAGAACGGAGACAGTTCTCAAGCCGTTAACGAATTACCATTACATCCATTAAAATTGACTGTTTGGTGCGGTTTAGACGCTGGCGGCATTGTCGGTCCTTATTTCTTTCGAAATGAGAAAGGATCTGCCGTTACAGTAAATGGCGAGCGCTATGGAGCCATGCTGACTGAATTTTTGTTTCCAAAAATTAACTTGCCATACAGCGCGCTTAACAATCGATTTATTGCAAAATCAATTTGATGACAACTTTATTTCCAGAAGTGGTTCTGTTCACTGGCCCCATAAAAAACACCCGTTATATCCTAAATCAGAAGCAATAAAATATCTGTATTTTAGGCATTCTCAAAAATTTTTAAATATTTTCATAAATTACAATTTTTAGCACTTACTAAGTGCAGTTTGTGTAACATTAAACCAGAATAGAACAAGTAATATTCATTTCCAAACTTTCAATTACGTTAGACATTTAGAAATCTATATTTAGACGTAATTTTGAAAGAAATTCCTAGTTATGTATATCCTGAATCACAAGCAATAAAATTTCTGTATTTTAAGCATTCTCCAAAACTTCTTTAGCAAAATAGAAGGGATATAAATTATTGTGCTTATACCATATATGCATTATTAAAAAAACTTTGTTTTCATAGAAGTATTCAATTTTAATGGAGACTATAATACGCAAATTATTATTTACATAAAGCCCAGCGAGTGTAAGATCGATATTGCTATCACCAATTCGACGTATATTATATTCCGTTTCTTCTTCCAAATACCGCTTTGGTGGGACGATGTTTTATGCTAACGACGCTTTATGCAAATTTTATTTAGTGATTACGCATTAGTTATTGTATCATTTACGCAAGAAAACGCGTGCCGTTTTATGAGACGCTTTCTGGTGAAAATAAAAAGGAGAACGCACGCGGCACTCCTACTGTATTTTTGTTGTTAATGCAATTTTGCTGCGTGAAATTTCCAATTTTCAGGAGAAACGGACCAAGACACATTTAACATTCTCCGTGTATATACATATATATAGAGTTTGCCATTAGAGTATCTCAATAAATTTTATTTATATCCCTCAAATAATGTTACCATAATAAAATTAGCCCAGTAAGAACGGGACAAATGTAAATTTCAAAATGATTTATTCGACCATAAACGTATTTCTGGGGGTAAAGTTGTTCTATTTTCTGAATTTTTATTTAACGTTCGTAGGTAGACACACACAAATATTTTATATACCAAATGTTCCTAAAAATATTGTAATTATGCATATGGAGTATAGATGGTTCCATGTAACAACCAGGAAATAATGCGGTTCTTTTACAATACTGCAGAGCAATCTCTAAATCTTATTACGTAATACAAAAAAACTTGTATTTCTATTCTTTTATTAAACATATGTATATGTACATAGATGCAAGAAATGCTTGACGGTTTCATGACTGTCAAACGTAAAACTGTTATAATTCTATAAAAAAACTATTAAAAAACTATAAAACTATTATTATTCTATATAGTTCGCCTCTCAGCTCTATCCACCAATATCTCAATCTTTTTTTATGCCTTCCCAAAAGTGGTATCTTTGAAGCTTTGCAAAATTAGTCTCTGTTTTAGGGATAACTTTATTCGAATCGGAAATCTTCATGTTTGGAATTAATAAAATTATACAGGATTATACAAGACTAGTAGAACAATTGATACAATAACTCGAAATGTAATTCAACCTATTTAGTGGTTGCAAATGCAAATGATGATGAAACAAAATACTAAAATTGCTCAATCAATTAGCACAACAACGTTTTACTGACGCAATAAAAAAAATGCAAAATACTGTGTTGTTGTTAGTGGAGTCAGTGCAAATAGTGAATGATGTATGAGGTATGGCAGTTAAGTAACGCGATTGGGCTCCGTCCATTGCGCAGTCTCAGCGGGCGAGGATGTGATTGAAATATCATTGACAATGTCTCTTTGTCTGCTTTAGTTTACTTTCGAGCTAAAATTATAAGGACACTCTTATTTAGTATTGCCGCGATAACGGTTGATATAAAAATCGAGCAGCGAATTAATCTGAAATTCCTTTTCGAGTTAAAGAGATTGCCAACGTAATGTTTACAAATGTTAAAGAAGGTGTTTGGTGATATTATATTACGTGCGAGTATCAAGACAGAAGAAAGCACAAATGTGCAAATCGAAATTGAAGGCAATGCTGATGTTTTTTTTTTGATATCGAGGGTGTTATCATGACTGACTGGATGCTTGAGGGTCAAACCGTTAATTAGAAATACTACAAAGAAGTACTTATCAAGCTGAGGAAAAGAGTAAACTGGAAAAGACCGAATCAGTGGTAGAACGACTCGTGAATTCTGCACGAGGAAAATGCACCACCTTACAATGCCCCATCTGCGAATCAGTTTTTAGGGACAAGCGCATTTCTGTGCTTGATCATCCTCAGCATTCACTAGATCTCCCACCATATAATTTCTACCTGTTCCCAAAAGTAGAAAGTGCATTAAAGGGAACACATTTTCAGTCTATTGAACATGTAAAAGCAAAAATTGTTGAAGAGGCTGACAACTGATGAACTACAGCACTGTTTTGAATAATGGAAGACACTTATACAGCGGTGTATTGACAGGAAAGCAGAATATGTTGAAGGGGATAAAAATTAAATATAAATTTATTTGCAATCAATAATACTTCTCACACCAGTCTAGTTATTTAACCGCTGCACCTCGTACATTTACTGGTATGCGATATAAGTGATATAAATAAGTGTTTTAAAAAAATTCTGGAGTACTATATATAAAGTTTATGATTTTGCTGTTATCCATTATCTATTTATAAAGACTAGTTTATTTATATGTGTCTTACATCAGCAATGTCGAACGGTTTTTCTCAAGAAAAGAGAACATTTTTTCATCCAAGCAAACATTGTTGACCGAAAGATACATACATAATAGTGCAAACATTTCACAAAAGTTATCCACTTCGCGCTACGTAATAATAGTTATAAACAAGATAAGGGTATCAGAAATTTTAACATTAATTATTTTTCTTTATTTTGTACATCCCCGATTCTCAATATTCGTTTCGCTCACATCTGATTATCTGTACGTAGATACGTATTTACTATAACCGGTCGTGATATGTCAAACCAGTGAAAAATAATTAAAAACCTAATTAGATTCCAAACAAGTTTTATTGAATTATGGATCATCAAAGAAAAAATATTGTGACTTATGGTGTTCAGTCGCTCATAAAGCACGCTAATTCTTTTCAATATTTATGAAATTTTACTACATTAATTACCTAATTACTACTGAAATATCTTTCATATGAATTTGTAATTACTTAGTAAGATTCCTGACGTCTATCCTTGCTACATCATATTTTCGTTAATGACCTACAACTCTATTATAAGACTCTACATCCGCGTGAAATCTTTTCCGAAGTAGACACCGAAAAGTTTCACCTGATGCAAATAAGAAAAAATCTCGTGTGAATAAAACTTTGTGATGGAAGTTATATATCACAAGTTTCTAATATTATATAACTTTTTGTTTCCTACGGACGTTTCCGAATTCGAATACAAACATGTACAAAGCTAAACGCGATTTTCTTTATCGTTAAATTTATACGAATTGCTCCGCAAGCAGTCATGACTGCAGCACCCACCATCCATTTTTATTTGCTACATATAAATTGGATGATTTGAATATAACTGTATTTGTGCAAAAGCCATATATTATTCGTGTGTTCACTGAATTTGTTCTTTCGATTCAGGTACTGTCAGAAACACCGTCACATCAAGCGAGAAAATACAAAATTTCGTTTAAAATATGTCTCGGGGAAGTTTTTCAGTGGGAAGAAAACAACTGCGAACAACAAACTCATTGTTCATGTCATATTCTTCCGTATATCTCCAAATAAGGTGAAATATATGCGGCGCCGAATTTGCGGTCCTTTGTTTTCCCACCTTGGATGCTGCTTGCTTCGATTTTTAAATTAGTCATGACAGTGTGGAAATCGTTTTCATTATAATCTGAAAAGTATTCTATAACGTTTAAATATTCTTCCCCAAAACTCTGTATTTATATACTGCAAATGGCAAACATTAATTTTGAGATAATTTCGCAAATCTTATGATTAGTAGAAAAAAGAAATAACAACATAACATAGGTGACAGCATTTGTATTAAATGTCAAGGGTGTTTAGTTCTAAAAAAAATTTAAGAACTCGAATGTGGTATGTCCACGACACATAAAAAATATTGTATTCTTTGAATACGAGGTGTGGCTATTAAATAACGAGGCTGACGCTCTAAAACATTTTATTTTGATTTCATACATATTTACTTATTATCACCTTCAATATACACCCCTCCTCTATTCATACAACGCTCCATGCGAATTTTACATTGTTCGAAACAATGCTGGAAGTCTTCTTCTGTCAGCTCCTTCAGGACGCGTGCCGCTTTCGCTTTCACAGCTTCAACGGACTCAAATTTGTTTCCCCTTAATTCAGATTTCACCTTAGGAAACAGAAAGAAGTCGCAGGCGCAAAATCCGGCGAATAAGCCGGATGATCTAACGCCGAGATGCTGTACTTGGCTAGAAACATCTCGACTGATAATGCGGAATGAGCCGGTGCATTGTCTTGGTGGAGAACCCATGACTTGTCCTTCCACAATTCTGGTCGTTTGTTTCCTTATTCTTTCCCGGAGTTGAGCAAGAACGTGGAGGGAGTAATGTCGATTAATAGTTTGATCTTCAGCAACCCAATAGAAGGTACACAATCCCATGAATATCGAAAAAAATAATCATCATTGCTTTAAATCTTGAAAACGTTTAAACCACTCAAAAACACGTGCACACGATAAATGTACACTGTGTACATTTAGGTTCTCAACGGTGTGTATCGCGTACGGAGTTTGTTTTCGTACAGGTATTTTTCGTGTGGTTTACCAGGTGCAACACTTTGCAGTTATCTGCTGATGATGACAACTTGGTTGTCGAAATGCGTATACAGAATTACAAAAGTTAATGTGGACAGGGGTTATATATCAACCTTAGTGAATAACCTCACTGAAGAAACAAAATAGAAGGCTGTGTTCCAGCACGCAAAAAAGTGAGAGAACAGTCAGAATAGATTTTTTATTTTTGCAGAATATATTCTAGTCTTCCTATTTATGTCCAGTAATATGTTTTGAATATTATTGGACAGTGCTAAAATATAAAATTTATATTATCTATTCTATAAAACCTCGCGTTTCGATAGAATAATACGAGGGTAGCCGTTTATATTTCGGGAACTGGCAACACTGTTAGTGTTGCCTCCGATCTGATAATTGCATCGTGAAGTTCCTATTTTTGGCAATATATACATGACAGTTTTATTATCCGGTCGCTATTTTTTATAGTTGACAGTAACTTGAAATTTTTATGTCAGCGAAGAAATGGAATTAACTCGCGAAATTTTCGTGCAATTATTTTTCATAACTTTCGGCGTGGTTTATCTCAACAAAAATGCATTGACGAGCTGAATTATTTATATGGGGTGATGAGGCATCATCGAAAACTACAGTATATCGTTGGTATAGTGAATTTAAACTTGGAGGGCGCTATTTGGATAAAGAATTTCGTGAAGGTCGTCCCACAAATGTTGTTGTGTCGGAAAACATTAATGTAGTGTCTGAATTGATAATGCAAGACCGTCATGTGACATACCGTGAGATCGAGGCATCTTTAGGTATTAGCGTGCATAAGATCCTGCCGTTAAGAAGCTATATTCATGTTGGGTACCACATAATTTGAAAACAGGTCCAAAAAGGACTCGCGTCGATTGGTGCCAAGAAATGCACAAAAAATACAATGGCGTTGCTTCAAAGAGCATTTACAAAGTCGTCACATGTGATGAATCTTGGATCTATACGTATGAGCCTGATAGTAAATAGCAGTCGACTGTGTGGGTATTTCAAGATGAGCCAAAGCCAACAGAAGTTGTTCGCGGTCGAAGCACATCAAAACAAATGGTCGCCTGTTTTTTCGGAATAACCGGTCACATTGCAACCGTGCCTTTAAGGAGTTGTAGAACGGTCAATTCCGAATGGCACGCAACTATTTGTTTGCCAAAAGTTTTTGAAGGAATTAGAAAAACAAACCGACGACAGATGATTCTCCACCATGACAATGCGACCTCTCGGTCGATTCAAGCAATACAATATTTGACCGGGCAAAACATTGAATTGATGAGCCATCCGCCGTAAACCCCTGGTCTAGCACCCTGTGATTTCTTTGTGTTCCCACACGTGAAGAATAAATTTCTTGGTCAACGGTTTTCTACGCCGGAGGAGGCAGCAATGCTTTTCGGATTGGTTTAAACGAATGCAAAAGTGTATTGATTGTTAAGGAGAGTATTTTGAAAACCAATAAAACTATTTTCGATAATAAAAATTTTTTTTCTTGTTTACTATTCCCGAAATATAAACGGCTGCCCTCGTAATTTAGACAAAGTGGAAAAAATGGATTATAACTAGACAAAAACGATATTTTCCCAAGCTAAAGAGAAAAGACTTCATCTAATATTATGAAGCAATAGGAAAAAGTATAAGAAACGTAATGTCTTATATTTATAATATTTAAATTTTCATACTTGAATAATGTTTTCCATGTTGGTACCTTATAAGAATATATATCCTCGAAGTTTCAATTAATTCGCTGATATTAATTGATGTCAATAAGTATCTAAGTCTACTTAAAAACCCCAATTCCATTTAAGAAAAATACCAATAGGACATGTTTAGTGGAAATTTTCGTCCCACGGCAATTTTAAATCACTTGCTAAAATGTCCAACAGCCACACAATCTGTTCCGGAGTCTCCAAATTTGTTCATTAGATTTTCCGATTCTTTGGTACATAAACTATTCATGGATCGTTAAATCCCTCTTGAAGTCGAATTTACTACATTAGGAATTTACGAAAATAAAATAGATCGGATCTTTACGACCTTTCTTCAAAAGCAGTATTTTACGAATAAAACTAGTCAGGTGAGAAATCCAACGTAATGTAACCTTTCTGCTTGTAAAAAAAGGAGTCTTTTCATAAGCCCAGAAATTATTCATTGTTAATTCGGTGCTTAATTTCTAAATAATGGAGCGTATTCAGGTGCACAGAATGAGTTATAAAAAATTTAGGCTATTGATAAAAAAGATTGGTGATAAGTGATAACCCAAATTTTTTATTTAAATTTTCGTAAGTAACCTTTAAAAACTGACATTTGAAAGTTAACATATTTTAAAATTTGGCGTATTATTTCTTTAAATGCAATAACTTCTTAGGCATTCGATTCTTTTTAAAAAACCTTTGTTTTCTACGATATTTATAAATTATAATTCTATGGAGTCAAATCTATTGAATTATTATATCATTCGGCAAGAAAGGTACGAGTACGAGTACGAGTAATGTACAATATAATTTTATTCTGTCGATAATATTATGGTGTAGCATCGTCAAAGCAATAACTTGAACTGAATAAACATTTTTTTTGTTTAACGTAATACTGAGGATTACTACTGCTTGAGTGAAGAAGAAGAGAAACAGTGCTGCCAATATTTTCGATTACTGACAGTTACTACTAAGTAATCGTGTGGTCTTGTACCTTCCATTGTTCGTATCTCATCAAAGCACCCAGGCCACCTTTCCTTAAGATTTATGGAACTGTTTGAAATATTTTGCTCTTGTTTTTACGTAAATCGTGATCACTACTGTGAATAACAACTTCGTTAAATAAAGCATTTTTCTGTAATGATTTGAAATAAAATATTTCTCACTTCTTCCATTTCTATAATTTCACAGCCAAAACAACTAATTAATTATTTCGTATTCAGTTTGCTTCTCTGTAGAATTGTTTCTATCCTGGAAAGGACAGATGCAAAACTTCGATTAAACCTCAACCTCAATTGATGGTTTTCGTCTGACGGTTTGCGTCTTTAAAAAACCATCACAGAAGGATGTATTACTTCTAACTAGTCCAGATTTCCCTTCATTAAATTCGTCCATAGTCAAGTCTAAATTTTATATAAAAATAAGAGATTCAAAGTCGTGTGGAAAAAATCAATTCATGTGCTAAATTATTAAAGATTAATCGAGTAAGCTAATTTAAACTAAGCACGGGAAAAATTACTTAACGAATTCACAAAAGTAACGTGGACTTGATAATATGTGTTTTACAAAAACAAGCTAAAGAGCGCGAAATATAAATATCCAAATTCACTGGGTCGTATAAGTGCAGATACATCACGTTCACAACTTAGGTCCATGCAAGTGTGTTTTCCAATCACGGGGGTGTAGCCAACAAAAGAATTTATGGAACAGAAATAAACGGTCAATCAATAGTGCTACTTAGAAGTGTTGAAATGATTTTGAAATTCTTTCGAAGAGAAAAACATCTGCTGGGACCTGGCATGTGGGATATTTATCACTACAATGCATCAAGTCATAATAAGAACTATTTGGTCAAAATGGCGACTACAAAAGTAAACCATTCTGTCCCTTATCTGATTTATTTCTTGTGATTTAGGACTATTCTTAAAGATATGAACTGTAAAGAAGAAAATTTTGTAATATAATTAATATCCAAGAGAATTACACGGCAGTACTCCTAATATGATTGTTGAACTCACCTTGATAATTGGAAATGCCATTTAAGTTAGTGTATACATGTTTAAGGCAAACCTTCTAGGCAACTATAGGCTCTAATACACTGTTCTACATACATATTTTGGAAGATTTATTTTTGAAATTAAACTTCCACACCACATATAAACATTGATATAACGTATAATGATACTCTTTATTTAGAAAAAAAAAACTTAAATAGTTGACAATAATTGTCCTAGAATCCAGTGCTCCGTCTGTGGTAATACACCAGGTCGTATAATGATACTGCAGATTCAATCGTTAGTGATAACGAGTAAAGTTCACCAATTTGGATACATTAACGTAACTTAATAAATTTATCAACTTTATTGTGGAGCATCAAATGTTACTTCTTGTTCAAATAATTTGATCTTAAAATCTGGAAGTAGCCTTCAAAGATAGTTTTCCTTTTAAATTTATCTTTTCCAAACGGTTAAAGATAAATAATTAATTAGGAAATGTAAGTATACCATGCTGCCATATAGCCAACTTCATTCACCTCATAGAAGTAATTCCACTCTCTAATTGAAAACAAATTGATTCGAAGTTAGCAAGTAACAGTAAAGAAGAAATTTTGTTCTATGTGTTAGCAAAACATTTCCACAAAATTTAGAAAATTATGAAAAAGATTCCTCCTAATAAGTTGTAAGTTAAATATTATCAATTACATTGCTTGTATGCGACCATGTTGTCTTAATATTTGAAAAGGTAGTTTCTACATTTCAAATTGTTACTACACGAGTGCTATAGGTGCATTGGTTTCATGGCACCGCTCAGTTGTTTATTATCAATCGAAGTAGAAAGTTGACAGCAAAAGAGTTTCTTTATTCTCGGATTCACGAAAACCAATTCTGTTGTTACAGTACAGGATGTTTTTCGAAAGAGATTCGACATTATATCGCTCTCTTCAAAGAACATACGGCGATATTTTTCTTCGAGAAAGATACCAAAACAATACAGTCCTATCGTACTATACTTTAAAATTGCGTTTTTCGCTTACTGGAAGCAAATTCAGATCAATTCGTTTTACAAAAAAATGGAGCGCCGTCCCATTGAAATCTCATTGTTTAAACTTTTTGAAGGAATAAATACCTCATCGATGAATTGGAAAAAGGGGTAAATGAATCGGTCGTAAGGGTATACAAGTTTTTGCTCTTTGTGCTTGGCCTGCAAGACCCCAGACCTCATATTTTTTTTTTGTTGTGGAAGTATATAAAAGATAAAATTTATGTTTCCCCGTTGCCCAATGATCTAGACGACCTTAAACGTTGTTGCAGTCAACTCAGTGGATCGCAATTTTCTACTACCCTTTGGGGAGTGGTTCTCGTATCGCCTTGAAGTCATCCATGGAGAAGGTAGTGGCCACAATTTTTGACTTTATTTGAATTTTATATTAGTTATTCCTAATAAAATATTTTACTATGAAATTGATTCATTCGTTTAGACTAATTCTTAATTTCTAATGCTTAATTTCACTTTTGCTGCTAAATAGTGCAAAGCGAATGTAGTTTTTGATAGCAGCTTTTTGTCTCACAGATCGAACACAACCAAAGTAGAACGGATTAATAAAATTACACCTAAAGGTAAATATCATATCTATTTGAATTTACTTTATATTTAATGGAAAAATAATTCATTGGCGAACAAAACAATGACCACAACGATGGTTTCGGGCAAGCCAAAGCTTATCAATAATATGAGTACTTTCATTTTAATTCGAAAGATGGACATCGTCTAATCTCTCATTATTTTATAGCGTACTTTATCTTTGTTAAAACAAATATCGTAATCAGCTCAAATAATCCGAAACATTTTTTTAACTATTCATATGCGTTTGATACCTATAAAATTGTAAACCTTCGCTCTTTAGTATTAAAACAAGAACCAATAAAGTTATCACACCATAGTCTCGGAATCGATTCTGAGACTTCCACCTAGAAAAGTCTTGCCATGATTTTCCTTCTCATTTAAGGTGAAAATCGACAGCCAAATATTTTAGATACATCCATCAGCACGGGAGTAACAACAGTTCAATACTTCTTGTAAATAATGTTAAGCTATTAGATGATGTAGGAGCATACATTCTTATTATTATAAATAAATATTATTTAATTGAAATATATAGCCGTCAATTAAGACAAATAATGAGAATTTGGATGTAATAATTCCTTTGGAGAACGTCCTAAGTGCTTTTTTCTTCCGAGTAATATTCTGCTCCGCGATGTAGATATTTTTAATTTCCTTGGCACCTTGTTATATCGCTTGCTCTATGTCTGTACGAAAAATGTATGTTAAACGAGTTTCTACAAAAAAATGGTATATTTTCCTCTTTTATCTAAATTTACCTGGCTTTTAACACTCGTCATTCAGTGTTTTTTATTTCCCTGGAGTGTCCCGTTAAGTTCGTTTCCAGAAATAAAAAAGAACTTGACACATTCGAGTAGTTAACTAAATCCGACCTGACTAAAATTAACTTTCAGCGGTAATTACATAATTCTCCAAATTGCAAATGTGCGCCATCGGGATCGGGTGAAAAAAAAGTCAGAGTTAAATGTCCGACACAAATTGGCCACTTCACGTCACGGACTTTAATATATTAAGGGCCCTAATGTTGCAACGCAAAAACTACGGTATCATTATTTTATTGTCAGAAAATATTTTGTCAAATGCAGGGCCCTGTGTTTCTCTGCCTTTTTCCGCATTCTTTGTGAATAATGCTTTTAACGTATTTTCTTCCTTTATAATTTTTTTTCTTCATTTTATCTTTCTGGATGCGCAAATTTAGTGACGGTTACAAGTCACACAATATGGGAAACCTATTTGAACAGATTATTATTAATTATTAAGGGATTATAAAAAATAATTGTTAACGATTATCTATTTGAGACCACCAAATTTGGAATACATTTCACTGTGAGATAATCAGACATTTTTTCGTAACATATTAGTTACTATTTTCAAGTTTGATAATTCTACTTTAGAAGATTTTACTTTTAATTTATTGTCGCGAATTTCATAACTGACTTATTTATACCTATTTTCAAATCAACCCTTAAATTTTTTTATATACATACAGGCACTTCAATATTTTGTTCGTCATTGATGTACATTTATTCGCTTATAATGTATATGTTTTAGACAGTATCACTGTGTTAAGATTTAACGCTTTTCAGCACGAGTAGTTCAAAAGGATGTTGTTTAAACAACCAAAACGTTTTTGCTATATATGTGGAGAATATGTGTTGAACCTCCGTTTGGCACATGTTCGGATTGTCACATTCGGGCCTCATGGTGTCTGGTCAGACCCTTTATTTATTTTCATATACGAGGGAGCGTTTTTATATTCGCGGAATGGGGGACAAGGGGTGGAAATAAAAAAACCAAATTAATTTTCTTTTTCAATATATTCACCTGCAAGACGGATACACTTTTCACATCTTTCAATTAATTTATTTATACCCTCATAAAAAAATGATTTCTCTTTATCTGCAAAATACGCCGAAACTGCCTCCTTGACTTCATCATCGCCAGTAAATTTTTTACCCCGCAGCTCTTTTTTCATTTTCGGAAACAGATAATAATCACTCGGGGCCAGGTCTGGACTGTAGGGTGGGTGATTCACAATTTCGAAGCCCACCTTATGCAGGGCAGCTAACGCAACTCGGCTCTTGTGGACGGGCGCGTTGTCGTGCAAAAGCAGAACACCTTTAGTCAATTTTCCCCGTCTTTTCTCTTTAATGGCTTCTTTTAGTCGCTCTAATATTGAAGCGTAATATTCTCCGGTTATAGAAACACCTTTATCTTTATAATCAATCAACAATATTCCTTCCGAGTCCCAAAATACCGTTGCCATGAGTTTCCCAGCTGATTGTGACACTTTAAATTTCTTGGGAGGTGCTGTGCCCTTTTTATGCCACTGCATGGAGTCTTGATTGGACTCAGGTTCATAATGATGAACCCAAATTTCGTTTCCAGTAACAATTCCACTCAATACATCATCCTTGTCTTCATTACAGAGGTCCTAAAATGCACGCGAACACTCTACGCGCTGTTGTTTTTGCGGCGGCGTGAGCATTCTGGGCACCCATCTTGCGCTGACGTTAGACATGCCGAGATGATCGTGTAGGATTTTAAAAATTGTTGTATCGGATACTCCAACCATTTCTACAAGTTGTTTCTTCTTTAGTTGAGCATCTTCGAGTACAATTTGTTCAACTTTTTGGATAAGTGCTGGCGTGGTCACCTCAATGCTCCTGCCCGGCCTCGGGTCGTCTTCAAGGGATTCCCTTCCTTGTTTAAATAAACTATGCCACTTGTACACCATGGTTTTTCCTGGACAAGAGTCGCCGTAAACCAATGGCATCTCATTCATTATGGTCGCGACTGATTTTCCTTGCCTGGTAAGGAACTTTATAACGGCACGATATTCGTTTTTTTCCATATTTCACTTTTCACTCCTGATTATGTTACTTGGTTGACGATAGCTCAAAGACTAACTGTCTAATAACAATGAAACTTCGTATTTATACTAATCATGAGTCGCTGCACAGGCCACGCCCCCAATGCGGCTACTCACCCCTCTACAACCCGCTCATTCCGCGAATATAAAAACGCTCCCTCGTATTTGTATGGAAATATTGCGTTATTGGTGATGCATCGTGTTCATATTCCAGGTATATATTTTCTTTTGCTTTCTGGCTCTCAGTGGCTTCGCATATGTTAAACCCCCTGCTCAGGTGAAAATATTTAAAAAAAACTCTTCGAAGATAAAAAATAATTTTATTTCGAGGTATATCATCATTATAAAAGAGATTGTATGATGGAACAAGATATGAATTCTGTTATTGATTGTCATTTATACAACTAAAACAAATATAATCAACTTTGGAATGCTGTCAACATACGTCTTATCAGTTCCCTGTGAAGAGAATTTCCAACCCTCTTCCTCTCGAGTGTATTAGGCCCGCTTTCCTTTTCAAATACTTGTGCTGGGATCTGAAATGGAACAACGAAACGAATACTGACGAAATTAGACAAAGTGCATTATGTTTCATGAAAACGCATGAAATAAAGCGATTCAATCGTCGAACGGGTAGAAAATTGCTTGACAAAGTAAAAGTTCTTCATTCGATTTTCAATGTCTGAGAGAACTAATAATTTAGATAACGTGGAGAGTTAATTCTCTCTTGCATGAAATTTGTCCAATCCATCAGTTTCTTTGTGAATGCAAAATGGCACCAATGCCATCACAGCTGACATATTACAGAACAGAGCAAGTCCATTGCTTTGTTGAGCGTTTCGATGTGAAATGGGTAACCATTTGATCCACGCGATCAAGGCCGTCTTTCTTGGCATTGTAAAACAAAATCGCTTCTTACTCCATTGCTTCGCCCTCACAACGTTTTGTATAGTGTATGATGGAAGTTAACTTTACGGTTCTGTTCTTTTTTGGCACATAGTTGCAAATTGAAAATAATTTTTCATGAAGTCCAAAATGAGACTAAAGAACAGGACGAGCGGAACTCCTTTCTTCTTTTCTTTTTCTTCCTTTTTTGATTTTGAGTATGCATTTCATCCTCTTCTCCTTCTTTGTCACTATCAAAAATATTGTTTTCTTTAAATATCTTTTGCATTTCAATATCAGATGCATCATCATGCGCATGATCCACATCATGATTGTCAACACCGTCTGTGAATGAATCCATTTCATCTTCAGCTCCTTCATGTTCTATATCATTGGCATTGGCATTTTGAATAAAAGAAAAAAATCACAGCATTTCGCAGGCTTTTAACATTGGATACAAGTTTGTGCCTGCAGACACTTACGCCTATGTGTGCTATTCAATAGACGCTTATTTGTCATACATTTGCACGAATATACTTGGTCAAACTGAAAAATTAATATGACTTTTGAGGATAACTGTGATAAAGTGGTCGAAAAGATTCTGTAATTATATTACATTGGTTAAGACTAACAATTTAATTGAATATTAGTTATTATTTTAATTTTTTAATTTAGTAGAGAGCTCTATTTAGATGTACTCGTAGTGTAGACATTCTACGGCAAGAATAGATAATATCATCATATTATAAAATAGACATTATAGTGTGGTAATAACATCGCAACAAACTCACCATAGAGCGGCTGAGTAGTAGCTCTTTCAATTCGCATTTTCGGATATATTTAAGGTCATGTTTTTCTTCTGGTTTTTGCCTCTCTTGTCAATTATTGAGACACGGGCTTCGTAAGGCATCTACTACTTATTCCAAACTTTTAAACTTAAGTTCAATTCTTTTTCTTCTTTCCATTAAAATTCCAGAACATTAGCCACTTAATTTTAGACTCATTACATTTCCTCTATATACATATATCGCAAGCAATTTATTCCTTTCCACTTTATTTTTCTCGCCACGTTTCCCTTGTAATTTTTGTGAATCTTAGGAACATTTTCCTGTATACCATACATGTGCTTGAGCAATTGTGTGTAGAAGTTTTTCTGCCTAGATTTTTTTGTGAATTTTGTGCAATACATGTGCCTATAACTACTTAAGCAATTGAAATTATTTGTTTTGCTGAAGTGAAATATCTACAATATCTGAATTTTTAGGCATTTTTGCTGTTTGAATTAATTTATTAGCCCCTTTCCCTAACGGCGCTTTCCGATGAAACTGTTTCTTCCCTTCCGCTTTGAATATTAAATTCATACACGTAGACTATCTGAAAGTCATTATCCGTCATACATTGCTCGAATTTTGTTTATGTTCTTCATTTACTCTGTCTTTGGCCAGTAACTCTATTTTGTTCCAAGTCAGGTTCATTTAGTGTATCTCGCGTTAAGTCATTCTTCTTTGACAAGTCTCTTTTCTCATTCTAGTAGTATTGTTAACTTAATGCTTGTCTCGTTATATTTCATATCGGTTTTCTCCCTCAGCGTATGCTCTATCAATCTCTGTTCGTGCCATGTTGTAGTGGAATCAACTCTTTCATTGTCTACAAATTTCTTCCTTAGTAATTTTCTGGTCTAAATCTCGCTTGTAATCACCCAACATAAAACACTATGCTATTACAGTTCTTCTTGAAGACCTTTAACTTAGTGTTTTTTTCGATAGCTCTAAAATTCCATATTCTGCGCAAGGGTTGAATGCTGCCTTTGCAAGATTGATTCTTCTCTAGTGCCTTTGCCTTCCACCCTCCTTGTTGCTTACGCTGGCTAGATAGTTATTTCTTTCACCTTTTTAATCTCGATTTCATTGATACGGATCTTAGAATAACATCTTCCCTAAGTAATAATTCCTCTGTTTCATAGTGAATCGATTTTTAACACCAAGTTCCATACTATTTTAAGCTATACAAGATGATATATTATTCATTTAACTAAGGATTTCCATATCGTTGATGTAAGTGGAACATTACCGATTATACACAGTACAAAACTAATACAATTCTTATCAATTATCTTTACAATACAGTACTTACATTTGAAAGTACATAGAAGCATGTAGTGTTTATGTTTTAATGAAATCAAAGCCAAATTTCACAGTGACGGGCAGGTATTTCCAATATAATATAAGTAATTGTTATTGTCACTGACAGTAAAGTTTCCTTTATGAAACTAATTGATAATGAACGCATAATAATATTTCCAGCAGCTTTAGTTTAATTCAGCTCTGCTGACCTTGTATGCATCAGTAAATTACCTCTTTGTAAATATTAAATAACGCAAATGAGAACGTAATTATCGATCGATTAAACGACGCGAATACAATGAATATATGTATAAAAGTAATTCAATTTACAAGGACAAAGCCAACACATACTCGTAAACTATAAAAATAATAGCCTAAAATCATGGATATTATATTTATTTTTATATATTAAATACTCTTGCTTCACGAGAGTCAATAACTTAAGAATATTATGCAGGTTATAGTTTTTCGTGTCTATAAATATGTAACATAAACGCATAGAGTATTAAACATAAGCTCCAGTAGACAAAATTATAAATAAATTAATTAAATTAGCAATTAAGAGTATTATAAAAGATCATTGTAATATTTATCAGCGGCTTGGTACAATCAGCTCAAATGTCAAAAGTACAAGAGATTCGGTTTGGGCAACAGTTCAAAGAGATAGTGCGTTAATCTTCTCCATTTATTGATTTTTACATAAAATTGACACAAAGAACTTCTTTTGGAGTAGTAAACCACAGAATTTTTTATTTTTCCAAATGGCTCTGATAACCAATTCTATCTAGATGGATACATACCATAAGTTGGTATGATAACAGTACAACGAATTCATATTTCAATCCAGGCATAGCAAAAATTTTGAAAACTAGACTTCCGCAACTGTTTCCTATATCTTTTACACGATTTTTAGGACAGTGCTACTCTTCTGCCGACGATTCAACTTTACTTGCAAGGAACATCTTTATGGCTTCCATGCAACAACACCAGACGTGAGTAGATTCCTTGTTTGAGGTAAAAATAAATGTCGGCAGGGATTTTCAAGGATTCTCGAGAAGAATGCGCGAACGAAAGAGATATGCCGACGCGGTTTGTTTCTTGTAATCGGCGGATCAAAGTATATAAAGTCCGGCTACCGGAGTATCAAAAATCGACACTTTTATTTTACAGTTTTCACTGTTACGATAATTTTCGGGAATATTTCGAGAACGAGAAAAGCTCTCGAGTGGTTGTTTCGAAGTTCTGAGTCTGAGTTCTGAGTTCTGAGTGCGTTTTAGTACATAAGATAAAGACGTCAGAATGACGACACCTCAGTCTTTCCAGACTCTTAAATGTCATCACTTGAGATTAAAAAGATTCGCAAACTTCCACGTTTCTCATTCGATCGCCGAATTATTACCAAATGGAAGTACTCTTGAAGATAATTACAGGGAGAACAAGTTCCTCCCAATAACACGAATCGTTTGGCCGCCGCCGCAGCTTGAATTTCTGCAAAAATGCGTTTTCTTTTTCCGGAGGAATTCCAATTTTTCCACGGTAACTCCGGAATCGGGCGTCGCAGTGAGTTGCGCTTTAAACGAGTCGATTCCGGACATCAATACGCATATTTTTTTTGCGAATGCCTTTGACAACGAAAGAGATACACCAACACGGGTGTGTTTTTCGTAAACGGTGGATCAAAATACATAAACTCCGGGCACCGGAGTATCGAAAATCGACACTTTTTGTTTTGCATCTTTTATCGATTCGACAATATCCGCGGATATCTCGAGAACGGAAAGAGCTATCGTGTGGCGGACACTCAAGACAACTGTGCGAACGATTGACTGCTGAAAATTCGCAATTTTTCTTTGTGTTTTGCGTGATTTTGGACTTTGTAATAGTTAGAAACTACGCTATAATAATACATACTTTGTTGCTCAATAAATCGAGATCCAATTAAAGAGCAATGCAGCTCATATTACAATAGATACAGAAAATTAGAAAAAATGTATGAGTAATTATATTTAGGAACATAATTAATTCATTGATTAACAAAAAAAAATCAAGCTAGAAAAATGGGAATACAAATTAATTTAGTAAAGAAATCAAATCAATAAAGAGTAAAGAAGGACATACTGCATCTGTGTATGAAATTTCAGTCAATACGACACTTTCGTCGTCAATCAATTACTGTAGATTCCATATACGGGTCCTTTTTCATTTTCAGAGAAAATCTGTTGTGCACCTCTTTGCTGTGTACGTAAAATTCTGACTACTATGTTCCTGAGAGTTCCTAAGAGATCGGTCAATTCGCGCTTGGTCTCGTATGTCAATGTATATTTTAATTCACTGATCGATAGTTATTCCCATTGGTAACAGAATTCACAAAACGAAAGTAAAACCTTTGTTAAAAATATTAACTATTAAAAAATGTTAATTTAAACAATAGTTTTACCGGAAGTACGTGTTTCAAAAAAGTTTTCAGAGTAATGAATTTGAGCATTTATTATCACTTTGTGTATATGCTCCTTAGCATCTCTCTATTAATTATTACTTGTAAATAAGAATGTCTTGTAATTCTGTCAAAGCTTTTACAGAAACTAAGTACATTTTTAGTAATGCAAGATCTCCTGCTAAAAGAGTTAGTGACGGTTTATTTCACTTTATCGGCTGTAAGTCACAATTTGTAATTGTGGTACTTCATATCGCCATTCTCCATTAATTAGACCTTTCAAGTCATCTGAGTTGGTACCTACTTTTTCATCATCATTAAATAGGCAACGCTCATACATTCTTTTAATAGTGTTTTCCATACTTGCTGCTATCGAAGGTGCGCCGTGTGTTTGACTTTCAGCATTATATTGTATTTGGCAATAACTTTAGTACAATGGATAAGCCTATCAAAATAAGCAAAGAAGTATCTCAATAACACAAAATTTTAAAGTTATTGACGATATTAGTTGTCTCGGGAAATCATATATTATTTTATGCAATAAATTTGACACCGTTAATCCTTACAATGCCAGGTGCATATTATTAAACAAATGTATTGGACCTCAGTACTCCAGCGACATGAATAATATATTGTATGACTTTGTGGGGCTAATGCTAAGTACTTACTTTGTTGGATATTCAGTAGAAGTTAGTTTTCCTAAATACATAGTTTTTTAAATATATATAAGAAAGTATTACGACGTTTTATTTTGAAAGTGTCTTATTATTTATAAAAGAGAAGCCTATTATTCTTTTTACTACTGGAGCCCCTATTATCATATTTATAGTAAGTCATCACTTTCATATTCAGACATATATATATATATATATATATATATATATATATATATATATATATATATATATATATATATATATACGAGGGAGCGTTTTTATATTCGCGGAATGGGGGACAGGGGGTGGAAATAAAAAAACCAAATTATTTTTCTTTTTCAATATATTCACCTGCAAGACGGATACATTTTTCACATCTTTCAATTAATTTATTTATACCCTCATAAAAAAATGATTTCTCTTTATCTGCAAAATACGCCGAAACTGCCTCCTTGACTTCATCATCGGCAGTAAATTTTTTACTCCGCAGCTCTTTTTTCATTTTCGGAAACAGGTAATAATCACTCGGGGCCAGGTCTGGGCTGTAGGGTGGGTGATTCACAATTTCGAAGCCCACCTTATGCAGGGCAGCTAACGCAACGCGGCTCTTGTGGACGGGTGCGTTGTCGTGCAAAAGCAGTACACCTTTTGTCAATTTTCCCCGTCTTTTCTCTTTAATGGCTTCTTTTAGTCGCTCTAATATTGAAGCGTAATTTTCTCCGGTTATAGAAACACCTTTATCTTTATAATCAATCAACAATATTCCTTCCGAGTCCCAAAATACCGTTGCCATGAGTTTCCCAGCTGATTGTGACACTTTAAATTTCTTGGGAGGTGCTGTGCCCTTTTTATGCCACTGCACGGAGTCTTGTTTGGACTCAGGTTCATAATGATGAACCCAAGTTTCGTCTCCAGTAACAATTCCACTCAATACACCATCCTTGTCTTCATTACAGAGGTCCAAAAATGCACGCGAATACTCTACGCGCTGTTGTTTTTGCGGCGGCGTGAGCATTCTGGGCACCCATCTTGCGCTGACCTTAGACATGCCGAGATGATCGTGTAGGATTTTAAAAATTGTTGTATCGGATACTCCAACCATTTCTGCGAGGTGTTTCTTCTTTAGTCGAGCATCTTCGAGTACAATTTGTTCAACTTTTTGGATAAGTGCTGGCGTGGTCACCTCAATGCTCCTGCCCGGCCTCGGGTCGTCTTCAAGGGATTCCCTTCCTTGTTTAAATAAACTATGCCACTTGTACACCATGGTTTTTCCTGGACAAGAGTCGCCGTAAACCAATGACATCTCATTCATTATGGTCGCGACTGATTTTCCTTGCCTGGTAAGGAACTTTATAACGGCACGATATTCGATTTTTTCCATATTTCACTTTTCACTCCTGATTATGTTACTTGGTTGACGATAGCTCAAAGACTAACTGTCTAATAACAATGAAACTTCGTATTTATACTAATCATGAGTCGCTACACAGGCCACACCCCCAATGCGCCTACTCACCCCTCTACAACCCGCTCATTCCGCGAATATAAAAACGCTCCCTCGTATATATACACTATCGCTCATAAGTATTTAGTCACCCTTCTTTCATAACAGCTATAGAAAAGTTGTAATTACAAAATTTACTTCTGTAGTAAGTTTCATAGTAATCATTAAAATCTATTACCCTATTATTCACAATGAATGATAATACCCTAAGAAAACTCCAGGTAGAATAATTGCACTTAAGGGGTTAGATCTCCCAATTCTTGGAAATTATCCGGATAATATCGTGTGTTTCGAAGAAGTTCAATCGGTTAGAAATGCCTAAACGGAAAGAATTGAGTGTAGAAACACGATCGTTTGTAATTGCATACCATAAAACTGACAAAAGCAACCGCGAAATTGGCCACAGGACTTAAATTAAATCAGTCCACCGCGGGTTATATCTTCAAAAAACACTGCGAATGTGGAAGTGTGTTGAGCAGAACCCGAAAAGGCAGACCAAGGGCAACGACCTCAGCAGAAGATCTTGCAATGGTGGTAACAAGCAAGAGAAATGGACGAGAAACAGCCTCAGATATCACAGCAGAAATGGATGTTGTTCGTCGGAAACCCATGAGTGTTTCCACAATTAAACGGCGATTTAAAAAAGCCTGTCTTCACGGTCGAATTACAATGCGGAAATCGCTTCTACGCAAGCAAAACCAGCAAAAACGTTTAAAGTGGGCGCGCGATCACCAAAATTGGACTATAGAAGACTGGAATAACGTATTATGGACCGATGAATCCAAATTCGCTATTTTCGGTTCACGAGGTCGTGTTTTCTTGAGGAGGTCTGTGGGTGAGCGTGCCCGGGAAAAACACATAGCTCCTACTGTTAAGCACGGTAAAGGTTCAGTCATGATATGGGGTTGCTTTTCTGAAGTTATACTAAAAAAGAACAGTATAAGCGCATCTTAGAGAAAAACGTAATCCCCTCTAAAATTAAAATTTCCTGTCAGAATTTTATCTTCCAACAAGATAATAACCCGAATCACACTTCCAAACTATGCCGGGAATATTGGCAGAAATTGGAGAACGAGGAAACCATAAAAGTTATGGCGTGGCCTCCCCAGTATCCCGATTTAAATTCCATCGAGTTGCTGTGGGAAGAACTTGTCCGAGAGGTGAGAAAATAGGCCCCCATATCTGCTGTTAATATGTGGTAGAACCTACAAGAGGCATGAGGTAAAATAAAACCTGAGACGTTATGAAAATTAGTCGAAAGAATGTCTCGATTGTGTGCTGCAGTGATTAAAAATAAAGGAGAGCATATAGACGATTTTTAAAGTTTAGAAAATATGTTATACAACAATTTATTTTAGATGTACAAATATATATTTTTCATATGTGTAAATAATAAAAATATATTAATATTTCAATTTTGACTTTTATTATAATTTTCAGATTAAATGCAAGTGACCAAATACTTACAAATGACTAAATGAAAGAGGTAGAAAAAAGTTTCTTCAGTACGAGTAGAGAGAGAAAATGTTTTCTCTGTTGAAAATACTTGACATTTCTATTGCGTTACCTTTGTATTTCTTTGAAAAGCCAACAAAATACCAACGCCGGATTTTATTTTATCTCCAGAAACGTGATAATTTAACCTTCAAAGTAAAACTGGAAAACTTTCCTAAAAGCTCGGTTACGATTTCATTTCATTTGTCGAAAAATTAACGCACTCATGTATTATTTATGTACTGGCGTGGACTTCTTTGAACTGCCATTAAAAGTACTAATTCTGGGTAAATGCTTGTCCTAATAAGAACAAAAACAATTCTCTTTACTGCGAAAAGCAGCTTATATAAAATTGTCGTACTGCAGTGAATATTTAATTAGATAAAAATTAAAAGATAAATGGTAATAGACAGTTTTCAAAATACATTAAAAATGAAAACCACAAGCGTATAAGTATTGTATATACTTGGATAAATATATAAAGTGACCATAAGTATTTATACGAAAGACGTTCCGATTATTTTAAGATTTTGCTCACCTATACTTTTAAAAACTAAGCTCGATACTACTGGAGAAAAGGCTTTACATAATATGCAGTGAGCTGTTACGTACTTACTTATTTAAGGCCAACACAAATCCAGAAATGATCATACATAAGTACCTATACAGACAACAAAGAAGGAATTATCATTCAACTTATTAGTAATAAAAAAGTAATCATAGTGTATAATAATCAGAAATATAAACTACAGAAATATGTTCCCATATAAACTGAATACTACTAAACTAAATTAAAATAAATAATATTAAATAAAATCCAGAAATCACAATTGACGCATAATCAACTTTAGCCTAATTAGATACTAGCATATTATAATTCATACATGCAGGATATGCTCTAAATATCATAGCATCTCCGGTTTATTGCTTTTATAAATCTGTTGTATGTAATATTGGGATATTATAGAGATTGTGCGATGGAAGAGCAATACTAATAAATCTCCATTACGAGATTCCAATCTAGACACCCGTATTCTAAACAACGAAAGAAGATGTTGAATTTGATGGAACCTGTGGTTGATTAACTTAATCACTAAGGTTGATATATAACCCCTTTCCACATTAACTTTTGTAATTCTGCATACGCATTTCGACAACCAATATGTACACAATGTACATATTGGTTCTCAACGGTGTGTACCGCGTACGGAGTGTGTTTTCGTACTAGTATTTTTCGCCGTGGTTTATCAGGTGCGACACTTTGTGGTTATCTGCTGATGATGACAACTTGGTTGTCGAAATGCGTATACGATATAGATGTCGATCCGTTACGCAAGAATAATTTTTCTCGTAATACCATTTAATACACATAGCACGTTATTCACTGGTGAACCACTCCCTTGCAACTAAGTTCCCAAGCCGTGTGCAAACACTCTTACTCCCACTACTTTGCGAAATATCCCACAAATAAATGGGGCAAATATTCCGGGACACCTTTACTTTAACAAGCCTGTATATCTAATAATAATATAATATATAACATATAATAATATCTAATTTTCCGGATGTTCGCTATTTACCAGAATTACTGCATATCAGTTATCTGCTTCTGGGTTTCCGGGCTGGAACCGCGTCACTAGTATATCTGCCGACGTTTCGTACCCATTTGTATGGGACATCTTCAGGGCTGAACTACTGCACTGAAACTGTTTCACTGAAACTCAGTTTCAGTGCAGTACTTCAGCCCTGAAGATGTCCCATACAAATGGGTACGAAACGTCGGCAGATATACTAGTGACGCGGTTCCAGTCCGGAAACCCAGAAGCAGATAGCATGGACCACGACCGCGGAAATCTACGTACCAAATACTGCATATCAGTTCTACAATAATAGGAAAATCGCTGAAACAAAAAAAGGATGTTACACATTATTACACTATTATATGACCTAAAATCATAATTACGGATTGTAGGATGTACTATGGCAAAGACGTAATTTTGAATAGCTAGAACTTTCCAAACATGTACAACATTTTTCAATTAAGGGAAACAATGAGGACATGCTTCGTACATGTTTGTTTGAGTGAAAGAGACGAAAGCTGAATGACACTGATTTGCATGAAGGAAAACATATTCATTGCAATGAAAATTGCAAGCGGTTTTAAGCGGAATATATTCGACAGTTTTGTAATCGCTTATCGTTATGTATAGATTTCCACCCGAAAAAACCTGATATTATTACGGCTCAAAAATGTTATTTTATTAAAATTCCTGATTTCGTTTCACGGTAAATGCATTGTGGAGTTGTGCACACTGGCAGCAATGCGACTGCAAATTAGCATTACATGCATGAATGTACGCGTAACATTTGTAATTTAAATTGACAATGCGTAACTGCATTTTTGTAAAGTGATTTTGATTTACAATTCGCATATATGTATGTAGATATACCGCATAGCATTAACTTCGTACGTGTACAACGTGTTTGTTAACAATTTTACTTAAATATATGTACATATGTATATAGGTTGGAAATAGAGTAAGGAATTAAATTCTGATGAACACATTTTCGCATTATTTTGCGACTAGAATACTGGTTGAGTAGATGATAAGAATTTAGCTATAAAAATGAAGCTTTTTTAATCACCCTTCCTTCACTTTAGATTAACAAGATAGCTAATCATATTTACGTTGCAATTATTATCGGTCGAAACTTTTCCTTTTGCTGTCCTATATGGTTTTTAGTCCATCTCGTTGTGAAATTAGGTAGAAGTACATAGCACCTCCCTTTCGTCCTTCCATTTCCCTATCATAATGCCAGTCAAGTAGCTGACTTTATTTTCACCTATTGCCAACTTGACGCTTACATCTTCTGGTGTGCCTTCTCTATTGCGAAAGTGAAAAGCTAGAATTTAAATTGCCATACATCTATATCAATAGTCTTGCAAATGAAGAACCACCTTTTGTCTCTAATATCGTTTAACATTTCAGAACAGAGTAGAAACTTATACCACTTGACTCTGACAACATAATTTTAATACGTATCTGTGTTGTTTGCTCGATATGCACTGTCGGAATAATGATTTGTCCTTCCACAAAATCATCTAAAGGCAAATTCTTCTCTGGCCAATAAATTTCCTTCATTTTATTGTTAAAAAAGTTTATCATGGGTTTGATTTTATAAAAGAGATTTGCTAGAACAGGTTCATGTGTTTTAAGCTTCCTTGAAAAAGAGAGCCAACATAATATGGGTAAGTAACGGTCACGACTTATATAAGAATTAAAACATGTTAAATTAAATAGCCATGTTCTTTTTACTAGTCTTGCACTCTCTTCAATTGTATGGTACCAATTTGAAACACTAGATCAACTAATCGCAGCAATTCCGACTCAGTAAATACCTTCCAGGATGCATCTTTCGAGCCGATAGGCCCTATTGTTAGTGCAAAATACTTCTACCGCGTATTTGTCAGTAACTCTCTATCTCAGTAATTCGTCGTCCAAAAGCAATCTAAACGAGCAAAATGTTCAACAACAGGATGTTGCACTAATAGAGATTTATAGTTCTTTTAACAGACGACAAACACTACTTAAATAAATTAGAAAGGTATTCAATATATAATTATAAAACGTATTACAATGATTGCAATCGTCATCGCTAGAGTATTCAATATTCGAATATAACAAAGTTTTTCATTAAGTCTTTTCGGATTCTCAACAGAAACTTTCTTAAGTCTTTTTGCACCGAAGGGCCTCGTTGATTATTTCGGCTATCGCCCATTTTAAAACTGAAATGAATAATAAACTTACAAATGGAATTTACGTACTTCCAATGATTTTTAACCTACTAACAAAAACTAATCCGCTGACAGAAATGAAACGAGTATAAAAATAACACAATAAATTGCTATTTTTGCACGTAGTTATCGCATTCTTAATTCAACTCATGTACGCTGTGAGTTTTCTACTGGCACTGGACGCCTATTATCAGTGCAAACAATGAGAAGTCGTTTACATACGCTTGGCTTATATGCTCGAAGACCGTTGGTTTGCATTTCAATTACTGCAGAGGATAAAAGAGCATAGAATGTGGGCAAATACGTATATTAATTGGGGTAATAATGAATGGTAACATGTATTATTCAGTAACGAATCCAGATTTACTTTGCAGTCAGATAAGAGGCGTATTCTGATTTGACGTGAATGCGACACAAGCAGTAACTCACAATTTGTCCGGGATGCCAAATATTTGTTCATATTTGTGGAGATTAATACACACAGAAAAATTGCTTATTTTAGTGTTTTCCTTACACTAAAAATACAACGTTTTATACTATCCCAACGAGATCAATTAAAACTCGTTAAAATACAATAGCATATTCAGGTATTTGTTCACAAATATTGAGACCAAAAACTGATGAATCAGGTTTTTTTTTATTAATGTCAATTTTATGAAATACCTGTTAATTATTTTAGGTAGTGAGAACTTGCTAAAGTAGTTAATTGAAATGAATCTAACTAAATGTGTATTAAGATATTTAGATTTGCGCTATGCTGTACGAAATCATTTATTCCATGAAAAAGTAGCATAGAAAACGTAGTACATTTTGCCATGAATATCCGAGCGTATGTCTAAAAATCAAGTATTATTTTGTGTTCATATTTCAAAAAAATTTTATTACATATACAGATTCATTAATTATGATTACACGGTACAGTACATATATGCATTGCTGGTATCTTTTACTATCTACTCTGAAGATTCATTTATTTGCGTGTATATACGAATATTAGCGCAGCAGCGTAGTTGTATTTCTGAATATAAAAAGCTTCACTTGTTGAAAGTGTATTGATTTTCCATCTATGCTATGCTTTAGGTTTCCATCTATACTATTCTCTGCTTTTTATTAAAATATTGAATAAGCGGTAATAGTTATGAGTACTGATTTTCAAAAACCATACAGATACACTTCTATCAGTTCATTCTAGCAATACTGAAACACTAGTAATAGAATGGGACAACATTAAATTGGTGGAGCTTCATTATGTGAGACTTCTAGTCCAGGCGAAGTATTTGGACAGAAACTTGGAGTATCCATGTATGTCGACGTATTTTCTGGAACTAACGTGTTTATATCATACAGAGAATGAGTGTAGATATTATTGTCATCATTAAAGCTCGAACATAAGAGAGTTGTAATTCAGCTCTTACTAGGGTGCTGGGTAAAGATGCAGAAACAAGTAAAAGCTGTAAAATCATATAAATATACGTGATTAGCTAATTTGACTAATTTACGGAAATCAGAAATTGATAATAAACAATTTAAAATATATTTATACGGATTATTAAATTTTCTTTGTAGATATTCTGATGGAATATTTGTGTGCTAAAAACAGATTTTTATACATCGAATAAATACGCTTTCCTCGTAGCCTTTGGAGAACTATAAGAATTCTGTAAAATGCCGCAAAATGTTTCATATATAAAGACCTAACGTGAAATTGGTAACATCCACTACTCTACGTCTTAGAAGATATCCAAATACCTCAGACAAATTTTTAAAAGTAACAATAATTGATTGTAATTAAGTGTACAACTTCTAACTAAATACTTTGTTTTTTTAATAAAGAATTGGCTATGATAAATTTTTGAATTGATACATAAGAAAATTTTCATTTTGCATTAAATTTTTCTATTCTCAATTGCTAATAGCATCATCATCCATCAAAACAAATATTTGTTTAAGTCATCTAAATTCTCGACGTGGAGAATTGCTCTACATAGCGTCACACGAGATGAAGCCTTATGGATTTTTTTTAAAATTAGTAGCCAACCCAACTGTTAGGAAGCTGTTCTCTCATGAACACACACATTTTGTATAGCACATTTGCGACACACGTTACGTGAAAGATATCTGTTCAAGTGCGATCTAACAAACTACTGGTTTTCAACATACACCAGTACCTTTGTACTACTTCATCAGAAAGAAATAAAGACACTGCCTTTATTTCTTTGAGTGTTCACATGCTTGTGTGCACACTCAACGAACATGCGCTGAAGTATATTTTGGTATAACATTTGATATGCATACAATTCGTATGATTCCTAGTCTACCACATGATTGGCTCACGAGTACCTGGAGAAATCTAAAACTGCTAGCTTAACTAACAATAGAACCTACATCACTGACGAAGTCAACGGTGTGATAATTTAAAATATAATAAATAATAACAATAAAGGTAAAACAAAAAGTTCTAAAAAAGAAAATAGAGAATAATTTAAAAATGAAGAAGGATTTAAAATTAATGTCATGAACCGTGAATATTTTTATTAAAGAATACCTACAAGGAACATTAATTATTAAAAAGGACAGAAAAGCAATACTTAAACTAAACCACGATCAATAGCAACAATAACTGTAGTATATAGGTATAAAGACAATCATACCAAGAGAAATCGAATACGTAGTGCAACTGCATAAAATTGAACTGCACGGCACTGATATTAACTTGTTTATGAATAGAAATAGGCTTATATTGGATGAACCGCTATAAAAAGCTATGTCAAAGAAGTAGACTGACGCACGAATGCATATCTGTCGAGTACGATTTAGTGTTTTACGATTGGTGTACTTTACATTCGTTCTCTAATGTTCGAGCCTTGGTCATTAGCTAATGTCTACCGTGGTGTATATGGCAGATAATGCCGGACTCTTTATTTTTGAATAGTGACAATGAATAAAATAATCCTTTTTTAAAGTACATCCATATACAAAAATATCAAATGTCCCTGGTTCATGATGTGATTGTAGTTCAGGTTATCTCCATAGTCGACAAACTATAAAATGAAGTAAACATTTTCTTTGCTGTACCATATATTAGATCCAATTTCACTTAGAAGTCTGACAGTTAAATATTAATCTGTTAACCTTATTGACATCAATATTATTCAGAAGTTAATAGAAAACTTATAAATCTATAAAGTAAAGTAACCTCATAAATTCAAAGAACAATCGACGTAATTTTTAGACACGGAAAACGAAAATCCAATTTTGCGATTGTAATAAGAATTCATGGTAACGTTTCATGGCATTTCTACGTTAGCAGACGCATGAAAAAGTCATTTTCAAACCATTCGCAAATAATACACTCTAAATTGAAAAATGTATATTTCAGATGAATGATAATTACATTAGAATGGGAGAAGTGACCTGCATTCGGAATCCGCTCTCGTAAAACTGAGTTGTTTGCTTTTACATATTTAAAGGACTTGCTAATGCTGTTTATAATTGAACTGTCTGATATTCAAGCAAAGGTACGAAACCGCCATATACACGTCTATAAATATAAATGTACAAAATGGACTTTTCTTTTTCATTAATTAAATTTTCATAAAAGGTACATTACCATTCGTCATATTATTAATAAAAAGAAAATTCAATATTTTTTAATTTAATAGAAACATATAAACGAATAAAGACATTAAATTAAATATTCCGAAAGCAAGATACAATGTTTATATTTTGAACAAAACAAGCTATACATATTTTTAAAAAGAATTAAATCCTGAACAAAGACTTTCTTATATTTTCAGAGTAAATCGACTCCTTTTAAGAGTTGATAACTAACGATTTCCAAATTCATGATTCTACATCCAGTTGCTGTTAAAATATCTACCATAAAATCTAGATTCAAAGAAAATGATAACGAAGAACAATATTGAAGCATATCATACTTTGACTAAAGGAGAGTACTTTTCGTGGATGCTTTATCGCGTACTATTTACTTATGGCAAAATTGGTTTGAATTTTTCGATTTTTTTACTAATTAAATTGAACATTGTTAATTTGATCTGTGCATTATGCTATGCTATTTGATAGTTGACAGTTCTAATTTCATGAAGCTTTAGAACAATTGAGCGACTTCTTTGAAGTGGCACGACTTCCGCGGTCATGGTCCATACTATCTTCTTCTGGGCTTCCGGGCTGGAACCGCATCATTAGTATAACTACCGACGAGATATCCCATACGAGTGGGTACGAAACGTGGTTGACGCGGTTTTAGCCCAGAAGCCCAGGGGGAGATAGTATGGACTTTGAAGGTTTGAAATTCTATAAAAGATTGAAGCGGAACACCAACATATGGCGCATTTCGGCGTCTTCTCCAGTACTTCACACTACAGCAGCAATATTCTCTTCGGTACGCACATTTTTTTGTCTCGTTGATGGTTTTAAATCTAGAAGAGTAGAATTAGTGCGAAAACGATCACTGCACGAATTTCTTGCTCACTAGGCCGATTATGTTGACCGTAAAATGGACGAAGTGCTCTATGAACTTCGCGAACCAATTTATTTCTTTCAAAGTAAATTTCCATAAATTGGAAGCATTGATCTGGCGCTAAACCATTTATGATGACTTGCGAAACTATACTGGACAGAAATGTCAACACGGTTTAACAGTATCTGTTATCGATATCGATCGTTCTCATGCAGCTTGAAAAACATTCTGAGAATTCTAAATGACACTGAGACAATGAGAAGGTCACAGTCTTGGAGCCCTTGAAATATGATTTCTTTCACTATACAAGTAAATCATCACGCAAAATTCTCCGTTATTAATTCTCTAATTAAAATAATAAATAACAAATTATCAATATCTTAAATAAAGCTTATTTATATTTTAATACGTGTGATATTACAAGTAGACATAGTTTTTGAATTATATATAGAAAATAGATGTTCTATTAAGTAATAAATCACGCCTCGGAAACGTTCATAAATCATTTTATCTATTATATATAAACCTCATCTTAAAACCGCTTTTTTTTTGTTTTTGTATGTCTTTTTTCCTTTATTTCTGAAAGTTTTGCTACGCTCAATAAAGAAGGAATTTTCCAATTGGATTGAACCGAAATTTTTCCAGGCCACGTACCCTAGCTTCGCTTCAGTCAGTCTGTGTAGTAAGAAACCGCATGTATATGTTAATAGTGAACGGACGTAAAACAGAATAAAGGATGCAGTAAATAAAATGTTTAAATTGCCCTTTTTAAGCTTTGTAATGAAAGTTCCCGTGCACTGTAATT
The DNA here is from genome assembly GCA_031893035.1 of Dermolepida albohirtum. Classification (NCBI taxonomy): domain Eukaryota; kingdom Metazoa; phylum Arthropoda; class Insecta; order Coleoptera; family Scarabaeidae; genus Dermolepida; species Dermolepida albohirtum. Next base: position 220,024 of record JAVIWB010002841.1, on the reverse strand, counting down.
TATTGCGAATCAAAATGTCTAACATGTAGTATAGTGACTGCTTAGTTTACTTCATTGATGGGCTAGGCAAGTTAAAACCTCATACGGCTGATAATAAAAGAAAACAATGTTATAAAATGTTTATGTTTCCGTCTACCTCACCGCATTTATTTCGCAGACAAAATAGAAATTGCCTTTTCTGTCGCAAAAGCTATTATAAAAATATAAGAAAAGTTCTATGCCATACAACAGGATTCAGTCGGTCTTCAAATTTGAAAATTATAGGGAAAACTTTATTGTACTTAAAAGTAATGTGTAGATTTATTTTGTAAAATACTTTGAACATTCTTGTATTAAATCATAAAGTAATTATGTAATATGTCAATCTAGGGAAAGCATATATCTTAAAAATCAAATTTTGTATAAACGTTTACTGTATTTCATAGAAGAATTTGTATCTTCTACAGAGAACGTTTGAAAATGCTATTCCGCTTAAACAAACACATTATGCTTTTATTAAAATTTTTTTTGAACTCCTGCGGAAAATCATTCCAAGCAACTTATAAAGCATTATATAGTTGCTGTAAGTTCATTGAAGGGTTAGCGAGGTTTCTAACTCTTCGACCTATCATATACCAGACGTGTTCTGCCAATATTATTCTTAATGTTCTTTGATGATTTGCTCAATATTTTGGAGTGCGAAAGATGCGCTCTTGCGCTTTCGCCTGAGTAAGATCACCTAATGGTGTTCAAACAGCATGCTGCCTATGAACGTCTCGAAATGTAGAATTGTGACATACTCGAATAAAAATACATCTATAATCTTCAACTATACCCTGGAAAATACAATGCTTATTCGAATTCACGAATCAGAGATCTTGGTGTTTGCGTTGATTGCAGGTTTAGTTTTGCTCGCCATATTGATCAAGTATGTAGGGATTTACTGTACGAACTTCTCGAGCTTTCGCGGTCCCTCATGCTATCACGATTTTATATTATACATACGACCATTCGAGGCTGGATTACGCATCTTTGATATAGTGCCCTTGCTACGAAGTGCATAAATTGACAAGAAAAACAACGAAAGTTTATCAAGTTTCTATGATACGAGGTATAAACCTCCTAAGAGTATTGATTATAATACATTACTTGCTAGAGCTGAAACAGTTTTTCTTCTCCGGTTAAATTTTTGCACAATTTGACACGATTTTATTGTCCACAGCTTCTCTCTCAATTTAATTCCTGGTACCCAGTCTATATACTCGTTCACGTCGCACCTTTTTTCTGGCAACTACGAAGACTAATATCGTTAGCAATTTGTCACTATACATAATGTATCATTGTAAACTTGGTTTTTGATCATTGTGATTTTCATCACAATACTTTACAGAAATTGTCCGAGTGTGTGAGACATCTTATTTTTGTCATAATAATTTTTAAGAGACACTTCACTGCATTTTCAATGAATGTATATGAAATTTACTCAGTTCTCGTTGTTGTCAGTCCTTTGCAATAACATTGCCCATACTTTCTTGTATGAATAGCCAGTCTAGTAGTATGGGTGAATATGGATGTACTGGTTGTATATTATTTTTGTGTAGTCCTACAAAAAGTATCCTCCGTTTGATAAATTAATAGATAAATTTACTTTCCATCCATCACTAATAATCATCTTTCAAATAGTTTACTCATTTTAAATGAATTTAATACCATTTACCATACCACCGATAGATTCAATAATAGTGAAACTGTTCGATTATTACTCGCTCCAAAAGAAGGTGCTAGATACATCATTGACACCTTCTAAGCTGGATGATCTGCTGCAGAAGAATTTTTCACCTTTTCTCTATGAGAACACCCTCCTAAATGTACACATACATACACACACATGTTTTGTGTTATTCCATGTAATGGAAAAAGATTATTTTCAGAGTCTTTGTAATACTGTTGAATCTTCTATTATTTAAACTATTTATCTATTTTTCTGTTTGACTTGTTCAAGTCGTTCATTTACTCTGATTTTCTTATTATGTAATCTATTATATCTCATTTAAAATCTTTTTCCCTTCAACAATTTGCCTTATTTCCGCTTTTACGATCTTATCCTCCTTTTATTGTTTCTACATCGTCTCATTCCGAAAATCTTTATTACCTTGTTATAAACTATTTCTTTAAATTTGAGCCATCTTCCTTTGAGCGTCAAATGTATAAATAAATACTGTTAAAGACAGTCAATTATGATCATTCATAATTAGATCTTTGAGTGAATTTTTGAAGCGCCTTGAAAATATAGATCACTCAAAAATTACTTTTTGCAGTGTATGTAAAACGCATAATTCGATTCTACTGAATCAAAATAAAAAAATTCTAGTTCAAAATGTAATTTTCTAACATCGTCGTATAACAGTCGATATAGAACACGTCTACGTTTCTTTAATTGTAAATTCTTCACTAGACATTTGAAATTCCTTTCGGATATATGCGTACGCAAAGCGGAAAATTTAGAATAGGAACACAACGAAATATATTTAGCAAGCGGGCCCTTTACGATCGAAAAACCGAATCTAGTGTCTCCCCAGAGGACATAAACTCCCCTTGATGGATCTTATATCCTCACAGTCACCACCGTAGGCCTTGTAATAAATATACTTATTTAATTACAGGTTGGAAGTATCTATTTTCATCTATGCTGTCTGTTGCCACGGCGATGCTCTGCAAGGAACAAGGTATAACAGTCGCCGGAGTTTGCGTTGCTTATGAAATATTCGTCTCCCAGCGGGTAAGTAATTTCATTAAGAAATATAATCTGCAGTAATAAGAAATTGTCTTGGATTATTACATGGAAAATTTTAACTTATAATTTTATTATAACTGCCTTTTGTAATTATTTTGTTAGGTTTTTCCTGAATAGATCCAGCATCTTCTTCGTTCCTATTTATACTTTTATATTTAGTTCTTAATTTACATTCATCAGGGAAAGTTTTCTTGTACATTAATACGTATTTTGCATAATTATAGTACAATAAGTACTATAATTACAAGATAAAATGCCACTGAACAATATCTCAGCTACATTTTCAATTTATTCTCGTAATACTGAAATGCCCGCGCGCGCGCATCATTACAATTTTCCAATAGAGAAGCCACTATAAACAGTTTAGTTGATCCATTTACAAATTTAGCTCATAATTATATTATAAGAATGGTAATACAACAATAAAAGTTAAACAAATCAAAGATTTTTGTATGCAATGAAATATTGTTTTTCATCTATCCATTTTTATCAATGACATTTAGCTAACTTTTAGTAATATTACATTACTGCTATTATTATTCTCCATGGTATACATATGTCAAAAGACATTAATTAGAGCTCTCAGTATTTTGCTTATTTCTGCAGTATATCTAGATTTGGTTTGCTAATTGCTTCCCAAACCTTTAAATCATACGCCCGTAATGAATAGAAGATGGACTTGTGTGCTAGTATTATAATTTATTATTCATTGAGATTTTCTACCATTAAACTAATACAAATGCCTAAGCATTGCTTCAAGTTGTTTTCGCTTATTGAATGAATGTTTTTGCCATGTCGAACGTCTATCGAGCTACATTCCAAGTGTTTGGCTTCTTGAGTTTGTATTGTGTGGCATTTAGTATAACTACAAAGAAAGTTCCTTCGTAAGAAGCAACTCGTTTCGCAGCTCATAAAACTCCTGGTTTTTCATGGCCAAAGAAATTAAAGGAGTGCGATTTTACATTTTGATCATTATTACATTTCTTACCATTCAGTAAGTTTTACTAAGAACTGAATCAGTGGTAATTTAATAGGGCAGAATCATGACCATGCAGAAAATATGCCAACATATCTCAGGAGCTTTTGCCCAATGAAAAAGCGTGTCCGTGACCTTATCTATATTGCTATGATTGAGCTCAATCTCTTTACAATTTGCGAATTCGGCTTATTTTCTCTCCAATTGCATTATTCAGCTTGGTTAATCGTCGAATGTACGCGTCTGAGTTGGTCGTTTGGTTTCGTAGAAAATTTTCAAAGCAGACAATTTTTTGTAGTTCCACATATCTGATAGCAAAATTAATTTAATGAATATCAACTATGGATATATTTCCTTGCCCATGATTTAAAAAAATGATCAACTTTCATTATTTTATAAAAAATATACTTGAGTGAATTTCCTACGATTCGTGAAAAATTCATAAATTGCATTTGTCTACGTAACCAATTTGTTTTAAAAACTTTTCAAACAAATTAGTACATGTAGAATATGTATAACATATCTGTAGTCTCACATATTGTGCTAGGACATCTGCAAGTGTCTTAGACTTAGGGAATAAAATGTAATCACACAATGCCCAATCAGATGAATATGCGTCTTCTGGAAGAATTTCTTGATTTCTGTTCGTAAAATTGGTGACAATTTGCAAGCAAAGAAAATGTCCATTATCGTGAAACAGTCGTGTTTATCGATATTTAAGGTAACCGCAACAAATAGGGCCTAACGAATGCTGCAGCATACGAAGATTCCACACCAACAATTGCCCCATTGAACTTTAATTTTTGATAACTTCGAACTAATTGTTTTTCCGATTTCCTTTATCTCGTAACACTTTAGCGCTTTGTTTTGGATCGTAGTAAAAACACCATATCTAATCACAAGTTACAAGAGTTTCCCACAAGTTTTCGTCCCTTTGAATATTCTAATTATGTGTTCGTAATTTCTATTCATTAAAATTTTAGGCCATCAGTCAATTGATATGGAACAGTCTTTGAATTTAATTTAAAGACCAAATTTTTTCGATTAAAAAACGGTGAATTATTGCGTTAGTCTTCCAACATAAAATGCTATGAATATAACACATAATTGCTGCCTTCTCTGAATTGTTGAAGCCACTAAAAAACTGTATTAACGGTAAACAGTGATTTCTAAGGTACAACTGATTTTAAAGCGTTTCCAAAACTTTTTTTGCCGTTTGGCACAATATTTATTCTTCGTTCTGCATTGATTTTTGAACCAAGATATACAAAGTACTGTAGGTTATATGCTTCGTATCGTGACTTTTAAGAATAAAACATTCGTAAATTACTTAAGAAGGCTGAAACTTTATGAAACAGATCCATAAACAGATTACTCATTTTCTTAATAAAGGTACCTTCCAATTATTTTCATTACAGATGGTTTACATATAAACAATAGGATTTGGGCTAGCGTATCTATTTGCCCAAAATATTACCAGTCAAGTGTAGATGAACATATAGGGTCCTATAAGCTTAATTGGTTGAGCGGCCGTCCTCTAGACAATGCTAGATACAAAATCCAGTCTTGGTCCAATATAAAAAATTTTTTATTCATTTTCTGTAATAAATGTATTAGCTATATCTAACAGAAAATGTTAATCTTCATCAATTTCACATCGCGAAGCGCTTTATTATATTTATATAATTGTAAGCATTAAAAAACTAATTACTTGTTAAAATTATTAGGTCTGTTTCAAAACATAATTTGCAATATGTTCAAAGATTCGAAACTGGAAGCTACATGGTAGCTTAATTGGCAGAGCGACCGTCTAGACAATACTAGATACAGCTTCGAGTCCTTGCCCGATGCACAAAATTTATCATTAATTTTCTGTCATCAATGTAAGAATGGGATAGCGAAAAAATGTTAATTTTCATATTTCACAAATTTTAAAAAGCAGCGCAGATATTTACATTTTATAAAGAGAGCTATTAAGGCAAATAAATTATCGTTTCCAAAAAGTTTGCCCAAAAGAAATTCGAAGTATTTTTCATCTTATTTACATCACTCTTGTTCTTTCTTCTCACACCACCTTACATTACAAAAAAAATAGAAAAATTGCTTCTAAAAATTTTTAATTAACTTTTGCCTGGTTCAAAAATATGCAAAACTTGTATACCTTTTCAACCAGCTCAATGAGCTTCATAAATTTTTTAAAATTAGAAACTATTTCTAAATATCCATTGTAACGCCAGACACGCTTGAATAGATTCGTAGCGGAAATTTCTGAAGATACTGAAAATATTTCTTACACAATTGGACCGTTCAGCATTAATATTTGCTAAACATAAAATAAAAACACTCAAATCGTCATAGTTATATTGTTGTTATTTTACAGTTGCACTAGCTACGTCGCGTTTGCGTATATTTGCACGTCAATACCGCTTTATATTGATGTAAACACCTCGATGCCTAAATTGTTGCACCTTCATGTCAAATTTGCACGAATCACTGATTTACAATACGCAGATGAAATAGAATTAACTAATATACAGGGTATATTTGTTTTGTTTACTACATTTTATGGTATTTTACGCTAGGATTAAGTATGTTAAAAAACAAAATTAATTCGAAAAATCGTGCTTCAACAAATATACATTTCCACTTGTTATACTTAGTTTTTCATTTTAGAATTAGTCAAGTTTTTGGTAATTTGACACATTGCTAAATATTAATACCCCTTAAACATGCACAATTTAGTGGATAAAAAACGAAATAAATGAATGAATTTTTATTTAATAACCTCCTCCCCCTCTTTGTACATTACTGAATGTTTGTAGAGCTGTCGACATGTCTACATGAATCCTTTTCTGAAGTGTTTGTCAAAATGCTCGTCATGATTCTTTTTATACATTCAACGTTTTTAAAACGTATCTAGCAAATATGATTTTCAATTTTCGAAATGAAAAGGTCGACTGTAACTTAACCTGGTAGATATGGCAAGCGGATAATCTTTGACGAAAATTTTTTGCTTAGGAATTGAGTAACTTGTAAAAACTAATGCTCTGATTCGTTGTTTAAAAAGAAGGAACCGATCATTGGAGTGGTAAATATCTTACTTCACTCACCACATTGCTTAGACAATTAATGATCACTTGGTGCATTGTTCTGATGAAATAGATTTTTTTTGCCGTGGTCGTTTTCATTTCATATGAATGCCTAATTGTCCAATAGAGCTGCATAATATTTTAATATGACGGCTGTGCCTTTCTCAATCATAGTCGATGAATACTACATTACATAAGTATATTCCAAAAATGCTAGCCAAATACTTTGCCGGTTCGTGGGTCTGATTATACTCTCTTCTTTTTCCTTTTCAAAGCACCTCTTACACATTGTGTAGACTGTTGCTTAGTATGGGATGTATACTGACGGATGCAACTCCAATAGTTATGCGACTGGATGGAAGGGGTCCCAAGATCTTTCTCCCTGTTCTTGACTTGCGAAATTCCCTATTTGTTTTTTTCCTTACGAAAATATGTAAAAGATCAATTTTATTCCCCATTGGTGCGGCCATGTTTGAAAAGCCGCAGCATAGTATCAACTTTACCAACACTAATGAAAAAAGCAGTTGAGCGCAATTTGTAAACCGATACGTAGTATCACAAAAGAACTCCAAAGAATAAGCGAAGAGAACAATATGTTTCTTTTTCTTCTCACTGCGACCCAATTACTTCTCCAATCGATGGATCTGTTTCTACGTTCTTTTTTCCTTAGCCAAAGCATTTCAACCAACGATTGTTGTTTAGTGTCGGATATGAAATATTGTTAACTCCAGTAGTTATGATACCGTCCAAAAATGCAGAGGAATTGCATTCGAAAATTCCAAAATTGCCCCCGTATATCTTTAACATTTGGGACATAACAACAATCGAAACATTCCAACCAATTGAAGACGCCTTCTTGTGAAAATCATCTGAAATGTATCATACCAATTCATCTGAAATCTTTATGATACGATATATATTACTGTATTGCTAGCTTTCAATGACAACATCGGTTGCTGGTGATTTTTGCCCTCATTTTGAATCGTTGTACGACAGCGTTTAAATCCAACTGATCGCTTTATTATTGTTGATAACAAAGAAATATTATGGCCAAAATTTGACTCTATTTGTTTTTTATTTCAGTTAGTATTAAACTTTTCAAAACAAAGTATTTAGTCGCCGTTCGATATTTAATTTTCTCAATTTTAACAAATGTTTAAAAGTTTCATTAATGAATGAATATTGGCAACTCGTACTCGTATAACAACAGATTGTAGCGTCAGAAAATAAATTCCATTTAATATTCAGACAACCATCTATGTGAAAAACCGAAAACATTGCACTCCACCACGTAGAACGGATCCCTATTTTTGGTATAAATCTCGGTACATTTTACAAATGATATGATGTATGCCACGCATGTATTTCAAGCGTACACAGAAAAATGTTAATTCCACCATAATTTTTCATAATTCCGCAACATGCTCGACATAATATAAATTTAGTAGTGTAAATAAAGATATTTATAAAAATATCATATGAGTATTAATTAATATTATCACATATAAAATTTAAATATATTTACATAATAGAATATTTTGTTGAAATAAACACCCACGTAAACATTCGGTGCGATAATGAAATTTAATTGGTGTGTGTATCGTTCTTATTGACGTTTTATTTCAGAATCATCTGAGTCATCCATATCTAGTGGGCATTAGAATAGTAGCAGCATATGTGCTCATACTAAAATACGAACATAAAAAGTATTAGCAACTTCCTTTCAAGTTAACTAATGCAGCAGTTTGCATGTTACTAGCTAGAAAACTATAGAAACGTAAGATGGTAAATACAGATTATTTTAAACGAATGACAAGATTTCATGATGCAGTGTTTGAGTTCTCATTTATTGTCAATGAATAAATCACTGACAATTTGAATGAGGCAGTTTCTAAGTTCAAATAGCGTCATATGGTCGTTACAAGTGCATCGATTCCGTAGCACCGCTCGGTTGTTCATTTACTCTCGAAAGGACAAATTGGCAGCAAAAGGCTTCCTGCGTTCTTGAGTTTGCAGAAATAAATTTGACTGTTACCATGCAGCGTGCTTTTCGAAGGCAACATTATATCGCACTTTTCATAGAACAAACGACGGAGGTCTCAATAGTTTACAGAGAGTAGAAGTCTGTGTAATGGAAAAAGTCCAAGTTGACTGCGAGACACGAAAACACAAATGGAGAGAATCCGTGCTAGGTTTGAGCAAAATCCAAGATGGTTCAGATCAATTGATTTTTCAACAAGATGAGGCACCTCTTAATTGACATCTGATGGTTTAAACTTATTTGAATAAAGAAATGCCCTGGCGATTGTTCAGAAGCAAGCTTAAGATCTCGCTGTTCATCCTTGGCCTGCGAGATCTCCGACCTCACCCTATGTGATTTCTTCTTATGGGGATATGCAAAAGATCAATTTTATGTTTCCCGTCATTACATTCTTAGTTTTTGAACTGCAACATAATATCAATTTTGCAAACACCAATTAGGGAAACTTTCAAATGTAATTAGGACAATAATATGCAGTATCAGAACAGAACTACAACGATTAATATTTTGTTAATATAGACAACCTCTTACTGCGAGTCTTCCAATCGCGCGTTTCACATATCGTCCCAATAAAAGTTTAATTATAAAATTAATAACGCTTAATTACAAATTTAATATTCTAATACATACTAATGTATGTACGTGTCCAATAAAAGTTATTGGTAAAAAAATCAAATTGAACTATTTATATTTTCTGTTTTATAGTCGAAAATTTGTCGTCTAAAGTTAAAAATAGTATATTTTTCATAATACGTAGGCTTTATAATGTGATTATATATACGTTAACAGCTTACATATGTTAATTATACTATCAGTAGCGTATGATTTAATACATCAAACTGTTAACATTCCATAAAATAATATTTTTTATTTTAAACAAAACAAAAGAAAATGTGCCCTCGGGAATTGACTTTCCTAACACCTCGTTTCTTTGTCTACCTTCATTTTCTTTTACACTGTAATTTAACATTTTACACCATTGTTAGTTAGCAGCATTTGTCCTGAATTTCCTTTTTACAGTGTTAACTTAATAAGGCTCTGTCCTTGTTTCAGATGCGCTTACCTGAAATTAAATATCTAATCAAGTCAGCAATCACAGCGAAGTCAACGCATCAATTGTCCTGGTCGGCTGAAGCCACAAAAAGACTGTCCGTATTAGCCGTGACCACAATATGTCTTCTTTTAGCTAGATTACAAATAATGGGATCTCAGTTGCCGGTTTTCACGAGATTTGATAATCCCGCATCCGTCGCACCTACGCCTACAAGACAACTTACTTACCATTATTTAATAAGTGTCAATTTGTGGCTGCTGCTTTTCCCCTGCGACCTGTGCTGTGACTGGACCATGGGAACAATTCCTCTTGTCGAATCTTTCTTCGATCCTCGGAATTTATCAACGCTGATGGCTTACACATTTTTAATACTCCTCGTCTCGGCCGCTATATTTACGGAAAATCGTCAGCAGAGCGTTCTTATATTAATGGTGAGTATTTTGTAAAAGTCTTATCTTTTCTATGCTAAATATATTTATATAAATTTTCTTTTATGGTTTTGAATCATATATCATATTTAATAAGACATTTTACTAAAGAAAATCACAACTAGTGTTATAATAGTTGCTAATAATATAACTTATTGCCCAGCGGGTCAAGTCCAGTTACAGGACAAAATAAAGGATAATGTAAATAATATATAAAAAAATAAGTCATTGTATAAAGTAAAGAAGTAAAAGAAGTAAAATTGGTTCTTAATTGGTCCTTAATTGGTATTTCCAAATATAAATGTATTGTAGTAGTCCTTAGAAGAAAGATGTTAATTAATTTAAGTACATTGCGGTAACTAAATATATATATATATATATATATATATATATATATATATATAAAGGGTACTAGGAAGGTTTTGCAATACAGCTTTGTTTGTATTTAATTTTTTTGAAAGTAATTTCCTCTTCACTCAATACACCTCTCCATCCTCCGAAACCAATCTTTAAACCAGTTCTGGTCTTCATCACTAGAAAACCGCCTCCCTTTTAGCTTCATTTTCACATGCGGGAACAGTGCAAAGTCGCGGGGAGCAAGATTTTGACTGTAGGGAGGGTAGTCGAGAAGTTTCAATCCTGTCGTGGTCAAATATTCGGTGCAGGCCTTGGCGCGGTGAGCTGGAGCATTATCGTGATGGAGGAACAAGGTGTCCATTCTTGACTTTGGCCGCAGGTCCTTCATGGATCCAATCACTTTAGGCAGGCACTGTTAAGTATACCACTTAGCTGTTACTATTTTCTGTGTGTCCAAAAGGACGCATCCCACAATTCCACTCGATTTGAAAACAGCTATCATTTTCTTCTTTACAGATCGAAATTTTCTGACAACTACGGTTGTGTCCACATCATCAGAGACCCAAACTTTGTTTTCAGCTTTGGTCAGCACATCGTAATAGTACAGCCAAGTCTCGTCACCTGTCACGATGTTGTTCACATACCGAGATTGTCCCTTATTAAACTTTTTTAGCATCTCCCGGCACCAAGTAACACGTCGTGTCAACTGCTCTTCAGTCAGTCGATGCGGCACCCAAAGAAAACCATGTCTCTTCACGTGCAAATGATTATGTAGAATCGAACGAATTGTTGGTGCGTTTAGGCTTTAAGTACCCTCTATCTGTTGGTAGTTCACTCGCCTGTCCTCGCCAAGCATTTTCCTTACGGTAGTAACGTTTTCTTCCGTAACTGACGTTCGTAGCCTTCCTGGCCTCTCAGCATCCTCCACAGTTAAATTTCACCTTTGGAATTCCCTATACCACCTGAGTATCGTTGCGCGATGTGGACAAACATCACCTAATGCAAGAGTCGTTTCTTCGAAGCACTGGTCTATATTTAAACTACGCACGAAATTATAATGCCAAACTGCCCTTATCTCATTTTGTCGCCACGATGCCATCGCAAGCACTTTACACTCTCACTGCTAATGAATAACCGAACCCATCGACATGGCGCGACGGCTCATATTCACGTATGAGCATGTCTCAACATGCAGCAACAAGCAGCTTCTACGATTCATTGTTGTTTCATATTGCAAAACTTTCCTAGTAGCATTTGTATGACAAACATTACAAATTTTAAATTATTTCATTATCTTAATCCAATCTTACACTTTTCTATTATATTTTTCTCCTGCTTATATTAATATTAAAATATTCTCCGTATCAAATGGTATCTAATGAACCTTTACATTAACCTTTTGTATTGTTTACCAGCTTATATTTTTATTTCTTTTTTGAATTTTAAATATTTAGTAATTTAGCTATGTAAAATATATACATTTTTAGACTTCCAAGTCTGTGTACATCTTCATCGCTGCAATAGGTAAAAGTTTATAAAATTAAACACATTTTAATTATTCGATATTTGGATAAATACTAATTGACATTAGAATTGGTCTGTAATACCTTTTAGAACAAATGTCTGTGGAATGCACTCGACGTTTCCGTAGAAACTCGCCGGACGTCCAATAGATTTACGTTCGTCTGTATACAGGCAATATCCTGCAATTGATTTATCCATATCTGCTAGATTTATTATCAAACGTATTTCGACTGTCGTATACATCTAAATTTCCGGTGTACTTTTATGAAGAAATAGGGACTGTTTCAAACAACTAAAAAATATCTTGTTCGCTGCTAAATAATTAGATATCTGCGTATATATGCAATTGATAGTTTACTAACTTTAATACTTGAATATTTTCAAATTTGTTTAAATAAGAATTAAGAATTAGAAATATTATAAAAAAGGGTTTATTTTTTGTAATAATATTTCAGAACGGAATCTAAATAAATTCTATAGTTAGATAAAAATTAATTTAATTATAGAAAACTTATTTTTTGAGGGAAATTGAAGTTGAGCAATATTTAGCACTAACTGAAATGAAAAATTTCGAGCATTTCAAAGCACAAAAATAGCGTTCCTCTGCTCCTGAAAGCTAAAACAATTAAGGTAATTATTAGTCTTCTACAAAAAGAAAACCTGAAAGTCAGAAGCCAAAAATAAAAGTGGAAATTCGAAAATCTGAGAAAAAATGTAAAGAAAAATTACCATGAGGACATACTATTGTTATAGAAAATATTTGAGTATATATTAATAAAAATGGCAAAGGAAACATATGAGGTATACAAAACAAAATGAACAGAAAACAAAATTGTGGGAAAAGTATTTGAATGCCACATCTCAAGAAAGTTGAATCAAAAACAAGACACAAACAAAGACAAGAGCTATTAGTAATTAACTACCACTTATAAAAATTTATTAAATCAGTTCTACTTTTACTTCTTCCTTTCCCATTTCTTGAATTAATTCCTTCAGTTCTGCTTTTACTTCTTCCTTTCCCATTTCTTGAATTAATTGCTTCTTTCACCTACTTTTAATAGTAATCTCCCAAATCGTTTTTCCATCTCTAAATTATGGAAGGTTAGGTTAGCAAGTCAAACTGTAAATTGAGCTTTGAAAAAGACGAAGTCGGGAATATTTTAGAAGAAATAAATTCCATATTGGAAATTTGGAAAAGTAATTTGGAGAGATTATTATCAAAAGTCGATCTAGAACAGAATATACGACAGAAAATGGAAGAAAGTACCTGCTATTGATTTTGATCTGTTTTCCGTCGTACGTTTTGCCTGTATCTGCTTTTGGAGTGAATCAAGCAAAAATGGGAAGAGAAGAAGTAACGGACGTAATAAAACTTAAAATGAACCTAATAGCAGATTCAGTGTTGGTCGACATATACGAATCTATTGTATTTACACTATACACAACCTGAAAATACCAAACTGCAAGACGGAGAAACTGGTAAAAATAAGACATTTTTTTCTCACCAGACCCCAAAAAATCTTTATCAACAGCAAAAGCTAAAGAATACCAGGCAGTTAGTGGGTAAATTCTATCTCTAAAAAAGCAGCTATCGATAACTCAATACTTACTCAAAAGTCGAAGAAATGGGTGTAAAAATATACGTCAGAGTTTCGACTTCTTCAACTCAAAAACTTCGACAGAGAGAGAAATAGTCTCATTCTGGATATATTGAAGATATCCTACATGTTACTGTCAAAACCGGTCAGGCTACCCTACAGATTGATGTGGACGCAATTAATACGACATTATCCAACTTTATTTTCATTGGATTATCTGCAATTTAAGTTCAGTTCAAAACGAGTAGATACTATAAATTGATCATAATGAAGAATGATGTGTGAAATGGTGCAATCCTACATTAGATCTCTTTCCCAATGCATCCTCTAATCTAGTACATACCATCTCTATTGGTGATGAAGCTGGAATAAGCTACTATCATTCAAAAGAAAAGCAACAATCAGCAGTTTCGGTCTCTGAAAACTTGTCAATTCCAAATAGAATTCGAGGCAAAAAAACTGAAAGAGAAAGATATAAGTCGAGCAATTTCTTGTGATTAACAAATTTTTGCTACTAAAGCACTGGAAGACCACCGGACGTTAATGCAGAATGCAAAGTGTGCGCTAAGATCCCTCAACTTCTTCGAATTTTCGGAAACCCAAAACATTTAAATGATTGGTTATTTTTACCAAACAATTCCTTTTTTTGTTAGTGTGAAAAGAAAAAGTTACAAAAGTGCATTGTCTATACGGAAAAGCACTTTAAAAATTTATAAATAAATGTTTTTTGTAAATTATTTCATTAGACTAGCGCATCTATTTATATAACATATATCTTAAGAGAATAATTGTGTAAATATTTTTTTACTTTAGTTCGTTTTATTGTTCTTTATATGTAGTTCAACCGTGATTCTTTCTGTATATATGTTGACATTTCATTTGGTCGGTATTTGCTGAAGTAATTTTCCCTATTACCTTAGATGCTATAACCCCTCATAAATGCAAGCGATCTATACAACTAATCCGTTTTATTTCCTTTTATTACAGAGCCTGGCATTTCTAATATTACCTTTTCTCCCAGCGTCGAATTTATTTTTCCCAGTCGGCTTTGTAATTGCTGAGAGAGTTTTGTATATGCCTTCAATGGGTTTTTGTCTATTAGTCGCTTACGGCTGGAATATTCTCGCCGAAAAGAAAAGTAAAAAACTGGCCTGGTTCGCCGTAAGTTTGCTTTTGCTAGCTCATGGAACGAAAACGTACTTACGTAACTGGGACTGGGAAAGCGAATATTCCATATTTATGTCTGGTCTACGGGTGAATCAGAAGAACGCGAAGTTATTTAATAATGTCGGCCATGCACTGGAGAGCCAGACAAAATACGAAGATGCCCTGAGGTATTTTCAAACGGCGGTCAGCGTGCAAGAGGACGACGTCGGCGCTCACATAAACGTCGGTCGTACCTACAATCACCTGAAAATGTTTAAGGAAGCGGAGGAAGCTTATTTAAAGGCGAAATCCCTATTACCAAAGGCGAAACCTGGGGAATCTTATCAAGCCAGAATCGCGCCGAATCATCTTAACGTTTTCTTGAATCTCGCCAATCTAATATCAAAGAATTCGACAAGACTCGAGGAAGCGGATATGCTTTACAGACAAGCCATCAGCATGAGGGCCGATTACACGCAAGCCTACATTAACAGAGGTGATATTTTGATAAAACTTAATAGGACGAAGGAAGCGCAAGAAGTTTACGAAAGGGCTCTGCTCTATGACAGCAACAATCCGGATATTTATTATAACGTAAGTAAATTTATCATAATTGGAGTTTGCTTAACTCCTTTTGTTTAAGTTTAGTGGTAAACTCTATTTACATGTAATTATTATAGTAGCCGAAGCCGCTTTTACCCAACCTTCATCTAATTAAGATTGATTTATTTTCTATCTAAGATATCCGACGTAACTAGTCGGTGTTATTTTTCCGGATATGAAATTAACTGCCTGCTTTTTTACACTACTATTACACCACTTTACAAAATTTTACTTTTTGTGTGTTGTCACGAATTTCATAGTTGATAAAACTTATTTATTACACCTATTTTCTAATCTATCGTAAAAATATTTATATACGTATAGTTACGTCAATATTTCTTTCCTCTTTTTTCTGCATTAATTCTTTGCATATTACATAAAATGCATATTACATTGTGAAAAACGCTATTAATAGAAGTGTTTTTGCCATAAGTATTGAGTTGGCAACTAAATACTTTCGGTTTTGTAGTATAAAATAACACACTGTTTTTTAAACAAAGAATAGTTTTTAATCAATTATATATTTTCCATTTTGCTCAATGACATTTTGCCATCTTTCTTTCAGCTGCATGATTAGGCGCTCATAAAATTTCTGGTCCTTATCAGCAAAAAACTGAACCAGGTACGAGTGAAAGTCATCGTCCTTTGTGAAAGTTTTAGCATTCAAAGAATTCTGCAAACTTCGAAGTAAATGGTAATGAGATGGTGCTAGATCAGGGCTGTATGGGGATGTGGCATCACTTCCCAGCCAAGCTCCAATAGCTTCCCACGAGTTGCCAAATATGTGTGAGGCCTTGCATTATCTTGGTGGATAACTACAGCTTTCCGATTTGACAATTCTGGCCGTTTTTCTTTGATTGCTTCGTCCAGTTTTATTAATTGTTGACAGTAAACATCAGAATTGATCGTTTGGTTCCTTGGAAGCAGCTCAAAAAACACAACACCTTTGCAATCCCACCAAACTGACAGCATGATCTTTTTTGGATGCAATTCAGATTTCGATGTGGTTTGAGCTAGTTTAGCGTGTTTGCTCCATGATCGTTTTCGAACTATGTTACTGTACAGGACCCATTTTTCATCACCAGTGATGATTCTTTTTAAGAAAGGGTCGGTTTCATTTCGTCTAAGGTGCATATCGCAAAAGTTGATTCTTTGTGTTAAATGAATTTCTTTCAATTCGTGAGGTACCCAAATATCAAGCTTCTTAACTAGCCCAAGATATTTTAAATGTTTTTCAATTGTGTGCGATATATGTAGCCTCTCCGCAACCTCTCGAACAGTTATATGACGATCCTCTTCAATCATGACTTTGATTTGGTCATCATCAACTTCAGTAGGCCGACCAGAACGTTGCTCATCTTTGAGGGAAAAATCTCCAGAACGGAATTTTTTATAGCAATTCTGACACATGCGCTCTGTTAAGCAATTAGCACCATAAACTTCACATATCTTTTTGTGAACCGCAGCAGCTTTCTTTCTTTTACGGAAATAAAATAGTAAAATATGTCGAAAATGTTCGTTTCTGCACTCCATTTAAAAGTAACCCACAACTAGTAGCTTTAATAAGAATCACGCACTCCTTGCTTCTGAAGTTACATCAATGTGACTAGTATCACGCGACAAACGGTAAAGTACAGCACTAACATACGTTATACAAAAAATAAAGCAACGCTCTCTATCAGCAAAAACCGAAAGTACTTAGTTGCTAACCCAATAGTTCAAAGAGGTATTGTCTAAACAACCCACAACATTTTTTATATATGTATGCGAAGAATATGTGTTCAAATATTATAGAAAAAATATTTCTCGTTCATTAGATGGTTAAATCTATATACTTGCAGTATTTCGGCATGCTCCTAGAAAAAAATGGCAAACTCAAGACTCCTAATTGTGTTTGTAAATCATGTGTTCGATACTTATGGTTATAGAAAGCGGCAAAAGAAGTGCTTTTAAATTTGGGTTCCCGAGAACTAAAAAGTCATACCATTGTTACTTTTGTAGCGTTGACCTAAAGGGCATAAATAGTAAAAATCGAGCTAAATGGGAGTATCCATACGCCTGTGCAGCGTTCAGTTGACATCCTAGTTCCGTCGGTGTCGATCACTGAGAATATATCTGAACCCTTAGTACAAGATCATTTAGAATCAAGATCATTAAAAAATGATACTGACTTTGAAAGTTTACCGGACAATAAATCTAAACGCTTTTCGCAGAATTAACTCGATAATCTTGCAAGATATTTCAATCTTTTTAAACAAGCTTCTGGTTTATTGGAATCGTCATTGAAAGAAAAAAAATTGCTTGTTCCAAGTACAAGAATTATTTTGTATCGGGAAAGTGAAGAAGAGTTACGGAGTTATTTGGGCCAAGCAGACAACCTTGCTTTTTGTTCAGATATGAAAAGTTTGTTATAAAAAGTGGGTTTGAATATTTGAACATGAACCAAGTGAATGACATATATGTATTGAAAGTTCGAAACAGAAATAAATGCGCCAAAATACACATTATTCACTGTTCAAAGTTAAGGGAAGAATATTATAACTTTTCAGCTTTGAATAAAATACAATATCATACACACGAGTGTGCATGACTGAGGTAACTCCAAGTTCCCCTATTTTGTTTGTTTCTGGGACAGCAGAGCTAAACAAGAATATTGAGCAAGAAAAAGTTGGCCCTTAAGAAGAAATATGATGCCAAATAAGTAAAATGTAGTCCGCAATCTATTGGTAGATCGTGACAAAATCATTCGTGTCGCCATTATATTGGGCATCATAAAGCAGTTTGTTAAATTTCTTGATAAAAATGGAAGCTGCTTTTCATATGTTTGCCGAACATTTTCCTCAGAATCTCCTAATGGAAAAGATTAAAACAGGTATTTTCGAGGGTTCCCAAATCAGAAATCTTACGAAAGATAGCAAATTTACAAATTGGATGACAACTTGAATCAAATGTTTGGGCAGCTTTTGTCTCAGAAATGCAAAAAAAACTTTCCTGGAAATCGAAAATCAGAAAATTATATCGAACTAGCAGAAGATATATTTTTACATATAAGGTGTAATACTAGCATTAAACCCCACTTTCTAACATAGTTATCTAAACAAGTTTTGCGAAAATCTAGGAGATCCGAGCGAGAAGCAGGGGGAGCGAATACATCGGAATTTCTGGAACTTCTGGAGTACGCATATGATACCTGGCTATTGCTGGACCCTGATTCAATAATTTTTCCGAGTCTTCACATAAGAGAAAAGCTTTAAATCGAAGCTTTTTTGAACATAATAATTAATCTTGCTTTGAATAAATTTTTCTGATTAAGTACATGTTTAATCTCGTATGTAGACTTCCGCGGTCGTGGTCCATGCTATCTGCTTCAGGGCTTCCGGGCTGGAACCGCGTCACTTGTATATCTGCCGACGTTTCGTACCAATTTGTATGGGATATCTTCGGGGCTGAACTACTGCACTGAAATAGTTTCAGTGTAGTTATCATCTGTAAATAAAACGTTTTCGATTCTTACAATTATCTTTCATAGAACTCCATGCACCTGTATTTTGACCCTTTCTAATCTCGATGTTTTTCGCTCATAAGTTTTTACTCTTGTTCCACATAGTACTTTTGTTAATTTATTTTTCTTTTATCTATCGGAAGCCATTCTATTGCGACTATGCGTAATCTAACATATCTTCGCCAAATCTGTTTATATGGTCGTACAATATCAATTGTCCCCTTTCTTTTGCACAGTAATTTCCTATGCTTCCACTTTATACTTTATGTCTTCATACGAATCTTCAAGCTTCTGAAAATAATATATTTTTGTACATAGTAGTACAAAAACACATAATTTTCCGAAACTTGGAGATTTGTATTTGTGTAGATATAGTACTGTAATAAAACGAAAGAAAGGAATTTTTCCTATATTACTATATCTACACGAATACAAATCTTCTGTCTTCAGAAAGTAATGTGTTTTGTACTACAGCGTTATAAATCACACATGATCCGAATGCCAATGTTTTGTTTACCTAACAAATTATACAGACCGTCCTACATAAGCTCGGCAGATATATTTTCGGATACATAAACTTTCTGAGGTAATAATAGTACAATGAAACTAATAAGAATAACAGAATTAATGAACGGGTTTACTAATGAAACGAGAATATCGGAGAAGTGGGGAAAAGGATATGTATCGCCTATTTACAAGAAGAAGGACCTTCAGTTCAAGATGCCAAATTAATTTGTAAAACAAATTTAACGACGTAATTCTAAATACAATAAAAATATGTATTCTAAAACGTATCCCTGATATTGTCATGACTAGGTGGAGGTAAATATGTTTTATACTACACACACGCTCTACACTTTTGTAAATTGCGTACACATAAGAATAGACGTTTTCATGAAATAATGAAATTTATTTTCATTCAAGAACGAAACCAAACAACGTTGAAATTCAAATCTGCATTTGTGTTATACATAAGCCTGCCTGAAATACGATAACTGTAGTTATATGGGTTACTACATTTTGATAACCACAACAATGGACTGTAATACTGAATAGGGAATAATTATGTATGCAAATATAATACCATCAAAGTACTGGCAACACGACAGTGGCTCTTAAAATTTCGCGGTATTAAGTATAACTAAATTTATAATTCAAAGAAGCACAATAAATGCAATTCATGTAATACAATATGATGACTGACAAATTTAATGATTAATAGTCATAGATACGGAAGGCGGTGTATCATATACACTGTTTATTACTAAAACAGTAGAATGTTTCGACATTGTAAAGCAAATTATTTTAATGGCATCGATAAATTTAAATATATAGTTCTAGGGGGTATTAATATATTAACTCGGAATGTTTCTAGTATAAAAAGTTGAATATAGTTACTGTGGTTATAAATTTTATGCTTTACAAATAGTTGTCAAAGTTTATAAGTTGAATGGTCATAAAACAACATGTCTGAATAAAAGGTACATATATTTCGAAAAAATCGAGCTAGGTAAAGGGTTACTAAGCAAAAAAATTTTGACTGATATTGCTTAGGTGGTAAATGTCCTTCATATGCCACTATTAAAAACCGAGTTGCGGAATTTAAGAGAGAAAGATCGGATATCAAAATTGAGTACCGCTTCCAGAGACCAATTTCTGTGATCACTACGGAAGACATCGATTCGTTCTGTGGTGTAATTTTAGATGATTAATAAATCGTGCTGAAGCGTACTGTCGAAACAGTACATACATATTTCCTATGGACATCATTCTTAGGAAAAACGCCATGGAAGATTTTACAGGTATTGTCTTTTCACAAGACCATGCTCATGCTTATAAGTCTTTACTGTACTGCAAAAAAATATTTCGAACATTTTTTTATTCATAATTTTGCCAGCGAAACACCCATAGTAATGGGAAAAATTAAACATTAATACAGTAAGTAACAGAAATAGGGAAAGGCAATCGTACACAAACAAACTGAACAACGTTGCTTCGAAAAGCTTCATGGTGAGATTGAGTCATTAAAAAAGTGAACTTCAACGTAACCCTGAAACCTTGGCTCTAAACTCAATATTTATGTGTATAAACGCACAGTTCCAAGACATACTTCAAAGGCTGCATTTAACATGCACAGTATTTAATTTACTAAGAATATGCCTAAAAACTGATAAATATTGTCAATATATTCAAATTAAAATTACAGTGTCCAGCTTTCATTAACAGACAGTGACTTCTTCTATTACATGGTAGCCCAAAGTCCTCATTCTTTGGCTTAAGCTGTATTCAGGCATACCAACATAATTTCCATTATTTAAAATTTGTTTTCTGCAAATTTTACATACAATTTCGTAGCATCATCAATAAGCCATGTGGGATTATAACTAATGACAATGTCCATTTTCAGGTGGTTCAGTTTCAATCCATGCTTTTCGTTTTTTTTAAGTCAGATGTGTTCTGGCTATTTATAATACCTACTTGTATTTTCCCTTCCATCCTTGCACTTTTCTTAAAACTCACCACTCCATTACCCTCGTCATTTTACGTTATCTCATACTACCCATTTAATGTTTTGTCTAATTTATCGCTATTAATTGCAAATATAGTTTTACCCTTAATAATACTAATATGTTAGTTAGTGGTAAGCTACTGTCTTATCATGTTAGCGGCGTCGAAATCGAATTCGATGGTCTGCTCTCCATAAACGATTTTCGTTTCCTTTTTCGTTTATCTGAATATTGGTGACCAAAAGTTTTAAAATGTACTATGAGCGCAAATATAAGAATAATTCATGATCTACCAATGCCCCTGTAATTAGCGTTAAGCTATTGAAAGATATGGTAGCACGAATTATTATTGCTATTGTTATTAAGAAGGAGTGAATGTAGTCAAATATGTTAATTTGTTTACATTTGTATCCGAAATCATTAGCAACTTTTTAGAATCAAGAAAACTTCTCTATTCCAATGATATTTCTTCCTTTCCAGTACTAATTTATGATTTTAGTAATAGAAATAAATGCCTATTCCATGGCAAATTATATAATTTATTTTCATCACTTTAAAGTAAGTGCTTTATTTTAACTTTTCATTCTATTTATAGCTTGGAGTGGTCTTCCTGGAACAAGGAAAAGCTTCACAAGCTTTGGCATATCTAGACAAAGCGCTCGAATTCGACCCCGAACATGAACAAGCACTTCTGAATTCTGCTATTCTTTTACAAGAGTTTGGCAGAGCCGAATTAAGAAAAATAGCCCGCGAACGATTGCTAAAACTTCTAGCGAAAGACGCAAATAACGAAAGGGTGCACTTCAACTTAGGTAAAGAAAATGTTTCAGAATACACCTGTTTTACTATTACATTACTTATTTAGGAATGCTCGCCATGGACGACAAAAACATCGAAGAAGCAGAACATTGGTTTAGAAGAGCCGTCCATCTGAAAACAGATTTTAGAAGTGCTCTGTTTAATTTAGCCTTGCTTCTAGCTGATGATCATAGACCATTGGAAGCGGCGCCATTCCTAAATCAACTTGTGAAATATCATCCGGATCATATTAAAGGGCTTATACTTTTAGGAGATATATATATCAATAACATAAAGGATCTAGATGCAGCGGAAAATGTGAGTAAACTGTGCTGAGAGATTTTTTTACTTCTGAACAATACTAAAACTTACATAGTTTAAGTGAATTTATTAAATAAGATACAGACTAGCATATTCATGTTCCAGTACGATCCAGTACTCAATGTCAATGTTCTTCTAAATTATGATTGATGGAAGGCTTTTGTTTTAATTTATGATATAAAAATTAATTTGAAAATGAAGATTCAGTTTATAACAGCTCAGAAGTCAAGGACTCTTTCAGTTAAGGTTATTTAAATGTATATATAAACAATATATAACTCGGATATTACCCCAACTATTACTTGGGTTCGCAAATAAACTGTTTACATTGCGACGTTCTGATGACATCTCAATCGTCCTCCAGTTACAGTTTAAGCCCAAATACATTATGACCGTAGAGGAAATATAAATAGGGAAGAAATTCGAAGGAAGGGAACGGCGCAGCACTTAAGAATGGAAATGGTCAAAAATGTACATGCATTATTTCAATTGCAATTCTGCGGTGTTGGGAGACAGATGGCACTTTGTGTCAAAACCCTGATTACCAACTCTGAGTACTATTCTTTAGTTGCCGTCTGTTAAAATTTCGGAGAGATTCGTCGAGGAGCGTAGTTTTGAAAGCTGTTGGAAGTGAGTAAGTTTACGTATTTGTGGAATCATGGAAAAAGAATAATACCGGTCAGTGACTCTATTCCTTTTTTTAGATGGAAAAACGTGGGCAAAAATCGAAGAGAAGTTCGGTAAATACTATTACATACCGGTTTAATAAATTTAAGCATGGTCGAACATCTGTCTATGATGAAGAGCAACCAGGCTGTCCCATTGAGATGACTACGGACGATATGATTAATAAGTTCATTGTATGGTGTTAGCACACCTCCGAGTGAAGTTTAGAGACATTGTTAATATGATAATCATCTCAACTGTACGTGTGCAAAATATCTTTCACGAAAAATTGAGTTTGAGAAAGATAGTGGCAAGATGGGTGCCGTGTCTGCTAACGGAACCACATAATAACTTCAAAGCAATGTTTGGCATGTTTAAATGTAATACGAGTGAGTTTCTGCGGTGTTATGTGACTATAAATGAGACATCATTACACGCCAAAAATGAAAAGTCAGACGCCAGAATAGGTTTTTCCGGACGAACGTGCACCAAAGAAGTCAAAGATGATTTCATCAGCCAGAAAAATTATGGCGACGATATTTTGGGATTCGCAAGACATAATCTTTATTGATTTTTTGCAGAAGGGAAGGACAACCACTGACCAGTACTGTGCTGATTTATTGAACCAATTCGACAATGAACTAAAAACAAAAAAGGTCTCAGTTAGCAGAGAAAAAAATTCTCTACCGTCATGATAATGCCCCGGCCCACATCATCAGCCATTGGTGTCGAAATTACTGATGAGGGTTTATAGTCGATTTATAGTATATTTACAGTCTTCCATTCACCATATTCACCAAACTGGGCCCCCTGTGACTTCTTTCTTTTCCAAACTTGTAAAAAATGGCTTGGTGGAAAGCAATTTATGTCAAATGAAGAGGTAATTGCCGAAACAAGATCCTATTTTACAGAGTTCGACAAATCTTATTATTTGCATAGCTTAAAAAAGTTGAAACATCACTGGACTAAATGTATAAAGTTACAATAAGATTATGTCGAGAAATAAATTTGCTAAATGCAAAACGATTGAATTGTATTTCGTAGCACAGGTACTTATCATACAATCCCTGTATATGGAAGCAACATTAATTGTAAATAATGCAAGATTTTGAATGGATAGGTTTTACTTGAAATAACAATTTGTACTCTCTACAATTTTTGCAATGATTATAACAAGTCATTCATGGTAAACTTTGCATACAATAACAGTAAATCTAAAATGTACTTATTTGATGTTTCAATATACAAAAACTTGTTCCACTTACAAAGAAACCCTTCCAGCCAAATATGCAACAAACTTCACTTTTTTTTAAATCGTTCTGTAGCATACAACAAAAAAGGTAAGAATTAATAAAACACTGTTTACTCTTACTCCTGTGAATTTGGTAATCTGGCCGCCCATTGTATGTTCTTACCCCTCATCGTTCTGATTCAACACGGTCCTGTTTGTGGGAAGACGCATTGCATACATTAAAATAACTATTTGTATCTAACCATGTATCAACTGCAAAGCAATCGACAAACGATGTAAAACGAGTTAAAATAGGGTCGTCTACCTGCAGCGGTTAAACATATTTGAACTGCAGCCAGAACAACAACCCTACCCAGCTCGCCTGGAAAAATCAGAGCAATTGCGAGAAGTGGGTAGGACCGTATAATGGGCATATTTGGATCGTAAACTAGGTCGCCTAAAAAGACGATTTAGATGTAACGTCGCAATGAAAAAGGTTTATTTGTGAATCGAAATAATAATAATTATGCTATAAATAATATTGTACATATAAAACATAAATTAATATTAGTAAGAAACTGTAGAAAAGAAGAATAATTATAAATTTTCCTCTTATTATCATATATTTATACTCCATTTAAATTAATTTGAAAAATTACTTTCAGTGTTATAAAAGAATCCTAGAGTTAGATCAAGAAAATATTCAAGGGCTACATAATTTATGCGTCGTCCATGTCGAGAGAGGAAAATTACTAGAAGCCCAAGCTTGTTTGGAAAAAGCCCACGAGCTAGCGCCAGCAGAAGATTACGTGTTTAGACATTTGCAAATAGTGCAAAATAGAATTTCCAAAATGAAGATTAATTCAAGCAAGAAACCGGACGACACGGAAGACTATAATAACAAAAGCAAAGTGGTTTCAAATAAGAGTATAGATGAAACAGAGAGGAAAACGCAGCCTGTTGTTACAGGCGATTCCGAAGAACAAAGATATAGTAGTAGAGTAGTAAATACCGAACCAATGTTTGTAAAACACGTCGACAATAGCGAAACTGACTTCATCGATGATGATATACATGATCAAAATAAGTTAAGGAAAAACAAAGGTAGTAATAGTAAAATAACAAATAAAAATAAATTACCTGTTGAGGGAACAGATAACGACGATCCTTCCTCGGGTATGTCTTAGCATTAACGTGTAATATAATAACTGCAACTACTTTTTACTGTACAGATTTTAATACTTTTCAAATGTTGATTTTCCTGTGTTTATGTTCCAATTTTTCATTTTTGATGACAGATAGTTAAGAACTACATACATGATATTTTTCAAAATGAAAACTATGCGTGTAAAATATAATCAGTGTACATATAATTTCGATGTTAAAATTTTACTGCAATTGTGCACCGATTTCTATTTACACGTGCAAATATGAATAAAATTATGAATATATATTATAATATATATAAATATATGAAATATATTTCTATCTGACAAAAAAAAACTTTTTATACGAGCCATTAGATGTAGAAGTATTCATTCTGTGATACTCAGAATAATCTGTATATTTTTGTTCCTTTATCGACTTTGTATATATATATATTCTTTCGAGCAATGAATGATCTGTTCAGAAAGAATTTTCGTTTGTGAATGAAGCATTGTAGAACACCCGAATTTATTATTAACATTTCGAATAAATACACAAAGATGTTTGTCAGACTAAAACTCATGGTGGGTTTAGTCAGATGGAATTAATCCTAACTTGATATTAGTTCTAAAAGTTCAATTTTGTTAAATTTGTGTCTACGTCTAATTCAGTCTTTGCATAAGTATTAATTGTTAGGACCCCTTTAAGATATGACCTAGAAAGATCGTAAAGTTTAATTTTTAACACTAAGTTAAGAACGATATCGCAAAATACGATTGTTGAGAAATGTGTAATTGATATCACTTACAACCACCATACGTTTTCCCTCACTTGGCTGAGTAGTTGAAAAATTTATTACCTACGTCAAATCGAAATTCCTTCCAAGCCTTCAGCAGGATGTATGGGTTTTTTTTTTGGTAGACTTTGTAAATTTCCTCGCGTTAAATTTTAAAAAATTATTGGTAATCCGGTACTGCAGATTTCATTTCCAACGTATCTATATTTCTCTTTCTCTATTAAAAGGTCAAAGTTCAAATCGTTTTTTAAAGATTTTTTTTTAAAAAGAATTTCTGGACTTGGAGCAGTTCTGACAGCAAATACCATTAAAAACTTTTTTCTTGCTATTCATATTGTAAAAACTTTATCTAAAGAGTTCAAGTTTGTTAAATGCGTGTTCTCATTTGGGTCTAGCACTTGTATTAAATGTCAGGAGCACTTTAAGACATAACTTTGAAAGATTGTTAGGCCTAATTTAAGACCGGTATCGTAAAATACGTTTGTTGAGAAATATATACCTGATATCATTGAAATTTCATCATTTTTCATTTGTCTAAATAAGTTGAGCAGATCTTGTGGATTTTTCTTTGTAGATTTTGTAAATGTCTTCACATTAATTTAAAAAAAGTGATGGTCCGGTTTTGCAGATATCATTTTCGTAAGTATGCATGATGTATGTCTTGTTCTCTTTCTCTATTTAAAGGTCGAGCTTTAAATCGTTTTTATCTGGTACGTAGACTTCCGCGGTCGTGGTCCATGCTATCTGTTTTTGGGCTTCCGGGCTGGAACCGCGTCACTTGTATATCTGCCGACGTTTTACCCATTTGCATGGGACCTCTTCAGGGCTCAACTACTGCACTGAAAACTAAAATCGTATTTATTTTTTTTACTAAAAAGGATACCTAGACTCAGAGCAGTTGTTACAACAAATACCATTAAAGCTGTTTTCTTGCTATTCATATTGTAAAAACTTTTTCTAAATAGTTCAATTTTGTCAATTTATTACATACGTCAAATTGAAATATGAATTTTTTTTTGTAGAATTTGTAAATTTTGTCGAGCTTAATTTAAAAAATCATTGGAAGTCAGGTTCTGCGGATATCATTTCCATAAATTAAACGTGCATAGCGTATCTCTGTTTCTCTTTATCTATTTAAAGGTCGATCTTCAGATCATTTTTGTTTAGATATTTTTTTAATAAAAAAAATATCTAAACTCAAAGCAGTTCTTGCAACAAATACCATTAAGCTTTTTTCTTGATACTCATATTGTTCAAACTTTTCATGTCTCTAAATGAGTTTCTAATAAAAATTAATAAAAATAATATAAATACCTTAATGTCTAGGCTGTAGGTATAACGTTTTCCGATGATTTTACGTAGTACGCATGGTAAGTAATAAGTCATAGAATGTTTGAACAAAATATTCTGCATCATCTCTCAGCTCTAGGCATAAGGAAAATGCTAATACTAGGACTATGTCTAAATCTAAAAGAATCCACCATTAGTAATCAACGTGTCAGTCGAAAGAAAATATACACTATCGGCTATAAATATTTACACGCTCAATATAATACAAAAGCAAATGAAGTATTTTCTGTAAAACGCACTTTTGTATGTAGTCACGTAAAGCACTTTAAAGTAGTTTATTTAGAAAAGTAATAATAAATTTAGCTACCATAACATATTACTTTGAAACTTGATTTAAAACTGTTTTAGTAATTATATTTTCGTAACTGTAGTCTCAGTTTCTTTCGCAAAGACCTTATAAAATTTATGTCCAAGACTTGAGGAGAAACTTTTTCGTTATTTGCTCTAAATGTTCGTGCCACAGATTGAAAATGTTGTTAGGTTAATTGTCTTGTTAGAAAACAAAATTTCATTTAATTCGTTCATCAGATGGTATGAAGTTAAATTCTAGAATTTTTCTGTAGACTGGTTTGTTTTCAGTGCGCCACCTATTTTACTAAAATCACCTGGAGATATATTGACAAAACAATTCCAAACCACTGCTAATCTTCCTTTGAGTTTTATTGATATACAATTCAAGATTCGAACGTAACTTTCTACACTAAAAGTTCTTCATTTTATATTTAATATCTCAAATCTACTTTTGTCTGTCCAAATTTTAGGTTTTTCTTCCGAAACTATTCAACGTTACCTAATGGAGCAACGACAGTTTCCATATATTAAATCTTCCGTATAAACTAACTCTGCAAGCTCCTGTTTGCATTCATAATAATTTGTGAATACAAATATTTATTTCAAACGTAATTTCCGCCATTACTTCTTGCTTATTTTATTTACTTAACACTAGAAAGGACATCTGATCCTGTTCTTATTTCAAACGGCCTCAATACCTTCTTAACTACACTAACACCAATTTTATGGTCCTTGATTTCGACATGTATAGTCTTGCAACATCATGTGAGTAACTTTTTTATTTCTCGATTAGTTTTATCTACAATGAGACGACAAGCTATTAGAAGACGCCTTGGATTCGATAACATTTTATTGCCTATATTATTTATAACTTGCGATCTGTTTTGAAGTATTGCACATATTCTTCGGCATTAAGTATTTGTAATTAAAAATCGGAATTTAATAACAAAATACACATTTTCTCTATTTATATTTCACAGTGACGGCAGTAAGAATTTTACTTTCGAAATCTCTATGTAAGATATGTACTTGGAAAATTGTTGTTTCTGTTAATGTAAATACAATATTTACAGAATATTGTGAATAAATTACATTTAATCTTTTATTAAGAGTATAAAGATATATTTGTTTTTATTAAAAAGTGGACAAAACTTTACGAGGATGGTGTATATTTTTTAATTACACTTAAAACTTATTTTTTATATTTTTGTACTTATTCTAGTATGATAAATTTGATATTTGTTCATAAGTTTGTCAATATGTTAGCATCATTTTAACGCGGATTGCGAATTGTTTTGATCTTTCGACTTTGTAAAAATCGATAGTTGTTTCTTCACCATCGGCTATAAAAATCTGAGTCAAAATTATATTCTATTTTCTTAAATACCAATACGTGTCTTCTTCAATTTATCAAAAAATTACAAACGCGCTCTCTACCCGGCGGCTTATAAACACGTTATCTCTTTTATCTTACTCAATTATCATCAATTTTTTATTAGGGTTCTAACTTTTTGGATAGCTCTGAGCAGACTGACGTAATGTACACTGAATATCACTGAAAGGATGTGTCTTTTATAATAAAATCGTTTAGAGATTCCTTAAAAAGCTTTAATATTAAAAAACAATATCTCATAACAAATAAGGTAGTTTTGTCTTACTTTTTCGCGTTTATTATTATTTTTAACACTTAATTAGTAAAAAATATAGCATAATTATTTGTATTTTGTTTTTTAATCAGTTTATGTGTATTTACAATTTATTCATATGAAAATATTACACAAATCTATCGAGAATGAAATCCCAGTAGAAAATTCTTTTACTAAATTAACTAAATAACTAATATAGTTATTTTGGACCATTTATATCTATTATTTAACTGAAATGATCTATTAAATCCATTTAAAACATTTAAATCTACGCATTCGCAACTTTTATTTCAATAAATTGTGCATTACTCCATTAGGGTGAATACAAATTTGTCTTACACCTTTCAGTGTGTCGCTTGACTTAACTTTTGATTGTCTCCAAAATTGCGTTAGGAACATATAACGGTGGATCAACCGTCCACAAGACTTCGTTTTGGAATCTTCGAAGTATCTCCATATTGGAATTACTAGCAGTAAATTGAATTTTATAAGACGAGATTGGTTTCGGTAGAGTTAATGCCTTTGATGTAGAAGTGTTTTGAGAAACTCTCAAACTTGGTTGCCATTAAAGATATCTTTTTCTATGACGATTTGAAAAATTTTTAATAATAGGTTGGTTATACAAGGTCAGCTGGGTATGGGATAGAAGAGACTAGTCAATCTTAATTTTAAAAGAATTATCTACGTTACCTATGTTACCTGTACGCAGTCCTACGTTGTCACGTAAAACAACACTTTTCCTATTAATATATGAACACACAATGATTACAAACAATATTTTGCTCCGTGAAGCTCAGATTTCGGAATCGATTGTGAAAATTTATCCTCGTCAATCCGCTGCCTTTCATTTCATTCAACATATGACTTTTTGCTATAGTTTTCAGTGTGTTGTCGAACACAAGCATTAACTTTTCTTGGGATGGCATATGGCTCATCATCAAAGGCCTACGAGGGCCTTGGTCTAAGTTGTTCCGACGACATATCTCGGTTTCAAATTTGTCGATTACAATAATTACTATTTATTCTGAAAGACTGAAATGCTTCCAGACTCAATTTATTTTCAATTACTTTTGTTACTAAGTTAGTAAAACCTAGCCCTAACGGGCATGGAAGAATGGCCTAATTTCTTAATATACAATAATTAAATAGTGAATATATTTTAGACTCTTGATGTAACTCATATTAAAAGTTTGCCTAAATTAAACACAAACCAAAAAATTAAGGAAAGAGATGCAAAGTAAAGAGAAATGTTATATATTTAAAATGCCTTTGTACTGAGTCGCTGATAAACGATAAAAAACGTACATTTGAACTAGAGTTTGACGACTCGAATTAATAAGTTCAATTGAATGTATGTAGAGTGTATTCCGATCTTACAAACCATTAAGAATATTTTGTTAGGGATTTAAATATTTTAGAATCTATTTTTAAAAAGTAATATGCAAATTCTGAAATCGCTTGAAATTATTTTTACCAAAACTTTAAATTTCGTTACTCTCATCTTTATCTGATTTGATACATGCCAGAATAAAGTCGCAAGTTATTTTTACAAAAATATTTTAAGATATTAGCAAGATACCAGATTTAAAACAGTGACTCTTCTTAAAACGAAAATCGTACATTAGTGTTGATTCCAACAGTATGTTTTCTAATTTTAATTTACACTGCCTACAATTATAGCCGTTTAATTGCTGTAGTTTTGTGAAACTACAGCACCACTTGGTGTGCCAAGTGGTGCTTTCTAGGCAAACATTATATCTACCTGGCTATTTGCCGATCCAAATGCAAGCCAAAGTACTTAGCGCTGTCAGTCGACTTGTAATGATTGACAATTGTTCAAATAAACTGTTATAAGGATGTTTTGCTTGATTGCAAAGGCTACTATTAATAGGTTTCATATTAGGTTTCAACAGACGTTTTTTATGCAGTAATTCCAGATTTCCAATTTTCTTAGTGCGTTAAAATTAATAAGGCAATGTCTCATGTGAAGATATCCTTCAACTCTTAATAATATGGAGCTATGAAATATATTGAACATTTTAAGAAATTGACGGAACTACTCCTTTTCAAATCATTATGTGTTCATTTTAGTAAATGTATCTCAATTACAAAGCTATACAAACTATGTTCCTACAGCGTATTTTTTAAATTACCACGAACCTTTTAGTCAAAATTTATACATCGAGAACTGTAATCATATATTCCTATTCTACTAGGGTGGTCATTAAAATATGTATTTGGCAAAGAACTATCAAATCTTGCCGCAGCTTAGAATATTGATTTTGATTGACTCAAGTTGAGAGAAACATCCACAAGTAAAATTTGGGGTAATAATATCCAATTTGTGGGTAGTATAAACTATATTACCACCTTTGTATGTCATAGAATTCGAATGTACTTAACCTATTACGTTACAACCCCATTATAGTGCGTTCCAGACACACTGTTCATGTATGCATATTCTCACAAACGAAGATTCTTGTTTATATGAAACGTTAAGTTATATTTATAATTTTGACATGTGATTTACGTCAATGTGATTGGAAAGTTGCTTTCGACTAGATTTTGTAATGCTTTATTATGTTGGCAAGGCATTTTACGAATTTCAACCGAACATTTTTATCCTGCATCTTAAGATTGTGCGAAATTGTGAAAGGCCTTGACGTAGCACTTTCTGGCAATTTTACTTAATAATTTTGTATTATATTACGTGGCGTATATGTAATTTATTTTTTTATAGCGTAAGTACATATATAAATATAATCAAGGAGGTAAATGTCTCGATGTTTGGCTTATTAGCCATTAGTTTAGAAAAATATCCACGTGGCCAAATCTTATATACTTTAGACTTTAATTATTAGCCTATTTAGATTGTTTCTAAAATATATATATACATATACACAAAAATAAATATTAGACTCGAGAAATATATATATTATATAATACTATGTTTAAACAGTTTTGCTATCGTGGATTCATAGGTTTTGTATTTTGTAAAGGTGCCTTGACAAAAAAAAAGTTAATTAAGGCAAATGAGTTTTGTAACATATAGTATATAAATATTTTTCTATGTTGTCAAACTGTTCATATAGTTAATAATGTAATTCTATGTAACATTTAATGTCAGAGTATATATAATTATTACTAAACTGTAACTTTTAATGTACTTAAGTTTATTTTTCTTAAAGGTTAGATTTTGCTAAAATATTTATTTTTATTCCGAAGATAAATACCAAATTATTTTATTAAGAATTGTATCGATATTGGTACTTACTTTAAGTGATATTTTAGAAAACTACTTTAATACTCAATGTATTTTTGTAACAGATCAAAAAACACTTATTTATAAGCACAATAAACTTACCAGAATTTTCAGAAGAGAAGTTCGGGTTTCTAATTGTTGTATGTTTGTAATTCCTTCTATCAAAATAATTATGGTGTTAATTTTATTTAATTGAATGTGTATAATACGTGTGTATGTGTTTATTTAAATGAGTTAACAAAAGTTTTGATAAATTATTTCAAAAGTATAGTCTTAAGTATTACTGTACGAGGGGGTATTGATATCTAGTTAGTCTGGAAAGTTTCTGGTAGGCAAAGTCTAATATGGTTGCTATGGTTATAACTGTCATATTACATAAATAAGTTGCCAATGTTTGGCATTGAATGGCGATAGAACAGTGAATTTTGAAATCAGCCTTTCTAAAAAGGAACTTCATTTCAAAAAGAGAGTTTCGGTCAGTATTTATTTTGTAAAGGAATATCTGAGAAAAAAAGTTTAGATGATATGATAAGTGAACTGTATCCTTCATACGTCACTCTTAAAGCCTAGGTTGCGAAATTTAAGAGAGGATCAAATGTTAAAGATAAGCAGCGATCTGGTAGTCCATGATTTTAGAAGATCGAAGAATTGAGTTCAAGCGTATTGGGTATTTCGCGTGTGCTTCATATTGTCCATAGGAAAAACGCAGCGGAAAACATGCCAAAAGTGTGATTTTTTGCAAGATAATACTCCTGATCACAGATTATTGAATGTGTTCCGAAAACTTAATGAAATTGGTCGACTACCTACCTTATTCTCCGGATGTAGCTCTGTCAGAATATTATTTGTTCCCAAAACTCAAGAAATATTTAAAGGGTAAAAGATTTTCGACAAATGGCGAAACCATATATATTGTTGGGGAGTGGTTTACAGGTCAAAAAAAATGTATTTAAAAGGCTTATAAATATTTCATGAACCTGCTAAATATGTAGTGAATAAATAAAGTTTTGTTTTCAAATTTTGTAGCGTGTTATATGTTAGGCTAAGTACTTATCAATATTCCCTCGTAATACACAATTCGTGCAGGTATGTAGATTCTTATATAATGCGGTACGAAACAATTGCCTAGGTATTCATTCTGTCAAAATCCTTCAATAGAATTTTAGTTTTATTCTTCTTGCATAATATGAGAAGTTTTGGAAAAATCAAATTGAAATTTCATAAATTAAAAAATTTTTTCTTTTATTTACATTGTTTCAGAAATCAACGTGTAAATAATAATAATATGCCCTTCATATTTTAAATACGTTCGTTTTACTAATAATAACTGTGAAACTGGTTTTCCTCGAAGATTCCAATGAAGTTTTGAGGATTATAAAGGATTAATCAAATATAAATCAGTCTTTCTTTAATTTTGAATATATATATATATATATATATATATATATATATATATTAATTTTGAATATATATATATATATATATATATATATATATATATGAAAATTTTTTGATTTCGTAATTGAAGAAAAAAGTTGGCAATTAAATACTATGAAAAATTACACATTCTGGTCGCCAAACTTCTTTATTTTTATATAAAGTGATTGAAACATTTCATAGTTACACGGAAACAGATCCAAACCCGGAAGCGAGAGCTCGTACGTTTCACGATGAAGTTTTTTTAATTTCTCTCTAGTCGAGACAGTGGTGCATGTCTAGGCGTTGGCAAAATGAAGAACTACATTTCGGAAAAGCATATATCGTCTAGTTCGCTACATCAGGGAGTTGTTAAGAAGATAGGAAGAACGCAATTTGAAGCTATAAACGTGTAGTTTTAATAAAAATAGTTTAAAGGTGGTGGCAATTCTTTTTTGTGCCCTGATGCAATCGTTTTCTAAGTTTCCCTTTTAAACGTTAAAATTCTTCAATCGAAGCAGGTTTGCGGGGTGATATTTAGAAACCTCTGTCTTTAGATATCCTCATAATGAATCCAAAGAAAGTTAGATTGAGTGAGCGTGTCACTCTGGAAGTCAGCTCGAACCGAGATGAGTCGTCGGAAGAACAGTGTCCTCAAAACTTATTGAAGCTGGAGCTGCTAGGGTTGTAGCACCATTCCGTTAGCACCAAACATTTCCTAAATATATTTCTTCCAGGGCTGGTATTCAAAATCCGTTGCTGATCTGCCTACCTGTTTTCTGGCGTCGTTATAGTCCGTTGTTCTCCTAGTAATTTTTTCATTCCACTCCGGTTGTCCCGAATTTCTTTTCCCATAAAACAATCGATTTCCGATCAAGTATCGAATCTCTGGGCTGAATACCGAATTGAGTACAAAATGTACGTTGCACCAAGACAAGAATAGTTATTCGAAAAATACGTTTCGATTGAAAATGGGCACTGTTACTTTATCCACCTCATATTTTTTACTGAGGGGCACAAGATAGGAACTTCCGCGACTGTAGCGTTCGCCGAAGCTTCTGCATATGCGCTACATAAAAGTGTATGTTTAGTAACTTTCAGGCTAATTCACTTCTCAGATTACACAAGAAGATCTAAACTAGAATTTTAATTTTCTAACAGATGCTGGAAATTCACTATTGTTCCTTTATTTAAAAATCAGTCTGTCTAGTTATTGAAGTTATGTATTATTCTAGCGATTAGTGTATTACTTCGATATTTATTAGCAAATTAAATAACAGAAAACCTACAATACATAACCCAGGCCGAAATGGTGTTATTTAATTCAAACCACGCAGCGATAAATTGTCTCTTAGCATTATATTCTTTTATAATAATGAAAATCAAAAATTTTCCTGGCAATATGTCAGATCCAGATTCTGTATTTCTTTGTACGTAAAATCTTGCAGAAATGTGCTACTTCTTATTGAATCACTTCTAATTTCACAAGAATTTATAAAAGAAGGAAAACAGTATTAAATTATAAAGCTGATGTTTGTCATCTATCTGTATTAAAGAGACAATGTAATCAAAAAAAGTGAATAACACCCCTCACTATATCAATATTCGTATTCTACACACGCATTTTAACAATTAAGTTGTCATCATTAGCAGATGCCACCAATTACACACTTGTATTATTCTGTACGAGTTTTACCGCGGATCCAGGTGCGACACTGTCATTAAATATCTTACTGAAGATGGCAACTTAGCTGTCGAAAAACGTTTACAGAATACGAACATTGATGTGATAAGGGACTTTATTTAACTTTTTTTTGGCTAATTCATTCAACTAAAGTCTCCATTAAAATTTACCTTAACAGAAAATTCGATGAGCTTTTCATGTGAATCGGATCGAATTAGAGGTTTAGGACCTGAGTTTGAACTATGGTAATCGATTTTATAATTGTTTCCCATAACTATGCTGCTTATTCCGCCCCTTTTATTTCATTATTTACATGCATTATTCTAATACTGTTTATTGTAGTGATTTGAAAAATCTGCCTTTAAAGAAATGAAGCCATAACTTCTTGAGTTTTACTCCACAAATAGTTTTTCTGTTATTAATTCCAAAGAAATGCTGTGGATACACCATATAACGTTCTAAGTTAATGATTATTTCTACAAGACAAAATAACTATTGGGTTGTATGTCAATGGAAGGAATTTTGCGGCATTTAAAACTTATTTGTACTTACATCTTTAATTTTATAGTTTTCTACATTAAACCATTACATTCTTTTGCCTATATATTCTTTTCGCTATGTATTTTCTACTAAAAATAAAAAAATTATAATAAAATAATTAAGATACCTCCCTTAAACAGTTTGTTGCAAGCTGTAATAAACTAATTCGTTTTAAACGACGTAACACGTAACAATAGAATTGAACTGTGAAATTGATTATATTTTCTATTCCACACGTGCATAGAAACTATATTTATTCACTAATACGTATACTTAATTCGACAATCTTTACCCAAATCAGAAGAAAGACTTGACTTATTTAGTCGACTGTTATTCAAAGTTAAAATTAAAATTAATTAAAAACTCAATTGTCGATATTGGATATTATGAAAGATAAATAAACGAAAAAGGAATATATTAATCCCGAAATCCTGTTGTAAAATGTGTGTTTGTAATAAAGAAATTGTAAATTATATGGTGTTTCCTTTATAACACAGGCCAACCTTTGAAAAACTCTTGCTATAAATTTGGCTCCCATGTATGTTTCTTGATGTGCTGAATCCGAAAATGAACTTTAAAATAGCACAGGACGTAAAGTTTCCTCGCATGTTTACTTTACGTTATTTATGCATTGTAAGCGTATAATAATACCTTGGTCTCTACACCTAATTGGCAGTAAATGCTCAAAGTGCACTTTTGAGCATCTGCGTGACTAATATAATAAAAATAACGAAAGCATATACTTTCTAATCTGCAGGTTAATTTTTTACACTCGCACTTAAATTTTTTCCCTGAAAATCTTGGAGCTATAAGCGAGAAACAAGAGGAGCGTTTCCACCAAGATATAAAGGAGATGAAAAAAGGTATCAGGGTCATTGGAATGTCAACATGATC
This sequence comes from Dermolepida albohirtum, assembly GCA_031893035.1. Lineage (NCBI taxonomy): Eukaryota > Metazoa > Arthropoda > Insecta > Coleoptera > Scarabaeidae > Dermolepida > Dermolepida albohirtum. The sequence goes on along the minus strand of JAVIWB010002841.1, from coordinate 182,385 downwards.
GGAGATTACTGTTAGACACTTCTATGAACAACTCCAGAAGCATCATATAAAAGCAAAAGCTACACTCGAACTTTTACCGTGAATAGGTTGAGGAAATACAAAACTTTAATAATAATAATAATATTTATTAAGTTACCCAACAGAGATTATTACTCCAAAACGGGTAACAAACAAAGAAATACAAAAAAAAATTAAACAATAGTTACATTGTGAAAATGAAATATGTATCTTAAAACAAAATATATTCATACAAATAGTGGTCATAGCAAATCGTACTGCAGATTGTTGAAATTCACCGCCGAATGAACCAAAGGGGCCTTCAGCAAAATATTTAAAATTTAGATTAATAAGTAAAAAAACTGTTCATATTCAAACCTACACTACTATTATAATAATAAAATGTTAAATTTTTCAATTATACTCTGATAATAAATTACGTACCTTTAAATGTTAACTATATATTTTAATACTATTATACCCAATAAAAGATAAAATTGGTACGTGATAGAAAAAAACTGATTGAAAATTTGGATTCAGCACACCAAAATATATAAGAAACAGGTTGAACTTTGAAAATAGTTTTTAAAAACAATTATTCGTTGGCCTGACTATTTTGTAATTTGCAATCTTGTAACTCAACAGATTTTAGAGGTAATGATAATAATAATAATATCTAAATTAGTTCGACTTTAGTTGGTAAAAATTCATATTGATAACTGTTATTAATAAATGCAGATATTGTTAAAATTGATATTTATTTTTATTGCAATTTTTTCGCCGCAAAGTGACTTCTTCAGATATTTTAAATAAATTAAGTTGTGATGTTCTACGTAAAATTCTAAGGGTAGCATATTTTATATAATTTGTAATAAATTTATGGCCTAAATGGTAGGTAAGAAGTTCAAATTGTGAGGAAAACACGTTTCTCGGAGCTATGAACTTTTCATGATACATAAAGAGATTTAATAAGAGTTTTTTTTACCTCTTTCCTTTATTATGTTGTTTAATGCTTTAAGTTTAATAATTTTCAGATATTAATAAATTTAGTTTATATCCTTTACTTTCCATGTGCATTATTTTATATTCATATTTGAGATGTTTATTATTATTATTCCTAAATGAATAACAAAAGGAGTTCGTGCTATTACCTCTTTTAGTTGGGTAATAAATAAATAATACAGGACAATATTATTTAATAGTAAATATTTATTTGCACGTGATGATTAGTAAATTTATTACGAGCACGTGTCCGGCTAGCTGAAGCGCTGTAATAAATGCAAATAAAGAAGAAAGTAATGTAAGGAGTTAATAATTAGTAAGTTTACAATGAGCATCAAAATTCCAGGACGTGCGCCAAGCTGAAAGAAAGATATTAATAAAAATAAAACAATAGCATTGCCATTAAATTTTATTCACTAATTTAAGTTAATTCTTTTAACTTCAGTATATTAAACAAAGATAATTAATAAGATCGAGAGCAACAAATAAAACAAGATAAGCGTAATGGCAAAGCTGTACTACAAGTAAATCTAGAGATATAAAGCTGTTTAAGAAAATATAAAAAAGGGTTACATTAAAATATGTATCGAACGATACGTAAAGTACTTACACGGTTTATGTGTGTATATCCTGGGCCAGGGCCTGGATATTTCGCGGTCACAAAATAAACACGTGGACACTAGTTAAAAACTTAACTGTACTGTACGGTCATGTTTAAATTAACCAATAGAGAAAGAGAATAGGCACGCTAGAAATTGGCGCGCTAAAAGATTTGCATAAATTAAAAGTGTGATGATGAAGATATTATTCAAATATATTACTTTCAATTTGCAATATGACAATGGTCACAAATATTTATTTCAGTATGACAGGGCTTAATTGTTTTAAGTTGGTGCAGCTGTAAGTTGCAAGGCGTGCCAGGTACTATAATTAGCTTACTAGTTGAAGAAACCATCACTAAGGCAGAGGTCCACATTTAACTATCTGAAAACTGTCTCAACCCTTTTTTAGAAGTGTTTCTACTCACAAACATTTGAACACATCTAGAATTTGTGCTTGTCGATAAGTGAGTTAGGGTAGATTTATGACTGCAGAAAACGGTGTGTTCAAGGTGATGAATGCTGATGGACAATAATTATTGCAGATGAAACTTGGGTAGATTGATATGATATGGAGATAAAGCAGAGCAATTAGTAGGAAAAAGAGACTATTGTTGAAACACTTTTTTAATCACAAGAAGATAATTCTAATACATATATGTACATGAAGTTTCACGTAATACTAAAGTAGGTGGCAAATATATATATATATATATATATATATATATAGTTTTATGGCAGTTGGTGATTACATTTCCTGAAAGTATCTTAAGCCGTTAGCTTTCGTCGTATCTTTGTTAAGGTTATTTACTATAATGCCACTTTATAATTGCTCACTCTGTACATACCTTAAATTTGAAGTTTTTCTCTAACATTTTAAAATTGTCATCACAATTAATTTAATAAATATTTCATTTTTAGAGTTTGCCCGTAAGCTCCTTATTACTTACTAAAAATGATTTCAAATTGCTTTTATTAAATAATCTGATATTAGCATTTAATGTTACGTTGGCAATGAAAGTTATCGAAACCATCTTTTACTAGTTATAACTTGAACACATTAATAAGCTTGTTTAAAAGATATCCTTCTTGTTTTATAAATAAAATATATTTGTATTATAAAATTTTCACTCCTTATTTCAGTTTAGATTTATGAAGAGAATAACTAACATTAGGATTTCAGTATATACTTGTGTTTATTGAAATACAATCAAGGATACTTACGCGTTGTGGAGTTGTAACGATTCTTTAGCATTCAAAATTAAATATTGAGGTTTAAGTACGATGTTTAAAAATTGTACATTTTTCTGTGGTAAATAGACAGGACAAATCAATAGCAGAATTTATTGATTTGGTATACAAATAGCGGTGAAGAATACGGTGCCATCTAGAAAATAGTTATCGAACTATATCAAAACTTTCGTATAGGAATCATTGTGTTATTAGTTAGTTAGTTTCTTAAAGCAAATGTGGAAGCATTTCATAAGTAAAATAATTATGTATAGATGGCCGTGTTAGTACATTTCAAGAGAAAGTCAATTCATTGAGATATCAATTCGAATTCTAATATTTATTCATATATTCATCAGGAAAATATTACTTTCTAAATAATTATAAATTTAGCGAACTGTTTACGATATAAATACGTGCATAAACTTTTAAAGTCAGTATTCAGGGGTAGAGTAAAGTATTTTGTCTGACATGTAGATGGTGTTCAACGAGTTTTTTATGCAAGTTTGAATAAAACAACTTTCGTCCAATTGTTAAAATTAAAGAAACGAGTGTCGGAATTTAAATACTTATGATTGAAATAAAAATCGCGATAAAATTAAATTTTAGGAATAAAGCTAAGAGAAACGAGCAGCTAATTTTAAACGTGATTGTACAACGATTCAAGATAAGCTTCTTAAAATGCCAAATCGGCCGCAACCGATGATTAACAGCGTTACATAAGATGCAGTCAATATTAATTCAAATAATGAATCAAAGACTACTAGGATAATACCTCTGTATATTCATTCCAGGGGATTAACAATAGATGACAATCATTAATTTACACAAATTAGGGAGAAAGCGAATGAATTTCGGATAGATAAACTCAGTTGCCGAAAAAATCATGACATGTTGCCAGTTTTTTATCGATAGCCTATTGTCATTATTCGGTGAATTTCATAATTCTTCGTTCACAGAAACACCAACTTTTATCGAGGAAAAACTTTACAAGATGCTGATTCACTGTCTCATAAAGAATTTTGAAAGAAACAATACAAGTGGAAGCCTGAAGGTGCAAGATCAAGCGAGTATGGTGGAAGATAGATTCGTTCAAACTGTCCAATTGGCGATAGTACACACTTATTAGGAGCTCGAAAAACACCACAAATATCACGACGTCATCATTTTTGAAGCCAATCTTCAGATAGGGACCAAAACCGTTGTGCCTACATGTTTGTAAATAACCCACGACTTGTCATTTGCTTTATAAAAGGATTATTTTCCTCATATTTAGATGACATATAGAGGGTATTTATATGCGCCCTTAAGTGCACTCCTCTGAGTTTACGAGCGATCAAATATGGAGCTTATTGACGTATTCTAGCATTCTATGTGGTCATAAATCCTTGAATGATGCAAATTTATCCTTTCTGCAATCTCTCATATTCTATATCATGGATTTGACTCTATCGACGCCTTTATTTTAACATTGTCAACTTCTGTGAGCGTGACAGAGAAGCACCGTTAAGATTGAAATCACAAGTATGGAATTTTGGAATTTATCGATGGCATTGACGTTTGTGCAGATCCTGTCACCATAAAGCTTTAAATTTTCTATAAAATTTTAAATATACAACCAAACTGCCCAAAATGAAATTAGAACTATAAGCTGAAGAATAGCATAAAGATGGATGCAAATGACTAGCATTTGTAGAAATGAAATAGCGGCCTCTGTGGCTCACTTTTTCGGCAACCTTATACAACTGCTTTTTGTAAATTTCAATCGACTAAAATAAAAAACTTATTTTGGCATTGGAAGAAATAGAAATATACGAGGTATGTCAATTAAATTATGAGACTGCTCTTCTTCCTTCGCGCAGACGCATCGGATGAGGCTGTAATTAGATTGTCATTGGCCCTGATACTTTCCAAGCAATAACCTGTAGTTTCGTTTCTCTGTCTGCCTTACTTTACTTTCGAGCTTCAATTGTAGAGGGCACTGTTATTTAGTAGTGCCGTGATAATGGTTGACATAAAAATCGAAGAGCGAATTAACCTGAAATTCCTTGTCAAATTAAAAAAATCGCCAACAGGATGTATACAAGTATTAAAGGAGTTGTACGTTGAGCCACGAATGAGCAAGTCGGAATTGAAGGCAATGCTGATCGTTTTTCTCGATATCAAGTGTGTTACCATAACTATCTGGGTGCCTAAGGATCAAACCGTTAATTAGAAATACTACAAAGAAGTCCTAGTCAAACTGAGGGAAAGAGTAGGGAGGGAAAGACGGGATTTGTGGTGGATTCTGCACCAGAACAAGGAACTAGCTCATAATATCCTAATCTGTGAAGCAGTTCTTAGCGGAAAAGAGCATTGCTATGCTTAATCATCCACCGTATTCGCCAGTTCTCGCAACATGTCACTTCCACCTGTTCCCAAAATGAAAAGTGTATCAAAGGGAAGATATTGTCATTGAATTTGATGGAGCCTGTGGTTGATTGACTTGATCAATAAGGTTGATATATAACCCCTTTCCACATTAACTTTTGTAAATTCTGCATACGCATTTCGACAACCAAGTTGTCATCATCAGCAGATAATTTCAAAGTGTCGCACCTGGTACAATTGTTTTTTCGCCGTGTTTTACCAGGTGCGACACTTTGAAATTATCTGCTGATGATGACAACTTTGTTGTCGAAATGCGTATACAGAATTTACAAAAGTTAATGTGGAAAGGGGTTATATATCAACCTTATTGATCAAGATATTGTCAGTCTGTTGCAAAATGTAAAAGCAAAAACGCCAGAGCTGTTGAAAGGACTGATAACTAATGAACCACAGCACTGTTTTGAATAATGTTAGATACATATATAGCGGTGCAGAAATAGGGAAGAAGAGTACGTTGAAGGCGATAAAAGTTAAAAATAAGTTAATTTGCAGTAAATAACATTTCCCACACTAGTTTCGTTATTTAATTTCCACACCTCGTATAATGAGTTAAGGAGATTAATCACGACTGAAAGAAACGATCACTTTCTTAATATAAGGAAGAGAAAACCGAAAATTTTGTATTAGCTTTTGTACTAATTATTAACTGTTTACGCCCTTGTTCCATTTAGCCATAGAACATATGATGAGGACAATAGATAAGGAAAAATCTTAGAACAAATGGATGGCCATTAATTGTTTTCGGCGCTGGTGTAGTGGCAGGGAAAGAAATATCGTGACAAATACGCTGGAAGAAATGACAAAAGAAAGCGGTAAACTGTGTAATAGTAATAATAAACAAAAAAAAAAGTAAAAACAATGAAAGAAGTAGGATGAAAAATATGAACTAAAACAGGAAGTACGATCTACGATTTATTTCCACTATATTATTAACAAATCTATCAATTATTTGACGAATTTTTATATGGTAATATCTTATTATTACCTTTATTAATAATTATATTAATAAGTCTAAATATAAAATAAATGAATTATATAGGTATTGTCAAATACTTAAAAAATGTGCTACTCTCAATCAGTTAAAAAAAAGTCAAGGAATATATTACCATTATTCGCGTTTTTATTCTATGTACACGACATTGAATGTCGCTATCTGCCTGCCTTTTAATATAATAAGTTTGGAAACATATGCATGAGGAAAACAAAGAACGTTAAGCTGGTGGTTTCTGGATGATATGGAGTTAGTTTTACGTTCAAGTATCGAATATTTTATTATCGAATGCTAATAAAAGAAGATTACTTATTTTCTAAGGAAGGCATGAAGCTCGAAAATACATTCTTCAGCCTAGAAGACGAGGAAATATCTTAGCGTTTGCATCGATTTTGTGTAAATTCCGTACCACTTCTTTACATCGAATAGGTAAGCGCACAATGTACGTATTTTTAGAAGAGGAAAAAAGAAGCGTATTTACTGTTTTGAATTCCACCGCAATCGACTTTGTAGATCTTATAGCAAAAATAAAGGACGAAATTGTTTCTATCTATATTTTCAATTTTTTATTATCTAAACAAAAATGACTGAATTTAAATGGATGTATAATAATGTATCCCTTTACAGAAAAAAATGTTTACTTTTCATACAAAAACTCTTTCCAAAGCTTTATGTCTTCTTTAATAAAATTTGTAATTACTTTGTGATATGCTTGTAAAGTTATTCGTTTCTTTTTCCGACTATACAGTCTTGCCTTCCACATTTGTCTAGTCAGATTTACTTTGTTAATTTTTAGTAAATGTTGCCATCAATTTGCTTACTCTCAAACTTAAATCAAAGATAGATTTGGACAACAAAATCGTTTTTAGGACCTTCGAAAGTGACAATGCGCAAACATGTGTTAATGTGTAATAAGCAACTTATGCAAATTACCAATTTTTGCAAGTTTTCTTTAATAAAACGTAGATCTTAGCACATAGAATAGTAGTTCTGAACTAGCAGAATACAAACTCAGCAGGTTTTATAGCAAAAATGTTTAAATTTAAAGATAATCTACTTACACATTAAAGGTAAATTTTGGCACGATTTCTTCATTTTTATTCTTTCAAGGTTAAGCCGGAAGCACTAATGAAGTTTAATATGAAAATCGTTTTTAAGATCATCGACAATGTCAGCACGAGGGTGTTTCTTGTAAATAATGTTTCAATTTAACTTTTCTCTGATCTAGGGGTCCTTCCACATTCCTTGAAGTTTATTTTCAGCGTTTAAGCTTTTCAGCATTTCTTTCGAGCACTAATGTTATGTCTCAGCAGCACACTTCCTTGGAGTATCCATACAGATGATTAAGCTTTATCGGTAAATAGTTCCAATCTCAGTAGTAATTTTGAATATAATGACATATATATACTAAAGTCTTTTGAACGATGACCAAGGCATTATCTTTAACCATCTAATCGATAAGCTTATTAATGTCGTGTATTTCTTAAAATTAATCGCCCACACGCTCTTGTGACATAGACTGTAACATCATAATAAGCCCGTTATAGTATAATAACCAACTAACACCATTTTAAATATATTCACTGTTTCTTTGGTGTTACGAGTTCAAATTCAGGACTTCTGTCAAAAAAGGTTTCTCGTGGTCTTACTTCTCCTATACCCAAAGATCTTGCACTTAGTCACGAGCGCTGACTCAATGATAAGTTATTATCTGCCAATTTCTTTAATTTTTCAATGATTTATTATTTGCAATTAGAATTGCTGAAAATGAATCTTCTTCGTTTACTGTTTCGGAACAATTCAATTGAAGAATTATTTAGTACACAGTCCTCAAACAAAATATTACTCCTTGTCTGTACCATCAAATTCAAGATTGATATTTTTAATTACCCTTTTATTCGGATATATGATCAAAAAAAAAGACACAGTGCACATCTTGGTTTTCAACGGTGCGGATCGCGTACGGAGTTTGTTTTTTCGTATTGATATCAACGGCATCTTCATACATAAGTATATCAAACTAAATCATTACCTTCAGTTTAAAGTTGGTTGAGATAAAACCATTTATATTTACGAGCACCATTTCCTAATAGAAACATCGAACAAATGGCAGTTTGGGTCCGGCGATGACGCTTTTCCAGGGTAAAGAAAAAACGTTCTTACATGTATACACACAGAAAATCCAATTAGAAGACACTTTTAGAGTTGAAAATTGCCCTGTCAAGAGGCGACAAAAAATTACACGGACGTAAGCTGTAGTTCGTACGAATTAACAAACCGAAAGTACTAACTCCCTGTGCAATTATATTATTAAGTATGTGTATTCGCTATATTTTCTTAGTTAGATTTAATTTATTCTATATCTCTTAATATTTACATGTAAGATTTTTATTATTCATCTTTTAGTCAGATTTCCAATAGTAAATAGAGACGTTTCCGTTGACAAACAAAACTTAATATATAAGTATTTATTTATATGGAGACGCTTTCAAAAAATTATCTCTAGACATAGTAAATAACTGATGCACGAAAGGCAGCCTCTGAATGAATGCTTATAAAAACAAAAAAGGAGCTCTGCAAGATTTACAGCCAACAATGCTATAAATCGCAAAAATTCCAATTAGCAAGAAAGCCAAGTACTTAACATATTTTGAAAAACACCAATATGTAAAGCGACCATTGTGCTAAACAACTGTAGGCGAATGTGTTTCAAGACGATCCTTCTGCTACAAAAAAAGTATTTAAACCCAGGACAACGTGTTTTGTAATAGTTGCATGGTAATCAAAAAACTAAAAATAAAAGACGTTAGAATGTTACTACTTGGTATACGAAGACTTGCATGTCAAAACAGTTCTTACAGCTGCGTTAGAGAATATACTGTACTTGGAAAAACAATTATTATCTATATTTATTATTTCATTAATTCTCGTTTTTACGCTAATCTTCCATAGGAATCTCGTTTCTGGGCTTTGAATTCTACTTTTCTCTTTTTCTGTTGTTATCCATGTTTCGGAACTAAATATCAAGATCGAGGTGGCTACTCTTTGGGTCTCTATTTGGGTCTTTATTCAGTTAGGTATGTTTTTAATAACTAGATTAGACTATTTGGGGTTGTCGTAAAGCGTATTTATTGTTCTTATATCTCTCCGGAATCACTTGCCTTCTCTATATCTGTTGAAGTTGACTTCATTCAATACAGTTCTTTTAGCCTCTATAATTCTCGTCGTTGGCTAATTGGGTTTAATGGTTAGGTGTATGATTAGCATTTGCTATGGAGTTGACTCCCACTACTTTATGCATATTTACAGATAAAGATTTATCTGTGAATATGGCCCTTGATCAGCCGTCTTCCAAAATTGTTTATTAGGTTTGAGCAGTATTAAAAGCTCTCACATCTTCCTTCCTACTTTCTGATTTTTGGTCTGGTCTGTATCTTTACCAGACCAGAGTAGTATTGTGTCTAGTAGCTTCAGAGGAACATTAACTGCAGTACTTCCCTTTACCACTCAACTCTCGGTAGGCTTAGATGGAATTTAACTCAGATTCCTCCAGAACTTGTTCACACTCTAGCTGTGACCCCTCAGAGATCTTCTTTATATGTAAACGAATTGAATTAAATCATCGTCTTGCTGCTCATACTTCCTCAATTATTCCAATTTTCGATTTACTATTTTGTTTTATTTTTGCTCAAAAGAATTTCAATTCGTTTCTTCTTCGTCAGTCTAGATATTCACTTGTAAACATATACTTCTCTAATGAGTTCTTCTATTTGACTTGAGTCGATCTAATCGAATGCGCAATTTTCTTGATGCCATGGACCCATTAGTTGGCCATCTTTCTATTTTTTGGCATGCAACAAGTCTCAGCCATTGCCAATTGAGACACACAGTTCTTTCCATAATGTTGCTCACTTATATCTGCATCCTATCTTGATGGTAGTTAATTTATCGCGGACTTACACACCAAGCAATTTGCTCTTTCTATATCTCTTTGGATCAGGTTAAGCTTTTCAGCGCTCTTTTTTCGCACCTTTTTTCTTTTTAAAGTTATCCCTAAATTTTTTCTACATATTTATCTTGTCGAAAGTCTTCTCTAAGTCGACAAACCAAAGATGTACCTAACTAGTTTTAACTTTTCCGAGTCATTATCAAACGGTTATCGTTTGATAATTACTTAGATGGGTGAAACTAGTTATGGATCAATAACCAATAAAGTAGTGATATAAAAACATAGTAAGCGGTTTACTCGTTCTTTGTGTATACAAAATATAACGGTCATCATCACGTACTTGATATTAAGATCGTATAAATGAATTTATTTTCATAAATAACTTTCCAATTAAGACAAAAATTAATATTTATTTCGTTAGAAATTAAAAAGATTTCAGTCACGTTTACAATTTATTCTACTTTCGCTTATCTATTCTTAATTTTATGTAATTTTCAACACCCTTAAATATGCAATAGCGATTTAATTTTTCAGAAGACTCACTAAACTTTTTAGTAAATTTCGGACGAACAGAGAGAATCCTCTAAAACCTCGATTACTACGACAAAATTCCGGTTAATATTAATACTTCAACAAAGCATATTCACCTTACACAAAACGACTGGGGTCATGTATATATAAAATGAAATTCCCGCACATTGTAGCAGATTTCGTAATTTTACATCACAATATTATTTTGATGTACGGAGTTGCGTGTCGCACATAGGCTTCGTGGCGGAAACGTATATGAAATATGTATTAATTTCAGATTTGTATGGACCTAGAGTAAGCGGAATATATTTCCAGGCCTTGCCTCACCAATGCGACTTGTCAAGCGAACATACATATGCAGCGAACGAATGTGTATAGGATACATGTACATATGTATCTGGATGTATAAACATGAATGTGTGTGCAACGTATCTGTGGGTCATAAATTATATCTTATTTTCGAGATATTTCAAAGAATAATCCTTCAGTTGTCACATCTAAATTATTGAGATTGAAGATTTTATTTCCCTTACGAAAAATTCGCAGGAGTGAACCTATGTTCACTGCAAGATAGGCTATCAATTAAGAAAGGAAATGCAACGTGAATATCAGAAAAAATTCCAGCATTTATCAGTTCTCGTATTTCTGTAATAGGGAAATTAATGTAGAAGAGTTCAGGAAATGGCGGTATTCCTCAGGCCAGACTTCAGAAACTCTTTTCATTTTTAATTAAACGTAAGAAGGATAAGTTAATGACTACAACACAATTTTACTTTTCGTCTGGTATGGCGAATTTTATAGCTGATAATACTTATTTGTAACACGTTATTTTCAAATCCACCGTTAAAATATTCTTTTATAAATATACAGTTACTTCGATATTTTTCTTCATCGTTTATGTGCATTTTTCCGTTGATAACGTTCATATTTTAAGCAGTATCACTGTGTTAAGATTATTAATGGAAGTTTTTTCACTGTAAGTGTGTGCTGTTAACAATTGAACAATTTACACGAGTTCATTATCCAGAAATGTATAGAACTCGTTAATCGTAGAGGTGTGATATTTCATCACGATAACGTAAGACCACACACAAGCTTATTCGCCCCTTACTTGATCTTGAATGGGACACAACTACCATACTTGTCTAAACTTGTTCCTTCCGACTTAAAGTGCTCTTGTTCTTGCCTGGTGTAATATTCGGTTCAGATGAAGCTACGAATCACCACCATGTAAAGCGTTTCATTCTTTTGTTGATAAAGGTATGTTCTTCTATAAATGAAGCACAGACAAAGATGGCAAAAGGTTATGGCAGAAAACGGGCAATATACTTATAATGAACTGTTCCCACAACCCAATAATATACATTTAAGTACCCCAAAGATATTATTTAACTAATATAAATATGTATATGATTAAGTAACACTATTTTAGGAAAACTAAAACTTCCAAATTAGTTCATGAACTTCATTAAAGAAGCATTTTTTATGAATATGTATTATATTATTTCGATTAGGATATCTCAATATTAATTCCGAATTGATAATGGGAAATACATTTTCACAGGTATTTATATTATACTAACTTTTAAATAAAATCGTTACCATTTAAAATTTGCGTTTTTTCCCACATTTATGTGTTCTATACATATACATATGTTACTAGCACAATAATTTAGCTGAGTTTCTCGGAGTGGACAATAAAAACACCCAGTTTCATCGGAGACGACAATAATTTATGTGGCTGTTTGGGAAAAGATATGTTAGGCGCACTTCGCTGGTAATTGGTTCTTCTCGTCTCCTTTGCGAAGTTGTGGGTCTCAGATGACTGCCACGGTAATTCATATTTCTGGTGTTTCTTGTTTGGAACAAGTAAACAAGCAACAGGAACGTAAAGAAACCTCAAATTTGCAAGTAAATTCTGAACTTTCGCGAAAACGAATTTACAAGGTAAAATAATATATTTAATTTTTTTAATAAAATCTTCGTCTAAACACGAGCTTTCCGCTTTTGTAATTATTTACTACAGAAATAGCATTCATAATAAAACAATAATAACAATACTAAAAGTAATAGTCTTTATTACCTTACAGATATAATTCTATTTAGAGAACAACGTAATATGAACGAAGCAAGAATTCTTTCGAAATAAAAAACAATATAATATGAGCAACATTCATATGATAACATAAATACATAAAACATAACAAAAACAAAACGCATTATGTACAAATAATAGACTCATTTTACTATGTACATTTTGCATACAGTTGAATATATGAAAATTAAATTCCATAACTTTTCTTTAGTTTATTCCAATTTATTACACTTTGTCTTGTTTTTGACATTTATTAACTTTTACGGCAAACATTGAGTTGTAGAAGGCAGATATTAACACTGAGGCATTGTCAAACGAGACAAACACAGCTGACGGAACTGAAGTTCGCAGATGGCATAGCTCTGTTAGCGGATTTGGAGGTGAATGATAATTTCAGAGACCAAGAAGAAACATGAAATACGCTTAGACGGAAACATACTGAATAAGAAACGCATTTCAAATATCTAGGAACAATTGTTGGAGAAAATTGAATGAATTATTGAAGAAATTGGACAGGGCAATCAATGAGTGATTGAAAGGAGCTGTTAGCATGTACAATATTATGATAACTTTCCTAGAAAAAAAAGAAGCACTGAGAGAGATAAAAACTAAAATGGTCAAACCAGAAATCTTATAAAGTATCAAGTTGCTGGACGCTAACAGATGACAAAAATCTAGAATTAACGTAATGGAGATGAGATTTTTGGGAAGAATAGAAAATTAAAGCAGGAGAGACAAAAAAAGGAAATGAAATATACAAATAAATCCTACAAATCGAAGATGGTTTGGACATGTGGCTCGAATGTCGAGGAATAGACTTACCAAAATAAGACAATGAACATGAACAAGATGGATCGATAGTATTCGAGAAGAAGTAGAGAATAAAGTAATGATATGGGATAGAATACGAAAGCTAACGGTAGACAGAAAGCAATGGAAACTGCAGGACTTAAACTCATCGGCCTTACACATAAAAGATCGAAAAGATTTAGGACTAAGAAGAAAAAAAGCAATCTATTGGCTTTCCTTTCTAAAATGTTTAATCATTTGCTTACTACCGAATCTTTACTTTACACTGAATTATAAAATGATGGGTAAGTCTTTAGAAGCATAACGCTTAAGACTACGATTATCAATATGTCTTCTAAAGTGTTGGAATAAACACTAAATTTTTATAAATAAGACTACAGTTACAGATTTCATCGTTTGTGTCTACTACACTCGATTTGTATTTGATAACTTTGACAACTAATTCCCAGCACTTTTGGTTGGAAATCGTTAAGAATTTCAATAATGGAGTTGAAGGCTGATCCCAACAACGGTTATCTGTAAATCTACATGGGTCTTAAATAGATTTATAGGTAGGTACTTACCTTCCAGCATTAGCTCCGTTTTTCTGCCAATAAGTAAGGACAGATCGCGAAGTCTTAATATTAGTTGCTTCCTCTTAGTGAATATATGTTTTTCACATATAAATCTGTAGTTTAGATGTATTCCTCAGTAACAGTAATAATAATGTTTATGGGCCCAACAGATTTACAACAATCCAGTTATTGGACAGAGCTTATTAAACATACATATTTATGTATATATACATATATCAAAACATTAACAGAAACAAAGATTAAAAGAAAACAAAAGGAGAAAAAATTGATTGCAATAGAAATAATTAAATGATTAATAAGATGTAAAATTAATGTCAATTTCATTCGACAGTTCATTATACTTCGTACATATTCTGTATATTGGAGACTTAACCGTAATATTAGTGCCCGGCTTGTTACAGTAGAACACTTTGAATTATCTGTACTTTGAATGTGGTGTGATTCAAAATAACGTCTGACGTAATTTCTTCACACAGTTAGTATTTCCAGAGGAAGATTTTCATGGAAATTATAACTAAATTTACCATTCATACCGGTCTACTATTGTTTCATTACATTGCTTAATTTGGAGATGTAAACTGACAACGGATAACAACGGTTTTATATGTTTCACTCCTTTACTTTGACCTTTTATAAATTATTAATATCGTTTAGAGTATGTATATATTCGTAAGAAAGAAGGCAAAGCTAGTTGTCATTGAAGTTGCGTGCAGTACATACGAAATGTACATTTTTTTTTAAATTAAAGCTTACTTTGTGAAAAAGCAAGGTGTTTTACTTCAATCATTTATTATATTATTATTAATCTCAACTGTTTGTAAAAGTTATTGTAATAAAATTTATGTAAAATTTAATATTTCTGTACACCTCCCATACTAAAAATTAAACTCTATCCTACCTCTTCTCCTAACATCATAACGATCATATTAAAACTCGTACAACTAAATTAAAACACAATAATGTTTTCAGACAGTTGTTCATAAACATTGTTAATAGTTTTTGAGTATTATATTACATATACTGCGGAAATAAGTTCTTCCAATAACTTTGCGCAGTATTACTCTGCCTCACTTTAGAAGACAAGAGTGTTTCATAAGACGATATCACAAAATCTTCTCCATTCACTTCTTATCCACATAAATATCCTCAATTTAACCATAAATAATCGTTAAATAAAACCCAAAAAACCAACGTGGTGACTAGTTATTTGTTTAACAATCAACTAACTGATCGCGATCAGAATGTTCTAAGAATATATGACAAATTTCTTTTAATACCAAAACTTTAGGAATGCAGACATCGATATCTTTAAGCAGGTAGAACAAAGTAAAACTGAAAATGCCTTGCATACGTGGAGATTCCTAGATTTCACCACCGTAGGCTTCTCTTTTAAATAAGTAAAGATATCCCGAGAGTTCATTCTTAATATACTACCTAAAGTAAATGTAATAACTATTTTAAAATTCTTAATAATTATATTATTTTACTTAATCTTTAATAATAGTTCAATTTCTTATACATTCATTACGATAGTAATAATACAAAGAAAAACTTCAAGTAGATTCCCAACAAGCATATGTTAAATATGCTAGAGAGTTTCTTAATATTTCTTTAGAGAACCTCAAGCAACTTATTTAATTATTTGTGCCAAGTATTGGATTACTTTTCTATTCGTTCGTTTGTTAATAAAGTTTAGATGTGAGTAGCTGGTCAGCCAATAACAATTTGCTATTATTGATTATGAACGGCTTCTTCCTTCTTTTTTAAATAAGTTTTGGTTTCTTAGAAATTTTTTGTATAATCTCAGAAAGTATAATATGTTTGATGTTTGACGATACAGGAATGTATTTCTTCACAGTTCTTGTGTGATTACGGGATTTAGCGCCCCTAAGAATCCAGAAATGAAGTCCTAGAAACACCAATCGCAACCCGTTTATACTTAGCTTTACCCTTTCAAACGAGATTTTGATAAAACGAACTGTTATTTCCCCGTGGAATAATAAGGAAAAAGTACAAAACAAAACCCAAAAAATAAGATAGAAAAGTAGAGCAGAAAAGCAAAGGTGAATATATACATAAGGAAAGAAAGTGATTCTGATATCCAACGGTCAGACCCTATCAGCTATATGATCTAGACTTTATCAAATTAAAGTACAACCACTTGTGAAACTGGATCAAAATTACATAGGGTTTAAAAGGCTGACTTCAACCGACATAAGCAAAGAAGTCAAGGGGTCCCAGAGAGATATGAGGATCACAGTAGATTGCAAAAGGTCCTAATGGAATAGACTGCATCGTCATATCAAATAATCTTAAATCTTACGGGTACAGACTTTAAATTAGTGTAAACAAGTCCTATTTTCTTGGTGCTTTAGGTTAAAGTGTCTTCATGAAACGCGATCATAATTGTAGAAGAAGGATTAATATAATTGATTGGAATGTTTTGATTTTAACAAAAATTCAAATATCTAAATTCTACCGAAGTAAAAATCGATAAGACTATATTTTGCTTCTTCCCCATTGGCCATAGTGGGCACAATATACGTATGAAAGCTATGTTAAAAATTAATCTACCATTTTTACGACAAATTGTAGTTTCTATCTTCTGGAATGTATTATTGGGTCTGGGAAAAAGTTCGTGGCGTTTTTTCAGTAAAATTCAACTGGTCCCCGCATGGCGCGTGGACGAATTCATTTAAACCGAATATGCTCCATTATTATCGACAATGTTTCGCCATTTTTTTGGTAGATCCATGATCCCATCGGTGAAAAACTTCTGTGGTTTCTGGTCGAAAAACTGAATCAAGTAGTTTTCACAGGCTTCTTTTGAAACCAACTTAATTCCATTGAGAGAGTTCTGCAGAGATCGAAACAGATGATAGTCAGAGGGTGCTATATCCGGACTGTAAGGTGGGTGCATCAAAACTTCCCAACCAAACTCTCTCAATTTTTGACGGGTCATCAAAGAAGTGTGTGGTCGGGCGTTGTCATGATGGAAGACAACACCTTTCCTATTAATCAATTCGGGCCGTTTTCTTTCAATCGCCTGGCGTAATCTCTCTAGTTGTGCACAGTAGAGTTGAGAATCAATCGTCTGACCAGTTGGAAATAGCTCGTAGTGGACGATTCCCCTCCAGTTCCACCATACACACAGCATCACTTTTTTTGGCGTCAATGTTGGCTTAGCGAACGCTTGTGACGGCTCACCATCCTTTATCCACGATCTTTTACGCTTCCGATTATCGTACGTAATCCATTTTTCATCTCCGGTTATTAAACGTTTCAGAAACGGCTCGATTTCATTCCGTTTCAGCAGCGCATCGCAGATGTTAATTCGGTCCATCATGTTTTTCACGCTCAACTCATGAGGAACCCATACGTCAAGCTTTTTTTGTAACCAGCTTTGTGTAAATGGTTCAAAACAGTTTTGTGGTCAATGCCTAGCTCCATGCCAATATCGACACTGCTGATATGCTTATCTTGTTGGACCTTTTCAAGAATTTCATCAGATTTTTCAGTGATTGGACGACCGGAGCGTGACTCATCTTTCACATTGAAATTTTCAGAACGAAAGCGAGCGAACCATTTCCGCGCAACAGATTTCGATAAAGTACCTTCACCGTACACAGCACAAATTTTATCACAAGCCTGCGCAGCGTTCTTCCCCTTATCATAATAATATTGCAGAATATAGCGAAATTTCTCATTATTCTTCTCCATTTTCAAGTGCGAATAACTTTCCAACCACTGCACCGATTACAATATTTCTACGCTCAAACTAACGTTCGGAAGGTCATCTAAAAAACGAGCCGTCGGTGGTGTCGCTGTGACTTGTTGTTCTTTAGTTATCGGCAACCAATGCCATATCGGGAAAAACGCCACGAACTTTTTCCCAGACCCAATATTTTGGTAATATTTAAATACATCTATATACATACATCACCAATATATCATATTTTTCCAAAGTGAAAGTCATTTTTAAAATAAATAAAGATGAACATGTTATCTGAACATTAATTAAATTGTAACGATAGAAAATTTTTGAATTGACAATGTGGAATTTAGGAAATATTTGAGCATAAATTATTTGATAATTATTACCATATCATTAAAAGTTTAAACGTTTCTCGAAAACTTAATTTATAATTTTAGGTAATATATATTTTTCCCTCACACTTTCCATTTCTTTCAAAATATATACCATTAAAAATGTATTGTACTATTACATATTTTAAAAATGCTACTTAATAAAGTTAGTAGTGATGAACAAGTATTTTTGGACAGGGTGCTATCTGTCGCTTTTAAAATTTTGAAATGCAATAATGAAATGAATTGATAATTATGTGTTTCATTAACGCTGTCTAAGTTTAAAATTTTTAAATCTCATTTACAAGTTACCGATACAATAACTTTTAAATCCACATATATTATTATAATTACAACTAACTTCAAAAATTACGTTTTTCAAAGATTATATTTAGTATTTAAACAATTATAAATTTACAATTGATTTATATATTAATAGTTTTGGGTTTTCTTTGTATGAAACAAAACGAACGATGAACGTTCATGAATAATTCAAATCGTAATAAAAAAGTCTAGTGTTTTCTATGTATTCGAACGTTACTTAATGCGTTTGCCTGCACGTCTGTTCTTGCAAATTTTTTTTGTTTTGTATTAACCATTATAAACGTTTTGAAATTTTACCGAAGCTCAATTTTGTTCGGGCGTTGAAAGGATATGGACGCGCGCTATGGGCTGTCTTATCGTGTGTCTTCCTGGAGTACAGAAGGTACTTTTAAATCATAATGTAGAAATATTTAATATTAAATTTAAACATTTAATTAAATGCAATATAGAAATAGAATCCTTTGCACATTTTTATTAATTCAAATGAATATTTTAGATAGTTCTTTTAATGATATTTCAAGCATTGTCTTTTTCTTTGTTACCAATGTTCATGTTTTTCAGTTTTCATTTTGTTTTTTATTACACGTTCAAATTGGCCTTTAGTACTCAGTGATTACAATGAACTTATCGTCAGCTTTCGTGAAAAACGGGAAGGTATTTTTATAAAATTCTTTGATATTGAATAACTATTTAATTTAAAAATTACATATTTAATGAATAAAAATTTTATTTTCATTAAATTTCTTATAAATAATTTAATAGTTAATAATATACAGATAAAATCATTACATATTTTCTTTAACTTAATTATTTTTAGATATCCTCTTAATATTTTCAGCATTTTTTTATTTATTAACCATGTTCATGTTAATAAAATTTCTTTTTTTTTGCAGATCAGGATAGGCTTATGGAAATGGTCGAGTCTCTTATCATGAGGGTCCCTGAAGAATCAGAAGGTATTTTATAAATTCCTTTTTTTATTATAGAAATATTTAATTTATAAGTTACACATTTAATAAAGTTCAAATTGATTTATTTAAAATTTAAAAAGAAAAAAATATTTTTGTTAATTTATATTTTTAGACATTTCTCTCAATAATATTTTTAAAGTTTTTTCGTTTCAACCTTGTCCATATTTTTAAATTCAATTTTTTTTTGTTTATAGACTCGGATCGGCAAATTAATCGTACGTTCGCCGTTTATAAAATTTAACGCGTTTCTATTAAAATCGAAGTTCTTTTGTTTCGTGTACCGTCGCGGAATAAAGTGTTAATTAATATACAGGGTGCATAATAAAAAACGGTCGCGATCGATAATTAAAAGTGTCGTGATGGGAACCACCTCAAAGATGTCCTTTGCCCTAGGATGGTAAATCAGAGGTAAGATTTTATTTTTTTATTGCGTAGATTTGCCTCTTGCTTGATCTAAATCAATTTTAATTATTTTGATTAATACAAAATAACTTTCGTCAATATTTATTTTATAGGGCATTTGTTTTGTTCTACATTCATTTTTTTTGAGCAGTTTTTAATTAAAAGAAACTATAGAATCCTTTGATATTAGATTCCAGAGATAATTAATTATAAATATTCATTATTATTATGTCCTATTACATGCGAATTCTTTGTATTTAATCGCGTCCTATTATTTTACTTTTCAAACTTTGTATTTTTTGATATTAAAGTACTATTTTTACTCGTAAATCTTTGGGGTAGATAAATGATTAATTTTATTCCATTTTAATAGATCTTCATGTTAAAATTTACTTAATTTAGAAACAAATTTTGGAGGTACTCCATTATCTTGTATTTATAAAATTTCGTATCTTTTTTATAAAATTTATTCAAATCTCGAATACGTAGCTGCCTCATTTCGACTCTATTTTTAAGAAGCTGTTTTATAGTTTTACTTTCCTATAATCATAATATATGCTTAAAAAGTTCTATTTTCTGTGATTTCGTCAATTTATAATCTACGTTAATGTTTTAATAAAAGAACTATAAAATCCCTTAACATTAAATTCATAACAGGATCACCTGGGAGTTCTTGAATCATCTTATATCTACATTTAAAATGTTTAATATCATCTAAATGATTGCATACGAACTTTCTTTATTTTTCTTGTTATTGGTTTAAAATTCCGTATCAAGTCGACCATCTTTAGTAAGAGAATGAATCAGTTTACTAAAGAACGTAAAGGAATTTTTAATTCAGATTTAGTAGTTTTTTCAATTATTTAAAATTAGATATGGTTTGCTAATTAAATTTTGTCAAATAAAGGTCTCACTCTCAAATGAAAGTTCCATCAATTGGAAAATTTAAATATTCTATAGTGTTCGTTTATACACATTTATTATGAAATATATTAGGAAATAATGCTTTGGCAAAATCCTGTGCCATTTATATAAAGAGAAAGATTTTAACTTCTTTAAAATCTAAAATTTTTATTTATTAATCGTAAACAATTGAACAGTTCTAGCCCTATCTTTTTATCATTTTGCATAATTATTTTGTCACAGAGTAGCCTTTTCAGATTTTTTGGGTAAATCAAATTGTAATTTACATTGTAAAAATCAGTGAAGGTGAATTATTAACTCTGTTCATGTATTAATCTACTTGATTTCTTAAGTCCATTAGTTTCTAAGCACTTTATTAAATTTAGATTTTCTTTTACGTTGTATATACATAATTTTCTGTCCGTAATTTAATATTACTATTATTAATTGAATGACTAATGAAAAAGGAATTCGTGTTTTTTTTTCTTTTTTTGTTTAATGTAAACATAACACATGTACCACATGACAAAGTTTATTTAAAAAAATAAGTAAATATTTCTTTATTCAATGGAAAAAATAATAGCTGTATATATTTAACATAGATATATTTTATTTATTTTAACAGTAGATTTGAATAAAAATTTCATTAAATTTATGAACTTCTGTGGTTATTTATAAAAAAATTTAAATCTTATGATTTTAGATGCAAATCGAGATAGTGCTTCTTATAAATAAAATGCAAAGAATATTTAATTTTCTTAATTTTAATTGTTTCACATATTTGAATAATTGAAAAATGAACAATTTATTTTTAGCAAATATAGCAGGTATACCTAAAAAGTTTAAAATTAAAATCAAAATTTACATGTCTTTCAAGATATTCAATTAATATTTTTTTAAATTTCTATAGCGTTTAATAATTAAACAAACAATTTTTATGTGCCAAATCTTTAATTTTTTCTTTTGTTGCAGAAGAACTGATCGCGCTTTCGCCGTTTTGTACCGCGTAAAATTCGGTTAAAATAGAGTGTAGTTCAGATTGTGTTAATAATAATCCGTTACCGGGCGTTTAAAAACAAAGTGTATGGGTCCATCCTGAGGAGGAGGAGGAGGAGGTCCATGCTCCAGAATGTAAGGTATAGAAGACCAGAGTCGTCGAAAGGTCAGGGATTTTGGTTTCTAAGCATGCACGTCTGCTGTTCCATCTTTTTCTTAGCTTATATTTTTTGATCACATAAATTTGGCGAATTAGATTAACTTAAATATCACTCATTTTTTTTAAGTTTGCGTAAAGTATAAAAACAGATTAACTTCTTTTTAATGCGCCCATTTTGTTTTGAATTTGCACAAAATTTAAAACAATTAACTTCTTAAATAGCCTATTTTGTTTTAAATTTGCATAAAATTGAAAAATAATAGACTTCTTCTTAATGCGCCCATTTTATTTCGAATCCGCATAAAGTTTAAAAATATTTAACTTCTTGACGATTTAGTTTTAGATTTCTACAAAATTTAGAAATTAACTTCTTGTCAATGCGCTCATTTTGTTTTGAATTTGCAAGAAATTGAAAAATAATTAAATTTTTTCAATGCCCAGTTTATTTTGTATTACGAAAAATTATAATCCTTGTAGTACGCCCTTTTTTGAAATTATTATCAATTTTCGCCTTTTAAAGAATAGGTCGCGATATTAGTGTTAGTGTTAGGGCTACAATCAGGTTTAGTATTAGAGTTTAGGGAATTTCAGGTACAGAGACTGGAGGAACTGTCAGTGCAGTCTTCAAAAGGTAGGTCCAAAGTGCTAGCACGTGGACCCATTAGTAATTATTAGCTAATTATTTTCTTAGATTAAAGCTCTCGAATTTAGCGTTAGGATTATTTATTGAACAATGCTTAATAATATATTCAATCATTTTTTCTTTCTTTACGATTCAAACTAAAGTGGTATTGTTCAGTATTTAACTTGCATGCACTTATATGGACAGCAGACGTTTTTTTGAGCTTCAATTGAAGTTCCCGGTTTACGCGGTCATTTTGGGGACATGTGATCACTTGGGGGACACGTGATCACTTGAGGGATACGCGTCACTTGGGGGATATACCGTCACTTGAGGGATACGCCTTGAATTGGGGGATATGTGGTTAGTTGTGATACATAGTAACTTGGGGGATACGTGGTTATTTAGGGGATATGCGGCCACTTGGGGAATACGCGATCGTAGTTGCGCTAGTTCCCAATTGGGAATCTAGCTGGGGTTCGTTTTCCCGATCTTATTGCGCTTTGATTTTGATAGCGCCTAATTTTGCGCTTGCAGAATTTCTTTAAATAATAAAGTTTTCCAATTTGAATTATAATTTTGTACAAAATGTACTCGTTCTTAAATCACATATTTACATAGCTTAGGACCAATTTTACTATTTCAACATACAACAAATAAACTCCACGATTATTTCTACAATATATTCGTGGTAAGCAGTGGTAAAACGGTTACAAATGCAGTGAATGAGTGTTTGCTCTTTCACTAATACTATATTAGACTTCGTGTTAGAATATTTTAATATTATTCTTATTCAATAATTTCATAATAAATACTAATAATTCGATGTATTTCTTACGTTAACATTAGAATCTGGCAGTAATCTATTAAGATAATAGATTGCGTTAACCTTGAAATTTATGTTTTACTTACTAAATGTTTTTTTAATAAAATTAAAATAATATAATAATAATAATAATAATAAATAATATAATAATACTAAATAAAGCAAATAATACATATATTATTTATTCTAAATAATTTATTAATTTCAGTTGTCTTAATTATTGAAAGGCGAAAGATTTATTTGCATCGTGAGAATCTAGATCATTTCTACCCAATACAACCCCTATTTTCATCCCTTCTTGTTTCACAACAATCTTCAACGTTTTCCATCTAAGTATATCTACCAATAATTAAATTCACATTTTACATTTTGACTATTTTTCATTCTAAATTCTTCATATTTACTTTTACTATATTAATGTATTTATTTCTATTACTTCTCTTAATATTCTATTTCCAGAATGTGATTTTCAGAGGGGGGAAATATTATAATTCTTAATCAGTTCGTATAAATGCAATAATGGATCGTGTTTAATTCTATAATTTATATCTTACTTATTAAACTTTTTTTTAATAAAATCAGTAATATTGTTGTAATAAACCGGGGAATATTTAATTTTAAATATTTTAGTAATTTCAGATAATTGAATTTATTGAAAGATGGAAGGTATATTTGCGACAGTATGAGACTCTAGAGACTACTTTCAAATCAACTTTTATTTTCGTCTGTTTCTATCTCCAAACAACTTCAAATGTTGTTAAATTTCCATTTTAAATATTGATTACTTTTTAAATCTACCATATACTAAATTCTTTGAATTTAGACTCATTACATTGCCATTCTTACTTCTTTTGTATCTTTATTCTAAGATACTATCTTCAGTCAATCATTTCTAGTTGCAAGATATCATACATCTTAAAAAGACTCATTACCATTACAGAAAATAAAAGAATTAGTCAAATTAATTTACTTGTTCATGGTAGACTAATTGAATTTTTGTCAAGTGCGTAAACCGATTTCATCATACAAGCTGCTTTACAATTCCTTTAAGGGTTTTCGAATGATTCTAACTGTAACTCGTATGTTACATTATCAGGATATATGATTTTGGGGACAATATGTCTTACAAATGCATTACAACACTTTTCATCAGCATTTCATATGAAGAAATAGTGAAGACAACAATTTCTTTAGTTAAATTCATCCGATACTAATTGTAATGTTGATAACGACGAATATTCCATTTCAGATACACAGATAGATTATTTCGATTATGCGAAATATTTAATATTCCAATCTATTGAAAGGCGAAAGATTTCTTTTCAGCAGCTAATGAAGAGAATCCAGAGATACTTTTAAAAATCGTCTTCAATTTTTTGATTTCATTTCGGCACTATTTCACTGTTTCTATTTTCTTTTCCTTCTATCAATTTCTCAACGATTTTACGATTAAATGCTCCGATTTCAATATTGCTAACAAGAATTGTATTTCCAATTTAAATTTTAAATATTATTTAGACTATTATATACATTTTTATTTTTATATTCCATGTTTTTGCGGTTTAAAAGACAACCTTAGGATTGAGGAAGAATAACAACGATTTAAAATAGGTTTCGATCTCTCCTCGATTAAAAATCATAATTATTTCCTCAAATATGCTTCATTTAGGAACATGATATGTTATACGTTTTTCATCTACGTGTATGAATATACCAAGTAACAGTAAGAGAATACATGTCTCAGCAAATTTTTCACCCCTTACTCATAATTAATATGAAAAATATATATTTGAATTAACCTTGTTCAGTTTTTGATCTTCGACCAATTTTAGTAAAGGAATTACAAAATTATTCCCGCTTGTTTTTAGATGAGGAATTTGTTATAGAAATAATGATATTTTGATAGATTCGCTCATTCAAATTTATTTAGAAATCACGGATTTATTTGCAAATAGATGTAGAATCCAGAGGTGGTTTTTTGTACGTTTGCTTAAGCTTTTTAATTTAGATTCATTTATTCAGGTGTAAGTTAAAATGTTTCCATTTTAATATAGATTTCGGAAATGCCTAAAAAACGCTCTAGTTTGGTGAGAGTAATTGGTGTATCAAGGCTGTGCCTTCAAAGATACAACACTCTTCAACCTATTGTTTAGTTTTTCACTATTTCCGCCGCGTAAATTTGGAAATGATCAAAACTATTACTTTAATCACTCCATGACCAATTTAGCCCAACTTCTTTAAAAATGAAGTAAAACGAAAATACCATTTTAATCTTCTTATTTCCTTCTCTTCTTATATATTGTTAACAACTTAAAATCTTTGCATTCCGATATTTCCAAAAAGCAATACATTTCTACTTTAAATCCTGTTTTTTATTTAGAAAATTTTTGCATATAAATTTTTCGTATCGAATAGTACTACATTTTCATTTCAGGAAAAGAAGAAACAGGCAAATAATTCAAAATATTCATTTAAGTATTCCACTATAACTCAAAAATATTGAAACAGAAGCCAGGAATATTAAATATTACAAATTTTAGTAATGTCTCAATTCATCGACAGGCAAAAGTTTATTTGTAACAGCAAGAGAATCCAAAGATATTCTCCTTTTACATGTTTTCTATTATCAATGCAAACCCATTTCATTTTGCCTCTTGTCTTATTTTATTCACATTTTGACAACATTAGAATTAAGTTTTTCCATTTTCGAGAATCGCATCTCCATTTTAAATTCAATTTAAAACTTCTTGAGTACAAGGTGTGTAGAATGTTATCATTTTTTGGCACTGTGTTATTCCTATATTTTGAGAGTGCATTCATATTCATCATCTATCAGGAGACGTCAACTTTGCCAAAATTTGCGTTACTAAACACGACACGCCAAACATTTATTTGAATACAATACTTTCATCTAACATAATTTCACGTCCAACCCAAGATTCATCTCAAATATGGAATCCAATTTACACAAAACGTACGGCTTTCCTACACCTTTCTGAATTTGGGCAGATTTATTTTAATAATTTCAGGTAACTGAATTTATTGAAAGGTGGAAGGTTTATTTGCGACAATATGAGACTCTAGAGACTACTTTAAAATCAACTTTTATTTTCATCTGTTTTTATCTGCAAACAACTTTAAATGTTGTTAAATTTCCATTTTAAATATTGATTACTTTTTTAATCTACCATATACTAAATTCTTTGAATTTAGACTCATTACATTGCCATTCTTACTTCTTTTGTATCTTTATTCTAAGATACTATCTTCAGTCAATCATTTCTAGTTGCAAGATATCATACATCTTAAAAAGACTCATTACCATTACACAAAATAAAAGAATTAGTCAAATTATTTTACTTGTTCATAGTAGACTAATTGAATTTTGTCAAGTGCGTAAACCGATTTCATCATACAAGCTTATTTACAATTCCTTTAAGGGTTTTCGAATGATTCTAACTGTAACTCGTGAGTTACATTATCAGGATATATGATTTTGGGGACAATATATCTTACAAATGCATTACAACACTTTTCATCAGCATTTCATATGAAGAAATAGTGAAGACAACAATTTCTTTAGTTAAATACATCCGATACTAATTATAATGTTGACAACGACGAATATTCCATTTCAGATACACAGATAGATTATTTCGATTATGCGAAATAATTAATATTCCAATCTATTGAAAGGCGAAAGATTTATTTCCAGCAGCTAATGAAGAGAATCCAGAGATGCTTTTAAAAATCGTCTTCAATTTTTTGATTTCATTTCGACGCTATATCACTGTTTCTATTTTCTTCTCCTTCTATTAATTTCTCAACGATTTTACGATTAAATGCTCCTATTTCAATTTTTGTGGTTTAAAAGACAACCTTCGGATTGAGGAAGAATAACAACGATTCTCCTCGATTAAAAATCATAATTATTTCCTCAAATATGCTTCATTTAGGAACATGATATGTTATACGTTTTTCATCTACGTGTATGAATATACCAAGTAACAGTCAGAGAATGCCTGTCTCAGCAAAGGTACTTTTTCATTTGGTGATGGCCAAAGTTTCAAATTTTTCACCCCTTACTCATAATTAATATGAAAAATATATATGTGAATTAACCTTGTTCATTTTTTGATTTTCGACCAATTTTAGTAAAGGAATTACAAAATTATTCCCGCTTGTTTCTAGATGGGGAATTTGTTATAGAAATAATGATATTTTGATAGATTCGCTCATTCAAATTTATTGAGAAATGACAGATTTATTTGCAAATGGATGTAAAATCCAGAGGTGGTTTTTTGTACGTTTGCTTAAGCTTTTTAATTTAGATTCATTTATTCAGGTGTAAGTTAAAATGTTTCAATTTTAATATAAATTTCGGAAATGTCTAAAAAAGGCTCTAGTTTGGTGAGAGTAATTGGTGTACCAAGGCTGTGTCCTTCAAATGTACAACACTCT
This sequence comes from Dermolepida albohirtum, assembly GCA_031893035.1. Lineage (NCBI taxonomy): Eukaryota > Metazoa > Arthropoda > Insecta > Coleoptera > Scarabaeidae > Dermolepida > Dermolepida albohirtum. Next base: position 154,425 of record JAVIWB010002841.1, on the reverse strand, counting down.
TCATCAACCTATTGTTTAGTTTTTCACTACTTCCGCCGCGTGAATTTGGAAATGATCAAAACTATTACTTTAGTCATTCCATGACCAAATTAGCCCAACTTCTTTATAAATGTAGTAAAACGAAGATGCCATTTTCATCTTCTTATTTTCTTCTCTTCTTGTATATTGTTAACAACTTAAAATATTTGCATTTCGATATTTCCAAGAAGCAATACATTTCTACTTTAAATCCTGTGTTTTATTTAGAAAATTTTTGCATATAAATCTTCCGTGTGGAATAGTACTACATTTTCATTTCAAAATACTACATTCTGCCAGGAATCTCTAATAGGAAAAGAAGAAAGAGGCAAACTATTCAAAATATTCATTTAAGCATTCCACTATAACTATACTATATTGAAGCAGAAGCTAGGAATATTAAGTATTACATATTTTAGTAATGTCTCAATTCATCGACAGGCAAAAGTTTATTTGTAATAGCAAGAGAATCCAAAGATATCCTTCTTTTACAAATTTTCTGTTATCAATGCAAACCCATTTCATTTTCTCTCTCGTCTTATTTTATTCACATTTTGACGACTTTAGAATTAAGTTTTTCCATTTTCAAGAATCGCATCTCCACTTTAAATTCAATTTAAAACTTAAAAACAAGGCGTGCATTCATATTCAGCATCTATCAGGAGACGTCAACTTTGCCAAAATTTGAGTTACTAAACAAGGCACGCCAAACATTTATTTGAATACAATACTTTCATCTAACATAATTTCACGCCCAACCCAAGATTCATCACAAATATGGTATCCAATTTACACAAAGTGTACGGCGTTCCTACATCTTTCTGAATTTGGACAGCTTTACGTTCAGGTAATTATTAGATTCGTATTCTTAAATATTGCTAAAGTATTTTTTAAAAATCTGGTTTCAGAATCTAGATTCTAGTTCAAGGCCCTGAGAGCAAGTGAGTAATGAGAAGAAGCCGATGTTTCTATGGATCTGATGATGAAAGTAATGTACTAACTCCACGGTATGTTGTAAAAAAATAAAAATAGTAGTGTCCTATTTTATAAGGTAATGAAGTAATAAATAATTATATATGTACGCTACACATACGAAATGATTCAAAAGGGCCTGAGTTTCAATCTCTCAAGAATGACATGCGTACAAAAATAACGAAATAATATATTAATTAATTGTGCAAGCTTTCATTTTATGAAATTCTTTATCCATTATTATATCAGCCAAAATTTGGTTCCATATTTTCCCTTCTCATTTTAATTTACCTATTATTTTCATTTCTGTATATGTACTTGCCCTAGTTAATTTTAAATTTTATTCTGGAATTTTTGACGCAATGAAGTATCTCCAGTTAGCAATTTCCGATGAATAAGCATTATCTACTTTTTAAATCATTCCGTACTTGTACTAGTTACTTTAAATTACTTTGTTTCAGACAGTTTTTTCAGATTATTAGAATTTTCTTCCTCTAGGCAATGTAATTTCTATATCCGAGAAAGTTAAACCGCAGTTACACTTATACGCACTTGTTTGTACCTTAGAGTTCTAGTTGATTTAAATATCGTTAGTTCGAGTAGTGAAGTGTGGTGAGGTACTATTGTTTTATTATTTATTTTTTTCTTAATATTTGCGCAAACATTTTTGTAATACTTCACTTAAGATGTAGAATAAGTTTTAAGTATGTGTTAATCTGAATTATTTTCTTTCAGTGATGTATTTCTTGTTTTTACTTTTAAATTTTATTCTAAAAGTTTTATAAAATTTTTTTTTAGCTGACAACCTTTTTAGTGGTTTGGGAATATGCTTTTCAGGCTACAGACTATGAATGCAACTTTATTTTCAAAACAAAGAGAATAATATATAATTCTTTTATTCTCTAGAGGTAACATTGTCTTAAATTTTAATTAGGCATTTTCTTTGCACTAAAAATACCTGCAGGTTGTGCTATTTAATTTCTTTAATATTTTTACATTTCTGTATTTGTCTGTTTAAAGTTCCCTTTCAGCATCTTTTTAGGTTGTTAAATACGAAAGAAACATCTCACTAATCTATGGTCGTCCGGAATTTATAAATCGAATGCGGAAATTTTAAATACATATTCTCTTTTAAACTTTTGAGATCTACAGGTAAAATTTATTTCTTCCAATATTTTTTTGTATTTTTTTTCATGTGGTGAAAAATAGATTTTATTTTTTAACTAAATATACTATTTTCAACAATTTCAGCATTTTTTAGATTGCAAATTGTGGACTTTATCTTTAATATGGCAAAACGATATTTCGCAATCGTCAAAGCGGGTAGATATTTGTTTGAATATTCTGTTTCATTTCTCATCAATTGGAGAATTTACGACTGCCTTATAGGAGTGTAAGCATACACGGTGTTTAAGTATTTTCATAAATTTTGCTTGTAGTATTTTAGTAGTATAGTAGTAGGGGTGGTGTGGTTTTATTTGTAGTTTCATTTTGTGTTTTATTTGTAATTTCTTTTCAGGTGGTGAAAAATAATTTTTATATTTTTTTAAATTCAATATGTAATAAAGATTTCAGTATTTTTTTAGGTAGCAAATTACGGACACTTCTTTAACATCACAAGGCGATGTTTCGCAGCTGCAAAATGAATAGATTGAATTGGAGAGTCTACGGCTGCCTCATAGGAGTGTAAGCACACATGGTGTTCAAGTATTTTCATAAATTTTGCTTGCCGTGGTTCAGTAGTATAGTAGTATGTATATGGGTTTTATTGTAGCTTAATGTTGGTGTTGTTTAAATGTTTTTGTAATTTTGTTCAGGTGGCGGAAAATAATTTTTATATTTCTTAAAATTCGATATTTCTAATAAAAATTATAGTATTTTGTAGATTAGTAATTGCGAACACAATAACCAGTCGATATTTCGCAGTCCTCCAAGATGAATAGATGCCCTAATATTTCGTTTAGATATCCATTTGCTGCCGGTTGAAGTGTAAGCGCACATGGTGTTTAAGAATTTTTATAAATTTTACTTGTAGTATACGTAGGACGGGTAGTGTAGGTATTATTTGTGGTTTCGTTTTTTTTTATTATTTTTTTGCGGTGCTTATCTTAATTTTTTGATTGCATGCTTGCTTGTTTTGCATGACCCTCTCAAGAATTAGTGCCTTGACGTATAATCGACTTGAAAAAGGAAACCGAATATAAAATATGTTTCATTTATAAACTAAGTAAATTTAAATTGTCTTAATTATCTTAATTTGATTTCAATCTAATTTGTTCTTACTTAAAATTATCGTTTAATTAATTTTGATCTATTGCAATTGATTATGTATCGAATTAATATGTTAAGAAGATGATGAAAAAGGTTCCGAGTCGATTAATTTGGCGAGTGGGCTTACTTGAATGCAACTGTTTAATATTTATTTTATATTTACTCAAAAACCAAACTAATTCACATAACTCTAAATGCATTATATTTATTGCACCTTTTACCAAAAAAGTATCCTATGTAGGTAACTATATGATGATGAATCATTTAATTTGATTTTGAATATGTACTTAGAAAGTGCACATCACCCATAGTTTTTATAATATTTATGTGATCTAATTGTTTATTATTACACACACCTAAATTCATAATTAATAACATCGTTGTTGCCTAATTTTCTCGAATTTTTGCTTCGAAACTCTATCTTCAACAACTAATTGCTAACTGGAGATACAGTTAGCAATTTCCGATGAATAAATATTATCTACTTTTTAAATTATTATTTACGTGTACTAGTTACTTTAAATTACTTTGTTTCAGACAGTTCTTTTCAGATTATTAGAAATTTCTTCCTCTAGGCAATGTAATTTGTATATCCAAGAAAGTTAAACTAAATCGCAGTTACACTTATACGCACTGGTTTGTACCTTGGAGTTCTAGTTGATTTAAATATCGTTAGTTCGAGTAGTGAAGTATGGTGAGGTACTATTGTTTTATTATTTATTTTTTTATTAATATTTGCGCAAATATTTTTGTAATACTTCTCTTAAGTTGCAGAATAAGTTTTAAGTATGTGCTAATCTGAATTATTTTCTTTCAGTGATGTATTTCTTGTTTTTGCTTTTAAATTTTATTCTAAAACTTTTATAAAATTTTTTTTAGCTGACAACCTTTTTAGTGCTTTGGGAATATGGTTTTCAGGCTACAGACTATGAATGCAACTTTATTTTCAAAACAAAGAAAATTATATATAATTCTTTTATTCTCTAGAGGTAACATTATCTTAAATTTTAATTAGGTCTTTTCTTTGCACTAAAAATACCTGCAGGTTGTGCTATTTAATTTCTTTTATATTTTTATATTTCTGTATTTGTTTGTTAAAAGTTCCCTTTCAGCACCTTTTTAGGTTGTTAAATACAAAAGAAACAACTCACTAATCCATCATCGTCCGGAATTTATAAATCGAATGCGGAAATTTTAAATATTCTCTTTTGAACTACAGGTAAAATTTCTTCCAAAATTTTTTTGTATTTTTTTCAGGTGGTGAAAAATAGATTTTATTTTTAACCTAAATAGACTATTTTTAACAATTTTAGCACTTTTTAGATTGCAAATTGTGGACTTTATCTTAATATGGCAAAACGATATTTCGCAATCCTTAAAACGGATACATATTTTTCTGCAGACTCTGTTTCATTTCTCATCAATTGGAGAATTTATGACTGCCTTATAGGTGTGTAAGCATACACGGTGTTTAAGTATTTTCATAAATTTTGCTAGTAGTATTTTAGTAGTATAGTAGCACGGGTGGTGTGGTTTTATTTGTAGTTTCATCTTGTTTTTTATTTGTAATTCTTTTTCAGGTGGTGAAAAATAAATTTTATATTTGTTTAAATTCAATATGAAATAAAAATTTCAGTATTTTTTTAGGTTATAAATTACGGACACTTCTTTAACATCACAAGTCGATGTTTCACACAACGGACAGATTGAATTGGAGTATCTACGGCTGCCTTATAGGAGTGTAGGAGCACATGGTGTTCAAGTATTTTCATAAACTTTGCTTGTGGTAGTTCAGTAGTATAGTAGTATGTATATGGGTTTTATTGTAGCTTAATGTTGGTGCTGTTTAAATGTTTTTGTAATTTCGTTCAGGTGGTGGAAAATGATTTTTATATTTCTTAAAATTCGATATTTCTAATAAAAATTATAGTGTTTTGTAGATTAAAAATTGTGAAGACAATAGCAAGTCGATATTTTGCAGTCCTCCAAGATGAATAGATGCCCTAATATTTCGTTTCGATATCCATTTGCTGCCGGTTGAAGTGTAAGCAGACATGGTGTTTAAGTATTTTAATAAATTTTACTTGTAGTATACGTAGTACGGGTAGTATAGATATTATTTGTGGTTTCGTTTTTAGTTTACATGCTTGCTTGTTTTTGCATGACCCACTCAAGAATTAGTGCCTTGACGTATAATCGACTTGAAAAGAACACCGAATATAAAATATATTTCACTTATAAACTAAGTAAATTTAAATTATCTTAATTTGATTTCAATCTAATTTGTCCTTACTTAAAATTATCGTTTAATTAATTTTGATGTACTGCAATTCATTATGTGTCGAATTAAAATGTTCGTCATTAGAAAAATGGTGAAGAAGTTCTGAGTCGATTAATTTGGCGAGTGGGCTTACTTGAATGCAACTGTTTAATATTCATTTTATATTCACTCAAATCTTGATAAATTACAAATTACATTTGCATTCAAAACCAAACTAATTCACATAGCTCTAAATGCATTATATTTATTGTACCTTTTACCAAAAAAGTATCCTATGTAGGTAATTATATGATGCATAACCATTTAATTTATTTTGATTTTGAATATGTACTTAGAAAGTGCACATCACCCATAGATTTAAAAATATTTATGTGACCTAATTGTTTATTATTACACACACCTAACTTCATAAGTACTAACATCGTTGTTGCCTAATTTTCTCGTATTTTTGCTTCGAAACTCTATCTTCAATAAACAATTCTAGTAGGAAAATGATTACTTTAGAATTGACAGTAATACAGTTATTTGATTAGTCCACAATAATGACGAAATTTGAAGAAAAAAATTTTTTAATGTAATGATTACATATTTTTATAAGCTAACCTAGTCCAATTGATTAGACCTCCAGCATCAAGACAATCGAGAGAAATCTACTTATTTTGAAAGTGAATTTTTTTATTTACACTATGATACAGCCTTAAATTATCCATTACCTAAGTCTCACGTGTGTTGATCATAGTGTAGTATTTAGATGTAAGTTTGCTATGTAAATTTCAATTGTTCAGTTAGAAATAATGTTTATAAAAGTTAATGGATAAAACTGATATATTATATAATTGTAAAATAAGTGTTAAATAAGACCAGTTAATTTAGAAATTCTAAATAGTTGGTATATTAATTTATAATTTAATGAACTTATCTATGGAAAGAAAATAGTTGCAATGAGAATAGAAATATTCTTCAAAGAAAAGTAGAACGTGCACCTATGCAATGAATTCGGAAGAAAAACAGTCGTTAGAAAGGTGTTTTAAATGAGAAATAGATAAGGATTTAATCAAAAAAGTAAGAAAAAAACCTTGCCACATCAGTGCTCGTACTCTGTATACGTATTTCGACAACTAAAGTTTTCACCATTAGAAGATTATTATCACCTGGGTCCGCGGTAATGTCCACACAGAAGAAATTACGCACACTCATCCTGCTAAAATCAAACACTATTTATCTATAGAAACTAACATTGTCAGAACACCTGTACGTCAATATTTGTCAGTCTTTAAACTAATAGTTTTTCAATGTACGTTCCTGTTTACTTATGATCCTCTTTAGCAGTCGTATATTCCAGAAACTCATAGAAGCAAGAGTATAGAATCGGGTCCCTCTCAGCATTGATCTCATGGATTTTATTCTTCTTACTTATTTCGACAACTAAAGTTTTCATCATTAGAAGATTATTAATCTCCTGGGTCCACGATAATGTTCACACAAAAGAAATTACGCACACTCATTTTGCTAAAATCAAACACTATATATCCATAGAAACTAACATTCTCAGAATACCTGTACGTCAATATTTGTCAGTCTTTAAACTGATAGTTTTTTCAATGTACGTTCCCGTATACTTATGATAACTCATAGAAGCAAGAGTATAGAATCGGATTCCTATCAGCATTGATCACGTGGATTTTATTTTTCACATTAAAGACGCTTTCGAAACTATTTAATCCATTTTGATTAATTTTCGACAATACACGGATATATATGGCAATATACGGTATACTAGGATTATTTTCGAACATATGTGCCGATAAATTAGATTTCTCAGGCCAATTAAACAGGTTCTTATTGAACGTTTCGTTTGCCAATATATGTTTTGTCAGTCTCGGCAATTTATTTTTTTCATATTTTCCGGATTTCTGATTAACTTCGACTTTATCTTTCGCGTTTCCTAAAATAGATTTTATAGCTTTTCTTGGCCGAAATGAAACTTGAAATCGCTTTCCTTAAAAATATTATTTCAATTTTTTGTAACTAAGTGAAACCGTATGCATATAAACTGCTTATTGCTACTCTTCAGATGTGACAAGCAAGTGGTATTAAGAATATTTGCGGCTCACAACTCTATGTATGTCTCAAAATTGTTTCCAATTTGAAGGTAGATTCCATGAGCAGAAGCAAGGAACAGCAAAGTGTTTTGTCTTTTTCCTTTTATAGCGGATGTATTCATAAGTCCTTTTGATGTTGAATTAAAACACAATGCCTAATATTTTTTAAGAGATTGAATTAGGTATATAGATGATATTTTCTCGGTTTTCGACGTACACGGATGTAACTTTGACTATTTCGTTAAGCAATTGAATACAAAATTCCCGACGATCAAATTCATTTTAGGAAAAGAAAATAGTAACAGCTTACCTTTCTTAGCTACCCTAGTAATTAAACAATAAAATAGGAATTGACATTTTCTGAAAAGGAATCAATGTTAAGAGATTTATCGCGGTGGATTTAAATCACAGCATACAACGAAATATAGTTTCTTTCAACTTTCTTATTAATTGCTTGCTAAGTTTCCCATTAACAAAAGTTAGATACGCAAAGATTAAAATTTTTTGAGATACAATGGTTTGGATTCCGAAATAATCATGATATTAATTTGTAAAGCTAGCTTAAAAAACAGAATCCGTGATACCACCTGCTTGTCATCTCAAAATAATAGCAATAAATAATTTATATGTTTACAGTTTCATCCAGTTACAAAAAAATTTAAATAATATTTTTAAGGAAAGCGGATTTTAAGTTACAATTCGACTCAGAAAAGCTATAAAATATCATTTATGAAATGTAAAAGATAAAGTTGAGGTTAAGCAGAGAAATCTCGAATATATGATATAAAAAGTTCAATAACGACCCGGTATAACGAACATATTGCGCACATTTTGTTTAATCGGTCTGAGATATCCGGTTCAGCGAAACATGTGTTAGAAAATAATCATAGTGTAACCGAGGATTGTCTACGTTTAATCGAAAAAATAAACAATTATCATGAATAAAGCAATTACGAAAAATAAAAATCACGTATTAATGCTGAGAGGGGTCCGATACTATATTCTGGCCTCTATAAGTTTTAAGACTAAGAAATATTGACTTAAAGATGTCCTGTGTAAGTCAATTTATGGTAATTGGTTAAGACAGATTTAAAATGTATATATATTTTGTTTTTAAAATATAAGATGTTGAATTGAAATTATTTTTGTTTTAATATAAACCCCCTACCAAATTAAACCAGACTAAAATAATAAAATTATTCATTATTTCATGGTAAAGTATAAGAAACGTGTTTGCAAAAGAATGTATTTTACGAAATTGAAATAAAATTTGAACAAATAACGTAATAAAAAATAATTGAAACAACATGAGCCTTAATTCTATTATTTGAGAAATAAGCAGATGTTTAACTCACGATTCTAGATATTTATGAACTCCTAAGTTTATAAATAAAGTACAGAAACGGCAAAAAGATTCCTTTTTAAATTTTGTTGCATTATATTTAGTACTTTGAAAAGTATTTTTTATGGTATGTTCATTGAAAGCTAAAGTTAACAAAATTTAAATTCTTAAAATTAAATATTTTGTTGTCCAACGTTTTGTCACCTAATAATTTGGGTCAACTTCTTCATAATGTCAAATATATAACTAATATATACAATGAAACTGAATATTTTAACTGTAATTAAAAATATCTACAGTATGTTGGTATGATGAGATAGTTGTATCTTGGGACTTAATGGGGGAGCCTTTGGGCTAAAACGTTTGGGTACCATTCCAGTTGATATTAAAAAATGCAGATGCAGGGTTATATTTTCTATTGGCTGGAGAATTTACAGCTGTGTTGTAGGAATAGCTGTCCAAATAGTATTTTTTAAATTTGACCGGTGAGGATTTGCTTCATTGTTTGTTTTTGTATGACCTGCTTATGAATTATTGCTTTGATGTATGAATATAATCGATATGAAAAACGACAACAGAAAACATGAACTTCACTTATGCATAAATTAAGTAAATAATATTTACTTTAATTTGATCTTAATCCAATTTTTTCTTGCTATTACTAGGTTTACTTGAATGCATTCATATATTGTATTTGATATTTACTTTGCGTAAATTAAAATCTCGATAAATTATATACATATATTACATTTCAATTCAAAACTGTCTAGTCCTGCCATAAATACCGTCTCACATAAAATGAAGCATTACGACTTAAGAAAACAATCGCTTTCAATAAAGCAAATTAAAATTAATGACTTACATTATTCTGCAGACTAAAACACAAAAATTAATTCAAAAGTACCCCTCCCTGGATTTCGTACGCCTTTAAACAACCTGATCATTCATTGATTACAGTACGCACTGGGATCATAGCAAAATTAGTGATCGTTTGAGGCTTTCAATATTTTAAGCTATTTTAAAACAATGTTATCTTATAAGTTAGTCTCTCTAGTTCAAGTCACAATTTTTAGTCCAAAAAATTTAAATCTGAACTTTATGATGGCTACTCAGAAACTTGAATGAATCCAGGCATGTCGTTCTCTGGTCTGTATAAGTGCTTCGTGTCTTAACACATATCTCTAAGACCTCACTTCGATAGTTTGTATATGTTCCAAAACCTTTTTCGCAAAAATGCAGTTCTATAACACTTTTATATGTCTTCATCGAACCATGGAAGAAGCGGAGTTATGTTCTCTTTGTACCTTTTTAGCCTCTCCATAAACTCTTCCGTTGTTCTTAATAAATAAATAAATAAATAAAATTTTCTGATGCTTATTGACCAAGTACCATTAGCATCTTGAATCTTTCCAGCCTAATCTTCTTCTGCAAGTGTTTTGAACTATTTCTGAAATCCTTCGCCTTTAAATCAGTTTTGATGATGCGAAATGTACTACTTATCGATATTTGCGTTCCTCTAGCTATGATTTCTGCTTCTGAAACAGATTACGGCGAATTATGTTCTTAACTACTTTAACTGCTGCTAGCATTAATAAAACAGGTCGAAACCAGTCAATTCCAATTTCGTTAAGACTATCTATGGCAAGAGCGAAAATTCTTGTACTTAAGAGTTTCAAAATTATAAAAATTCCTCTTCGAACTTTTTCACACTTATCTTGTAATTGCATGGTTTTAGGTAATCAAGTGTGAGTTTCAGGTATATGGTCTTATTACTTATACGTCTTTTTCCCGCCAACGAAATTTGTGACAATATCGTAGGACTGGATAAACTAATTCACGTAGAATATTTAGGTAATTCAAAATCAGAATACTTACACGTACATTTTTCCCAAAAGATTTGGTTTATGAGAAGCATTATCATCTCTTCATTCCAAATACGTAATAAAATTCATTCAAGTCGTCGTCGTTTAAACAGACCCACTTATGTCAACAAGGCGTACAGAAGTTGTTGCTCGTTGTACAATAAGGACATAAAATTCAAAATACGTCCGAAGTAAAAATATTTTCTCTAAGAATATTAGACGTTTAATTAAAAGAGAATGCTCGCGTCAAGTGTAGAAAGGGCGTTTGGAATTACAAAAAAGGGATTCGAGTACAAGTGTCACTTACAAATGACGCTACGAATGTTATAAATTAAAAGAAGCACAATGAATAGAGAAATTTAAATGGGTTTGGAGTAAGAGGTGCACGGTTACGTTCTTCGTGTAGGTGATGAATGAATTAAACTAGAATAAGGCAAAATTAAGAGGGCTAATATCGCTAATAACCTATATAAGCTTATACAGTGTGTATCAGCCAAATGGAATAAATTCGATAATAATTAAATGAAAGGGTGTTCGAAAAAACGCTCGGACATGTCGATTGGGATTTTTAGTTAAGTATTTTTTTAAATAAAAAGTTTATATACAGGGTGTGTCATGTAAAAGTGGTCAATACCAACTTTCTTATTTTAAATGCAACACCCTGTCAAATATTAAATTTTTGGATTCTTTAGAAAATTCCAGACATATTTTATGTATAATGTCCTATACCTATTTTCGACTGTTTCGGAAATATTAAATGTTTTCAGATTAATTTGAAAAATTTTTGATAATGTAAAAAATAACAAGAAAAACATTAAGGTCACCGTAGGAGATTTTCCCTGGACCAACTAAAAATCCCAATCGACGTGTCCGAGCGTTTTTTCGAACACCCTTCCATTTAATTATTATCGAATTTATTCCATTTGGCTGATACACACTGTATATTTTTTTATAATTAAATACAATTAATTGAAGAAAATATGGATTACATATTTAACGCTATTAGCAGTTTTTATGTGATATTTCAAAATTACCATAGTTCAGGAGAAATTTAACATAAGCTGTAAACAAACCAAAATTGGAAAATTTATGACTGCCATTACATGTGAACATATAAAACGTACGTTTCCGCTTTTATTCTCGATGTAGAGACTGTGTCTGGTGCATAACACTCAAATTTTACGGTAGATGCGATTTAATGGAGCTTAATGTTTAGATTTACACAGTTTTTTGTTTAATAAATTGACGTCCTAAGTACTTCGTTTCAAGGTATAAATTGAGACCTTTGTCAATAATTAAAAAATAGATTTCTAAAATTTGAAATTAATTTTTTTACATTTTAGTTATGTTTTCGATCTCTCTATTTTAATAATAACGCCTATATTTTCCAATAGATATTGGAAACGAAGACAAGGAACATGAAAAAAATATATACGTAGTAATTTGGTACGTAGACTTCCGCGGTCGTGGTCCATGCTATCTGCTTCTGGGTTTCCGGGCTGGAACCGCGTCACTAGTATATCTGCCGACGTTTCGTACCCATTTGTATGGGACATCTTCAGGGCTGAACTACAGTTTCAGTGCAGTAGTTCAGCCCTGAAGATGTCCCATACAAATGGGTACGAAACGTCGGCAGATATACTAGTGACGCGGTTCCAGCCCGGAAACACAGAAGCAGATAGTATATACGTAGTACTATATATAAAACATAAGCGCAATAATTTAATCAAAAAATTGCTCTAGTCTATAGTACACTGGATTCATTAAATACATAAGTAAAATGGAACATTTGTTACACACATACGAGGGTGGTCAGAAGTACCTGACCCAACAAAGAAAACACAAAAATTTTGGAAAGAAATATATTTATTTTTCAACATAATCTCCTTTCAGCTCCATACACTTTTCCCAGCGATGTTTAATAAGTTCGATACCCTTTTTATAATAAGAACTATCTCGCTCCTCAAAATAGCCATTAACTGCCGACATTGCGTCTTCATCGTTAGAAAATCTTTGACCACTGAGCCATTTGTTCAAGTTTGGGAACAGAAAATAATCCAAGGAGGCTAAATCTGGCGAATAGGATGGATGAGGTAGCAATTATTCATTTAGATACCCCTAAACCTTATAGCAATAAATATTATTATTATTACACTATAATAGAAGTACGTAGTTTAACGGGAACAATTTGATAAATATTTTAATTTTTCACTACTACTACATATTAAATGGATTTTCATTCATGTAGCCTACAAGTTATATTGTTCAATACAAATCTTTCTTGCCATTAGGGAATATCCTTTCTTATAACGTTTAGTAACAATAATAATTTTGTACTAAATTGTGCTGACATTTACGTGTTCGTTTTTACAACAGCATTTATCAGCTGCCTCTATTTTGTTTTAGCAAATATTTTATACATTAATTTCAAACCAATCAATTAAATTAGTAGATTAATAAATATTTATGGAATTTAGCGGTTTCAAAATAAATTTAACATTCATTTTGAAACTAAAGTGCATATTCATATTCTACGTTATTAAATGTTACATAACTTTCACATTATAGAATTATTTACATATACCTTAAAAATTCAAAATTTCGTTTGTCAAAGTAATGATGCTATTGCAAATATGTTATTAATTTCTTAACATTTCTAAACTTTAACAGTTAAAAGATGCTAATAATTATATCTTTATATATAATTATTAACATCATAATAACTTGATTGCGAGTTTTAAATAAATATTAGATCTGTTTCCATGTGATTTATGGCGTATTAAAGGACTAGAAGTTGTACTGTGTGGTGGCTTAATTGGTAGAGCAGCCGTCTAGAAAACGGCAGGTAGAGGTTCTCGAGTCCTTCTTCAGCGCAGAAATTTTTATTTGATTTCTGTGAAATTAATTAACGATGGAATAGCAGAAAATAATAATTCTCCTTTAACAGTTAAAAATTTATCTTTACACTTTATTTTATCTTAGAAAACATTCTCTCATTATATTTATACTTTATAATAATTTTCCATCAGTCTCAATTACTATAAACAGTTATCAACTATTTGCCAAGAAATTCTTCATATAATGTTTTTCTTTTACAGTAATTAGTATATATAAAATCTGTTGATCAGTATTCAAACAAGATACACATAAGGATCATGTACATTTGTAGATACGTTTACAAGTTTATTTACACCTTAACTGTATTATTGTATTTACCATAAGTTATTTTGCTAGCTAATGTTCAGTTTCAGAGTTTCGAAACATATCTGAACTGAATAACTCAAATATCATCATAATAAATAGTTGATCTGTTCTTTTTTTATTAATGAAAAAAGTATGTAATATATTTTGCTGATCTTTGCATATAGATTTTTAAACACTACTCCCCTCTTTCGTCAGGTCTAGTAATTACTAATCTGTTCTCGTAGTAGGGAAAGCTACAACTTCAGAATATTAAATTAAAGATAATATTAAGCGAATTTTGTAGTAGGAACGATTTCTTTCTCTTATATACATACTCTCGGTTAAGTTTTTTAATATTTATTTAATATCTTTGAAAGTAATAGGTGAAAATAAAAAAAGGGAAACTCATTACAAAGTGCGTGTTTGTCCACCATTTCTGGAAATAATTTGCTCACGAAATTTTACTTAAGGGAGAAGTTTTACTTCCTTATTCCCATTAAACTTGTACTTTCAAAAACATAACCCTTAGCTTTGCTTTGCAACACAGCTTTCCGTAATTATTTCCACCAAAACTAATTAGTTTGCATTTCTAGATATATTAGGAGAACACTTAGTTTGCTTGAAAATTGAAGGAAAATTATAATAAATAAATGGAAAAAAAAATTATAAATATAATATTCTATGTGATAATTAAGTTCACAAACAGGACGAAATTTAATATATTAGAAAATATGTTGTTTTCTTTCTACAAAAGTTCGTGGAATGTTAATGATGAGTTGAAAGATGGTCTGAAGAACCTTCATTTTCCATTATTCATAAATCGACAAGTTCAAATGTAATCGTACAACTGTTGTGGATGGACCGCACCAAGTAATGGGCTTTCGAAATATTTCATTATATCAGAAATTATTTAAAAAGTACTTATTTGATTATTAAAAGGTCATCGTTTGAAAACATCTGAGATAACGGAGTCAGTAAACATTTCTGAAGAACGCGTAAGAAAGATTTCGAATCAAGATTCGGCTAGAAAGAAGTTGTCCGCAAGGCTGTGTGCCGCGACTGCTTAGTATTGATTAAAAAATGATGTGATTGCAAGTCTCTAATAAGTATTTTGAGCATTTTCGAAAAAAATAAGATACATTTTTTGGGTCGATTTATCACCATAGATGAGGCTTAGGTTCATCATTATTGGCAGCACGGTTCTTCTTCTTCCCCAAAGAAAACAACTACTGTTTCATTTGCATGGAAGGTTTCATCTATAGACTTCTATATTTTGAGATATAAAAGATAATCCTTTTGTTGATTACCTTTCAAAAGGCCAGCCATTATTGAAGCAGACAAATTAAAGCAAAATTGAAGACAAACGTTCTGGTATAGCCTAGAAAAAATCATTTGTGCACCAATACAATACGCGATCCCCCTTCACCATCACAAAAATTAATAAAGTGGACTTTACATCCACTTTATTTGCTGGGTTTAGTAACGTTCGATTACCTATTTTTTCCAAGCCTAAAAATGCATTGTAAGTCTGACATTTTCAACAGACAAGTGTTAAGGGCATTCAAGCATAGACATATCACTGGTTCAAATCTATCAAGTAGTCGTAGTGGATGGGAATGCAATTTCAAACATCAATATTCTCTTCTTTATTTTCAATCCATGGATTTTTCCACCCACCTTCGCATAAACCATAAGTAAGAACCAGAATTTTTAAGTCCATGTCAAATCTATGTTCAATCATATTTACGTTAGAAATTTTTGTTTATTAAATATATACGTAGTATTCTGGAACAGAGTATAATCAGTCGACTTATGTATTTCGAATATTTATGTATATGTATATGTATAGTATATATTTTATGCATAAACGTTTCATTTGGACACAGTTTCCCATTTTATTTATGAAAGAGGATATGTGCGTATAATGCATAATGTGAATAACTTTTTTTTTCGTAAAAATCTCCTGAAAATAATAGCTCAACGGCCATATATCACTTTAGCTGAGTGAGCGTCTACGATTATGTATGTGCATACAAACATATATTAGCGTGATTCTTTCCCGTTTTCATGATTTATGACTTGTGTAGTTGTAACCGGTCTTTGCATAGTTTTAAACAATATATTGCAGGAAAAACTATTTTTCCAAAAATATACGTATATATGTCAAAATTTGTAATTAAAATATGAGGCTGGCAATGTAATAGTGTTGTATGTACGTAATATTCCATGGCGTTAGAGAATGATAATCATTTCTGATAGATGCTTTAAAACGTCAACGATAAAATGTTTAATTTTTGAGGTTTATGCAAGTCTATTTACGGAAATAGCTGAGTATCCCTTAGGTGTGTGAGCTTTGTTTCTACTATGCTTTTATACCGTCCTATAAGTAAATGATTTTAATGCCTCAATTTAGTCAACACTCATTTAAAAACTTGAATAGTTAAGAAGGCTTGACAAATATCACTTTCTTTATTCGAAATTCTAGGATTTTTGTGTACAAAAACTGCTTTAAATAGCTTTCCATGTCGCTGACTGCAAACACTGGAGACATTTCTCGTCAATAGCCGTTGGATTTCATCAATTGACGTAAAACTTTTCATTTTATTGTCAAATGCAGGTTAAGAAATAAAATATTATCACCCTAAACCAAATTGACTGACTATTAGAGACCTAAAAAGCAAAATGAAGTTAAGGTAGGTGCCTGCTTGATTCTCAATGTTCAAAGAAAGCAATGAATCTGCTTAAGTTCGCCAAAATTATATTTTGCATTAGTTTTACATCGTTCAGAAGGAATGGTTGTCCGATTTTCTTGGAATTTGGTTCCTGGTTCGTATCGCAAACGTCACGTCTTAACACCAGTTGCATTAATGTTCCAAGATGTTTTCGTCTGTACGACCTTCTCTAATGATGCCTTCGCTTTATCCAATTCAGTACAATTTTTGGTAATCTTTTAATCGACGTGGATCAAATTTTACATTAAGCTGTCCGATTTATTCGGTGGGATTTATTATTGTCTCGAGTATTTCAAGTTGAGCTGGTAGTGAATTGTCAATTTTTCAAAATTTATGAAGACAGTTCAGTTCAGTTCACGTTCAAAAACCGTGCCTTGTATTCGTAACCGTTCAGCGTCCAAAGTGTTCAAACTCGATTACATCTACCAGTATGAATGAATATGATTCACATACAACAGGTATGAACGTTATGAATATAATTTGTAGATCTCACTCCTTATATTCCTCTTTAAATATCTCAAGTGTTACATTCTATGAGACACCGTGCCTGAGTTGGATAACAATGGTGATAATGCCGAAAACAGCGAATACAGGCCGAAGCCCCGAAAAGTCTGACACTTGGATTTGAGTAAGCACAGAGGCAATGAGTTGTTAAGATTTTAAAAAGAACTCGAAGGGCCTGAACTAGTATATTTCTTTTGCCAAAGTCGGTTCACAGTTATGCCCCCAATACAATTTGTACCAATACCAACTACGAGCTCTGTTTTCATGAATCTCAGTATACGATCTGTACCGTCGAAAGTCAAAACTGTGCGTTTTGTACGGAATTTGTTTCATGCGGGTTTTTTCCGTAGTTTTGCAGGTGCAACACTGTTTAATTATCAACTGATGATGACAACTTAGTTGTCGAAATAAGTATACAGAATACGAAAATTAATGCGGAAAGAGGTTATATATCTACCTTATGTGATTAAGTTAATCAACCACAAGCTCTATCAAAATTAGCTATTTGCTTAATATTTCCAATTATTTTAGTCGTTATTTCTCTATCATATTTTAATTTTCTTTAATGTATTTAATAAAAGAATGTTAAAAGTATATGGTATTAATCTACAAGCATGAACAAAACGTTTCCTGTTTTTTATTGTGTAATGTAGATATACATGTAGAATAAGAGAGGAACATATTTTTTTTGTGATCTAAAAAGTTGATCGAAAAATTTAGTTTCTCGTGAAATGTAATGTATTGTACATAAGAGAATTTTATATACTAACTTTGTATATTTTCATACATACATATTTGTGAGGTACGATTAAATAAAATATGTGTGCCCTTCACTTACATATTGTGAACAGAAAAACTTATACAGTGGATGAAGACACCACTTTAGGAAACCTGTTTATTCCAAAGGCATTACCATGAAGTGTTTTCAACGTACGTCGAGTAAAATTAATGACTTACATGTTAAACAATCTTTTCTTTTGCGAAAGTCGCGGGTTAGAAGTATTAGAGTCCCATAAATTTAAAATAGGAACAACACCCTGTGGACCCCGCAACGTCGGCGTCGGCCCAGAACCGACATTAAATTCAGTCGTATTTCATATTTAATCGGTGTAAATCACGCTTGTTAGTGCGGTGCACCGATGCTATAACCTTTTTGTCTACATCTTCTCTTTTGGTTCTCCAACGAGCCCACTGAAAATCACGTATCTGGCGTTTTCCTTGTATTATGTAATTTACTTTAGGTTACTATGGTGCGCTCGGTAACGTGAAAGTAATATCCCATGTCCTGTACGCCCTGCTCTTTACCTTGTACGGTCACGTCCTTGTAATGTGATTCTGCAGGATGTCTTACAGATAGCAAATATTCGGACGCAACGCTCCGACTAATTTTACGTTTGTGAAAAGGAGATGAAAAGGGTAGACATCGAAAGTAATTCTGAAGAATTTTCTATATTAATTAAGAAGGATTACAGAACATGATTAGTAAAATGGAAGGGATTATTATTACAGATGAGCTTTTTGGTACTTCCTTAATAGAGAGATGATGTCGAAATAAATTATAGGTCTGTGAATTTACGAATTGTCATATATATATATATATATATATATATATATATATATATATAGAGAGAGAGAGAGAGAATGAGAGAGTAAAGTTATTATACATAGATAAGGTGCTGCACATAATACAGGACTTAATTTAGTTATATCTAATCGCATTCCGCCTTCTTCTTACCAGTAATGCAGATAATCTAGATTAGCGCTTTTTATTTAAAGAATCTGTTAAAACGTCTGGCAGTATATGCACTACCGTCTTCAAATTTAATCTCGTTAATTAAGGCATTGAATTGACTATGAAAAGAAATCGGTAAATATCTTATACAACAATGATACTTAAAAAGCCATTATCTTAGATGTAAATACATAATTTTGGATAAGTATTTGCAGATTATTTTAGAAAGAATTACAGTTACTTGGAAATAAGGCATTCGGGTCATTAGTAGCAGGTATTACGTGAATATTAGGATGTACGAACATGGTATGAAAGACAGATGTGTTAAGGAATACAACGCAATTGTTTTGTAATTAGTAAATTTATTTCTCGACATAATTTCGTGATGGTAGAGAATTTTTTCTTCGCTAGGTGGAGCATTCGTTTCTTTAGTTCAGCGCCGAATCGGTCTAAGAACTCAGTATAGTACTGTCCCATAACTGTTCTTTCCTTCTATTCTTTGGTTTCTGGCGTGTAGTGATGTATCCATATCTGATCTACAATCAGAAACTCACAGACAGAAACTCACTCGTATTGCGCTTAAATACATAACATATGTCCATACATAGCTTTGAAGTCATCAGGCGATTCCGTTGTTGATCAATCGTCAACGGACGCGGCACCCACCTCGCTGATAGGTCTTGTTCTCAATTTTCGAGACGGATGTCTTGCATACGTTAAATTGAGATGTTTATCATATTAACAATTTCTCAAATCTTCACTCGGTGTCTGCTAACACCACGATAATATCGTCCGTGGTTACCTACACGGCACGGTCTGGCTGTTCCTCACCAAAGATGGATATTCCCCACGCTTAAATTCATTAAACCAGTATCTGATGGTAGTCATAGAAGGTGAATTGCCCCTATAACCTGCAACCAACTTCTCTTTGACTTCTGCACGCGTTTTCCTATCCAATAAAAGGAATCGAATCACTGATCGGTATTGTTCTTTTTCCATTATTCCACAAATACATAAACTTAATCACCTCCAATAGTTTTCAAAACAATGCTACTCTATGAATCCGTTCAAAATTTTGAGAGACGTCAATTGAAGAACGGTACACAGAGACAGTAATGAAGCCATTTGCTTCCAAACACGAATAATTCTCATACAATCCTCGTATTTAAGAAATTGGCTTGAAATATTTGATTTGCACTCTTCTCAATTATTTTAGTTAATTAATTTGGTGAACGCGCTATTGTGAAGAAGTCTTGTTGATATTGAACTCTGTCATTTGTTGTGAAGTGGAATAGTCTGAGGAAATATCAAAGCAAAGCATGAAATGAAACTTTTCAAAAGAGAAATTGCGTGGCAACTGAAAATTTCATAATATTGTTGCGACTGTAGACGCGGAGGGGCGACAAGGAATGGCGACAGATAGTAAAGACTCCATGGCAAAACTGTTGGTGTAACAGCAACAGTTGAATTGCATTTTAATGTATCAATGAACAGAATAATGACTTACAGCAGAAGCAGACGTACTGTTCAAACGATGTAACACGATAACGATGATTGACGTTCTCTTTGAAAAGAAATTTTTGCGCAGCGTACTACCGATATGATTAGAAGATCATATAAAATGGTTCATTCGAATAAACTAAAAACTTTCATAAACAGTAATTGTTTGGCAGAATTATTTAATTCGTTTGTAAGATCTGTATTAGAATATAAGAACTTATTTGGGTTTCAATTTACCAGACAGATATAACAGCGTCTAAAATATTCAGAGATACTTTTTAGAATACTTAATATTTGGTGCTGATGGTGTTTATCCACTTAGAAGTCATGATTACAAGTTCATGCTTAACAGATTCACTATTAGATCTCTCCAGTCTAGGCATCATATTTTTAATGTTAAATTTTTAGGTAATACTTTAAATAATAAAATAGAATAGATATGGTTTTTGAATAGGATTTATTTCAATACGTCTTCTAAACAATCTTTAAAACCTTAGCAAACGCTTTATAAAATGTGTATCAAAACTAAGATAATGTTTTGGTGGCCAAAGTTATTTTTGTGCATGGATTTTAATTCAACCTGCCCTAGCCGTGATACTCACTAGAGCTCTTATGTAGATATAACAGTCTTATTAAAAATCCGTAGTTTAAAAAAAATTTTTACGAATTGATGTTCCTTGGAGCGATTACTTTGTCGTGTATTGCAAATACAAATTTTTCTGTTTTCGGAAGCCCATTTTTAGCCATTGGTTTGATAATTTTTTATCTATGTTTATGTCTTGCACGATGTTGTGACCAGTGCTGTGAGTGCTTTGCCAGACAATCTCTCTTTCTCTTTTGTTGTGTGATTACTACTTGATTTTTTTCCCACGTTTTCTTGTTTTGAATTTAATGGTGTATATTTATTGTCTGATAATACGTGCACGATTACTTATCGTGTGAGTATATTTTTGCTCTAAAGTAGTTTCTTAGATTTAATTTTGTTGTGTTGTATGATGATTGTATATCTGTCATAATACGCTTTCTACTTTTCTGGCTAAAGTAATTTGTTCTATGCGGAAATTTGGAGGAAGCATACGATATTTTGCTAGCCTTGTTCTATTAAGGCGGTTCAACGTTTTGAGTTCTATATTGGGCCACTTAATACTACCGAAACACAGCCTGAGGACTGATGTTGCATATACATGCATCAATTACTTTAAACAGGCTTCTCAAGTTAAGCTTTGACTTCATTATAGGTGTGAGTTAATCTTCGTTCATAGTTTCTTTTGTTATATTGGTTGGCATATAAATCGTTTATTATTTATTTTGTTCAAATCCATAGTATTTGTAGATTTTGCTTGACTGCTTACTTGTGAGAATTTCGTTGTGTTTCAAGGTTTTATAAGAGTGCTGAGTACTGTGGTGGACATATCAAAATAACGCGAAAACTAAAAAAATGGAATTATCTCTACTGTAAAATGCTTTCGATAGATCAACTAGGACATGATCGCGATGCGTCTGCAGAGGTATATAAGTAGCTGAGATCTTACATGAAATATTATTATAAATTATTAGACATTTATACGTGAAGTTGATATTATTTATTCAGCTGCACTTATTGTTAATAAAAGTTGTGAAAGTTGTTTGTTATTTCTACGTTTGATTTTACTATCGCCAGAGTCAACCAGAAAAATAGGCAAAATTATTAATATATATTAAATAAACAACAAGTAAATAATTCGAATATTGACGTATTATCAAATATTCCAACCACTTTACACTTAATTTAGTTGTTGCGTTTACATTCTTCCGTTATATGCGCGCATTCTGAAAACCCTCCTGGTTAAATTTTAATGCGTATTACTGCTACTTATGGTGTTCTTAAACGCACGAAAAAATGTTTATAAAGACGGTTAAACTTTGAGTGAACGGATATTCCAGTGGCTTTTTTTTTAGATTCCGCGTCGTTTTTCTGTATCCGCCTCAGTAAATTAAATTCACCTTCCTCCACACTCTACTGAAAACTCTTAACTGTCTCGAAAAGGTCCAGAAATAAATTCATAAATTTCCTACTTTTAAAAATTCAATAACACGCTTGAGAAAATACATTTATTGAACGACTCAGCCGCATAACATTTAAGACTTTTTCAACCACGAAATAGAAGGGCAAATATTAGGAAACAAATCGACATGCACGGATTATTTAAGTTAATATACTTGTAACAAGAAACGAGTTTGGCTTACCGCTAGTGTTCTTCTTTCCATTTATAAATTTGACATTTCGAACATATATATTTAAGCGCAGTGTGTGTATATGTATACATGTTCAAGAGATGAAGGGTAGCTACGCTTAGATAACTGGAACATATCTGTCTTTTCGTTAACAACACAAATCAAAAAAACATCGTAAAATGTACTTTGATGTATTATCAAAGTTCATAGCATTCCTTTTAACAAGAGAGAAACTCTAGCTATAGTTTTATCTGTATATTCTCAAAAACTAGAAGGCGATATGTACGCTTTAGATGGCATCACATTGAAAATGCAATTTACGTACGAGCAAGTGTAATATATTCTGCTATTTTCAATATTACTTAATACAAACATTTTGATACATGTCAGCGGAATATCGAAGCGAAGAATAGGTCACGATAACCTAATCTAATTATTTTACCTTCTATTCTAATCTATTGGACTAAATTTGTATTTACATATATGGACTATTTATATTAATAAATATTTGTTGTTTTTTGAATAATTTTAATAGAAAGAATGAGACTTGTAACAGACAACCATGATAAAACTGCTATAGGTGCTTATTTTAAAATTCTTGAAAAATCTGTATTAGATCATGCCATAAAAACTTTGGATTTTCTCTTCAAGCATTTTTGAATTTTAAGGAAACTGGCCCTGATTTCAAACATTTCCAAAACAAAAGAAACACTCTATATATCACATAGATACAGCAAGACTTCCAAATTCCTTTCGAAAAATAAAATCTTTATAGTTTTTGACCTGTGGTATGATGCCCCATTTTACGTAAATATATACGCAACATTTCCAGGACCTTCTATACATGGAATTAAAACTGATTACACCACTTCTTCATATTGAACCTGGTTCGCTGTTCCAGCAACGAAATAAACAGGTCCAAGCTCCTCTTCTGATATACAGAGACAAATTATTACGTTTGGAAAATATTTAACGGATTTGACGAGGACACTCTTTCTAACGAAACCAGTCAGTTTTTTTACTCTACTAACCGTGATTCATTACTTGTGGTACTTCTCCTGAAGATCGATGTAGATTTTCCAAACTTTCTTTAACAATAATATGATCTTTCCGTTTTATGGGTTTTCTAATCCCTCAGCAACGAAATCGTCAAGTCAATGTAGCGGACAAGTTGTTTTGATCTAGTTTCGCTATCTTGTCCACGGTATGACCGGAAACATATTCTCTCCTTGCTATTTCTCGATGGGAAAAGTTTCCAGTTTTAATAGGGTCTCTATTTCGATTCTATTTTTCATTTGAAATATTGAATTTTATGTATACTTTAATAGTGTATATGCACCCACAAAGAAATATAGAATTTTTATTATATATATATCTAAAAACTAGAGGTGGCGCTAATTTGGTTACTTAGCGCTGCAGAAGGGGCTCCAAACTAAGCTACCATATTAGAGTTGGTTTTTTTACAAAAATATAATACAAATACATTGCAATTTAAATTTGAAATGATCTAAAGTTTCATATAGTAAGTCCCAGAGCTTTTAGAGACGACGTTTGAATATATACTCAATGACATTAGAAGTGTTACACCTAGAAGGAATAGTTTCCTGGACGTGATTTTTTGGTAATGTGATAAGCTTAAGTCAAGAATGAAACGATCAGATTTCCAAGAAATTTTATTAACATTAATTTGAAAAAAAATCAATAATGTGTTTGGCGACCCCGTAGCTGTAGACACTCCTGTACATGTCTAGGCATCGACAAAATAAGATGGTCGATGTCTGCTTGTGGCACCTCGTTCCAAGCAACTTGAACTTGGTGGATTAACTGTGCCAGAGTGTGTGGAGGATGGTTCAAATTGGTCAGTCTTCTCCCCATTATGTCCCACACATGTTCGATGGGATTTAAATCCGGTGAACGAGGTGGCCACGGCAAAACATTAACACCAGCTTCTCGTAGAAAGTCCATAGTACGACGAGCAATATGTGGACGCGCGTTGTCTTGCTGAAAAAGGACGTGTGGACGGCCATCTAGATAAGGCAATAAAGTGGTTTGTAGGACGTCATCAACATAACGCACAGCTGTCATACTGCCCCGAACAAACAGAAGAGGTGATCGGCTTCCATATGCAATAGCCCCCCAAACCATTACTCCAACAGTCCTGTGCACATGCCTCTCAACAGCAAATCCAATATCACGTCGCTCTCCACGACGGCGTCTTACCCTCTGACGGCCATCATGCATGCCTAAGCAGAATCGCGATTCGTCGCTGAATACGACATTATGCCATTCTGCTTCCCAATGCTGCCGTTCTCTGCACCAGTCCAAACGTTGACGACGATGTTCTGCAGTCAAAGGAAGGACTAATCGTGAACGGTATGAAGCAAGTCCAAAAGCTCGAATGCAGCGATATAATGTTCGCATACCGACAATGCGACCTTCTACACCAAACCATTGGTCACAGAGTTGGCGCGTAGTAGCAAAACGGTCTCGCAGAGCTAGTAGTCTGAAGTGCCTGTCTGGACGCTCTGCGGTACGCCTCGGTTGACCTGTTGGTCTGTTTCGTGTTCCTCTACCTTCTTCTGTGCACACTCTACACACACGCATTACCGTCATTGCAGTGGAACCAACACGGCGGGCAATTTCGCGGTAGGCCAAACTGACTTCTCTAAAAGCAACAATTCTACCCCTGTCAAAATCACTAAGATGGTGATATTGTTGACGCTTTCGAATTGGAGGCATTTTGTTACGCTTCACAGAAGTAGGCGAAGACACAATAACTGAAAAAAAAAAACTTGTACTTATCAGCTCTGATAAACCGTTTTCTTAACAACTCAATAAAAGAAAAAACTTTTTTTGCAAAAACTGTCAAACATAAAACGATACAATTGTTATCATAACAAGCTGTCAATATAGTCATTCTGTTGTCAAAAGCACAATTCCAGGAAATTGTTCCTTCTAGGTGTAACAATTCTAATGTCATTGATATAATTTCTATGACAAGTAGGATCTAAATATGAGGGTAGCAGTTTATATTTAGGGAACTGGCAACACTGTTAGTGTGCCAGTAGTGCCAGTTCCTGACGATTGTATGGTGAAGTTTGTCATTTTTGACAATATATTTACCTTGACAGTTTTATTATACGGGCGCTTTTTCTATTGTTCACAGTAACTTGAAGATTTTATGTCAGCGAAGAAATAGAAATAACTCGCGAACATTTTTATGCAATTATTTTTCACAACTTTCGGCGTGGATTATATCAACAAGAATGCATCGGCGAGCTGAATTCTTCATATGGTGATAAAGCGCCATCGAAAACTACAATATATCGTTGGTGTACTGAATTCAAACTTGGACGGCGTTCTTTGGACGATGAATTTCGTGAAGGTCGTCCCACAAATGCTGTTGTGTCGCAAAACATTAATGCAGTGTCTGAATTGATAATGCAAGACCATATTGAGACATACCGTGAGGTCGTAGCATCTCTAGGTATTAGTAACACCAGCGTGCATAAGATCCTGCATGAACATTAAGTTAAGGAGCTATGTTCACGTTGGGTACCACATAATTTGACAACCGCTTAAAAAGGACTCGCGTCGATTGATGCCAAGAAAAAAGCACAAAAAATACAATGGCGGTGCTTCGAAGAACATTTATAAAGTCATCTCAGGTGATGAATCTTTGATCTATACGTATGAGCTCGATAGTAAACAGCAGTCGACTGTGTGGGTATTCTAAGATGGACCAAAACCAATAAAAGTTCTTCGCGCTCGAAGCACATCAAAACTGTCATGTTTTTTTTTTCGGAAAAAACTGTCATGTTTCAACCGTGCTTTTAGAGAGTTGTAGAACGGTTAATTCCGAATACTAGACAACTATTTGTTTGCCAAAAGTTTTTGAAGGAATAAGGAAAACAAACCGAAAACGACAGTTCATTCTCCACAATGACAATGCGAGCTCTCACAGGTCGGTTCAAACAGTTGAATATTTAACCGAGTAAAACATTGAATTGATGAGCCATCCGCCCTACAGCCGTAATCCAGCACCCTGTGATTTCGTTTTGTTTCCACACGTGAAGCATAAACTTCCTGGTCAACGGTTTTCTACGCCGCAAAAGGCAGTTGAGGAATTCAAAACTCATATTTTGGAGATACCGCTTTCACAGTGGCAGCAATGCTTTTCGGATTGGTTTAAACGGTTATGGGAGTGATAATGTTGGGTGTTAACAATAAATAATTGTCGCGCAATGGATTTATTTTTTTAGTCTTTGTCATAATATTGCACTTACAAATGTTTATTTGCAATTTGATTCCCGCACTTCATAGGGACATATGTGTTATCTATCTATTTCTTAAGATCTACGCAAATCTATTGACTTCCCTAAATATTTTCAAATCATCCACAAAGGTATATTTGCAGCAATTTATATGATCGAGCAGATCATTAATAAACGGAATATACACAATTTTATGTTTTCATGATTCTACGTTTCCTATAAAAATCCGAACATTCTACTATTTATTTCTCTAACATTGGTCATATATATAAAAGATATTTATCAAATAATTACTTGAGTAACCGGTAAAATAATTAATTGGAGTCACGCGATTAAATACGCATGAAAAATGTACGTATCTGAGAGTTAATATTTAAAATTTAATAAAGAATGGAAGGACGAGCAATTGCATTAGTGTTTTGCTTTAAAACAATAATTTATAATAAAATGTTGACGTTGAAGGGGATATACATATATACATATATCGTATTTAATAAAGAATGGAAGGACGAGCAAGTTTATTAGTATTTGCTTTAACACAATAAATTATAATAAAACATTGGCGTTGAACAAGATACATATATGTATATACATGTATCGGGTTGTTACTTTTGGGATAGTTGATTTTTTCTTTAACGCAATTTAATCCACTCCGGCAATAATACACGGTGGTCAGAAATTCACACACCTCCTCGACGATCGTCGAGTAGGTCGATTCTATAATGAATTCTGAGTCAACAATCCTAGTACAGAAATGTTATGTTGTTAATTGTTATGATACACGAGACCATTAAAAAATAATTAAATTCTTTTGAAATTTTCCATATTATTTACTCTCAAATAAAATTATGCAACACTACGCTGGTGTAATTAATTGTTTTATGGCAATATTTTGTCTTAATAAACATTTTTTAGCTGCCTTTTTATGTTAGAATACATATGGCGACCTAGAATAATGTCGGTAAATTTAAAATAATTACTTGTCAAATTTTGACGTGTAATTTTCATCATTTTCGCTCCTATTACTTACCTGATCTTTGTGATATTCCAAGCAATTTTTAATGTATAAACTAAATGGAAATGAGCCGCAAATGTGTTGGATAATGTTCCATTAACTGTAATACGTGTACGATGGTGCACCAGTTTATAATACATGAATTAAAATGGCATGGTTGAACAAACCTTTTCCAAAGAGGTGAATCGGACGAAATTGACCAATTACATGACCTGCAAGGTCATCAGATATGTATCGAATTTTTCTCTGAGGTCTTTGAAGGAAATAGTTTATGCGACGCCTCCAGTCAATGAACAAGAAGCATTAAATAGAATTAACGCCACAATTCTATTAATGACCCCAGATGTGTTGCAGCGCGTCCTAAATTTAGCTCCACAAAGGCTTGAGCTTTGTCATTGCCTTCAAACTAGTGGCTACCAGTTCCAGCATTTACGTTAATTATCATTATTATTGTTATTTTTATTTAACTTAAATAATACTCAATTGATATATCATTCCTACTGATTTATTTATGGTTTTATACCATATTGTCAAATCTTCACTTCTCTTAAACAATTCGTATAGCTTAACTGTTGACAATAAATTTTTTTTGGGATAGGATTGTCGAATCAGAATTAATCATAAAATAGTCCTTGTCTGACGATTATCCGTGAATATCTGATCATCCTGTATATGGATTAAAGAAGTAATTAGTATTACACATCTCTCTTTAATACGAGATAAAGGCATATAGCTTATTTACTTACTATTATGATAAAATATTTGCAATATAACTAATTTGTTTTAAAAAGTCTTCTGTAATACACTTACTTAAATTGTCTTAATGTAGACAATCTCAATATTGATGGTAAATTTGTGTATTTTTGCTTTATTTATGTTATTTTTATAAATAGTAAAGGAACAATGTTCGGAAACCAATAACAACAATAGTTTTTAAAAGTTACGAAACATCCGAAATCTCCCTGGTGTTTTAAAACTTGTTTGGACCACGCATTGTCACGTACACAACTTTGGCAGAACTAAACTTAAACATTAATTTATAGTTCCCAAACGGACCGTCCGCTTTTATTTATATTCATGGCAATATATTTGCCTCCAGTTGAACGTACGGAAACTGATTGTGACTGTCGTGAAATTGAACTAGCTAAGGAATTGTTAAATATAGATATCTCAATGAAACACATACTAAACTATTCTCTTATTACATAAAATAAAATTAGGACAGAATATGGACAATGTCCATGAATTCATTACTTATAAGCAATAGTATTGGGGAGTATCGAGAATATTTAGGATGATTTTAGAATTTTAAATAATACAAGGACCGGTCAATAATTGGTGAGCTTAGTCAAGAAAACAAAAACTTCTTGGGAAAAAATTATTTTATTTTTCAATGTGTTCTCCTTGTAACTCTTACGAGTATTGTAATTCCTTCAGAAAAGAAAGTTTTATCAAACTGGTCGAAAAATGTGTTTGCTTTAGTCAATACCTTCTCATTCAACCCAAATTTATTGCCATCGAGCCAAGTTTTCAGATTAATGTCTGAGGGGGTCAGATTTGTCAACTAAGCTGAATGTGTAAATAGACCAAAACATAGTTCCTAAATTTTTGTCATTGAAACAGACGAAGTGTGAATATTTGCATCGTCCTTTAGAAAAGCACTCTTTTTTTTATTGAGGCCTTACTTTGTATTACATTATGTACGATTTAAAAGGTATGTGTAATATTCACCTGTTATCACTCTATCTTTTGAAGACAATTACTAAGAAGAATTGTACTACAGTCTCAAAAGGCAGTTGGCATAACCTTTCCGAGTGTACGGTCTTTGCCTTCTTTGGAGCACTTGTGCCAGTCTCAGTCCATTGTGTCGATTATTGATTACTTTAGGGTGTATTACTATTCGTCATCGAAAGTTTTTCAAATCACGTCTTAACTTCTTTAAATTCAGGACTGAAATGCGTTTCCATTCGCGTTTGCGGTTCACGGTCAACAAATACTGGACCAATCTTGTAAATAATTTCTTCATATTTAATTCATTATACAAACCACTGATTAACATGAAATGTGTACAGCTTCTGCTACATCGACCGTCGTCTACAACCATATTATGTACTTTTTTAAAAATATTACGGTCACACACTCCTTTTGAACGTGTACCACTTTACTTATCAAATATACTGATACGGACACGTTTAATCTCAGATTAAAGTTTTATATTTGCAATTAATGGAGATTAGTCTACGTAAAGATTTCAGGACAGTTTTGATTTCATAGTTCGTTTTGTTCTTTAGAAATAAGTACTTAAGAGCTGATGGGTACTCCACTTTTCCTAAAAACAGTTTACTTTCTACAGTACCCCGCAATAAAATTAGGGCTACTATATAAACACAAATCCTTGGTTTTATTTTTATGAAAAATAAGACAATAACAAATTGACGCGGCAACTGTTTATTAACATTGCAATGTAAGATTAATATTTATTTTTAAATAATATGCAATAAGTCAACCTTTTCTTTGAACACGGCGGCAATTCTTCTCGGTACGGTTCTGATACATCACGTAATTAATTCCTTCGAATTCTGATTAATTTATAGTTGTTGTAGGAGATCATCGTCAATACTATAAAAGAAAGTATTTCATCAGAGGAAAAGTTGTTATTCTGTCTGCGTACTAAATAAATATAAATATTTCCAGAAAATGCCAGTCGTCGTAATTTTATTGCGCGATACTATATTCAAATAACAAGCGTCCTTACAATCGGAATGGGCACAAATTTTGACACGCATATTTTAAGGAATTGCCAAATTGAAAAGAAAATGTTTTCTATTAACTTTGCCATCTTTGGTCTGGCTCACTAATAACTGATTCACCATCGTATACGTTATTAAATAGAGTTTCAGTTTATCACTTTGTTTAATGTCTTTATTCGTTTTGGACACCTCAATTTCTCCCTTTAATATTTCAAAAAACATTTCGACCTCAGTAATGTTTAAATGTTTCAATGTTTCAATGTTTCAGTATTGACCTGACAATCACTTTAATGAACAGAAAAAAGTATAATTGCGCTCTTAAAGATTAAACAAATGCACTTTTAGAAGCTAATATTGGTATTTTACTACTCTAGAAAGATGTACGACAGGTTATATTTGTAACATAAATTATCTGAATGAATAAATTATATGAACGAACAGATACATTCTGAACAAAGAAATAATGGGTGCTGGTAGTGTTGTTATGTCAACAATTTCATAAACAATAAGTATGTTAATCTAATATCCAGATAGTGTAGAGACTGCCTGAAGGTCTTATGAAGGATATTTAAAAGTATTTCTTATATTTTAGTGTTTTGGGCACTGGGCAGATTTTTTATATCGTGGCAACTAGTATTAGATCCGGAAATTACTATGCTTTCCATATTGAGAATTTAACACAACTACTTGTGACATAATTAGCCACAGTAGAATGACCAAAAATTACTAATTCTAATCGAAAGAATTAAAATAACAATGACAATTTAGTCAAGTTTTATCATTAGGTAATTTATTAATTGAAGAGGCGTGAGTATTGGTTCAATATTTGTTTTAAGTAGTCAGATATGTTTATTGAAATGCTTAACAATAAATTTAAATATATCTACTTTAATCGTTACAGGAGCGAAGGGTAATTTTGTAAAATCGATTGTACAAAGTAACCTTTAACAAGCACTGCTCATTAAAACTTGTATAAATGTTTAAATTTCAATTCTACAAAAGCACAAAAGCAACTGCAAATTACGCATCGAAAATGACATAACCACCTATTTATAGTGAAATGAATCTCTAAAAGACTATGCGTAGCATTACTCCCCTTTAAATGTTACAGATAACAAAGCGGATTTGAAAGTATTAGGAAGCAATGTTTTAGATTAAGCCTTAATGGAACTTAAAAGGGAATATAGAACGTGATGATTTAAATTACAATCTTTGGTTGTCAGAACAAGATATAGACATACTTAATACAACTCTAGTTTAAATAATTCAGTTAAATTGATATGCAAAGGAAATCATGTATATCTAATTCTTTGTTAAGTGATTTCGTAACACGTTCGTTAAATTTACGACAGAACAAGTAATAATTCGTAAGCTTTTTGGTTTGTCGTTCGCATCACAATTTGAACATTTTGACTGGACTTTTAACCTAGGCCGATTTTATATTTTATTCTTACTTTTATAAAATATTCTCGCTCTTTAATCCATGTGCCTTACTGTTTCCCTTCATTCAAACAGTTTATTCTCTTCTATTATTTATAATACTTTCTTTGCTCTGATATTCTTTCCTTATTTTATGCACCTAGGCAATGTTGACTGCTCTTACTTGAACTTGCATACAAATGCTGAAATTGCCCTAAATTAATTTTACAAAAGTTCATATGGAATTTTTGATAAATCGGCACCGACTTAAATATACAATGTGTCCAAATTTCCACCACGCTTTAATGCCGAAATGAAAGGCAATGTAACTGATAAAGACTATTATAAGTGTAATTGGATTCAGACACGGGACAGATTTTTAAATCACAACAGACTGAGGAGGACATCAAAATGCAGATAACCCATGCATATATGAATGTATACTAAATCAAATACCTGACACCACGTGGTAAAAGGGTTTTTCGATAATACATATATTAAATCAAATGCTAACAATTTATGAAAATTTCTTGATAAAAAGAGAATGACTCCATAGCCAATTGAGGACGTTTTTGTCAACATATTTTCTAATGTGAAGATAGAGAAGAAGAGACATTCGCTTATATATACAGTTCTTGTAATCTTGGACAAACACATATATTTGGCTTCCTTTTGGATGTCTTCTATTACTGATGATAGATTAAGTTCAATTATATCTTAGCTAATAGATATACGGCTGGTGAGATTCAGGTACCTAACTTCATTTTTTGTATTATTAGGTCATGTACCAACGATTCTCCTAGAAAATTAAAGAACTGTTACTGCCGATTGATGTACAACCATTTGTTTGCCGCAAGTCATCGCTGAGCTTCGAAAAACCAACGCCGAGCGACAAATCATCTTCCACCAAGACAAAGCAAGTTCGCACACAACACGCAAGACAATTGAATTTTTAATGCAACAAAACGTCGAATTGTTGGACCATTTTCCGTACAGTCCAGACCTAAGTCTCAATGATTTCTTTACCTTTCCGAAAATCAAGAATGGATTGCGTGGTCAAAGATTTCAGTCATCAGAAGGAGCAGTCCGTGCTTTTAAAACCGCAATTTTGACTGTACCAACACACGAGTGGAACTGCTTCCAAAACGCATTAACCTTCGTGGAGAATGCTTCGAAAAACAATAAAGTCTTTTAAAGCTATCTGCTGTTTTATTCCAGTTTTATATGCAAAACTTAAAAGATAACCTACGTATTTAATAGACTGCATAACGTTGATAACACACCTAAGGTTATTAAAAAGAAATAGCTCCATTTGTCTTTTATTAATTCTATGAGATTGTGTGTAGCAGACAAATTTGAAGTATATATATATATATGTATGTGTGTTCTGTGGATATAACGACATACACAAAAAAAAACTAGGTTTAATTATAACGTAAGTCTGTAATCGTGCCAAGTTTCTATTAATTAATAATGCAAATTACGTTGTAAATTGTGGATAAGTGAATAATCAAAAAGTAAAAAAGATCCTTATCAGATTATAGATTAGTATTTTTGTCCTAGATAAATGTTTCGACAACTGGACTCGCAGTAGAGCTATACAGAACAAACCACGATACACAGACACTGTGTATGTGTGAGCGTTGCATTGTAGTTCACATTTGTATGCCACATATTTTTAGCAGTTAAAGTTCAACCCGCAATAATCCCACTTGTACAATACTTATATTCATTGTTATCAGTTTTTTCATTATTACAAAGTTAAGTAGACACGTTCTCGGCACAGCAACTACTGTACTTAAAATAAGCTAGATGTTCTTCAAAACAAAGGCTAGTAGATCATATCTAATATATTTTCTATCGCATTTATGATATGCAATTTTACTTATTAACAAAATATATAAATCTCACAAAAATGTCGAATAATGATTTTTTTAACTACTGAAACGATTGTAGAATAAATGACAATCTATCCAATTTATTTTTAACAAAATCTGATGAACATCGTCAACAAGATAGGCAAGGACTTTCTTTATCGCATTTTTAGTGGGAGAGCGCGTTGTTCATTCCGTGCAATAATTCGCTTATAAAGATGTGTCTTGGAAATTTTTTGCAGAAAAGTATGGCGAGGCGAGAATTTACATGAAATTTTTATTAGAGTATAAATGGGCTCTTTTTTCTTTATTGCCAATAAGCAACGTTACCGGTACGAATATCAAATATTTTCAAAATTCATTCGAACTTTATTCCTTCATTGTATTCGTTTTATGTATCGTAAATTACTTTCTTTGAACTTTGAATAATTACATTATGTTACAACAAGTTTAAATAAAATTCAAGAGTGTATGAAACTCATCAATCTTGTATTGTTACGCATAATTTTTGGATAGAATGTTTTTATTTTCTCTTTTATTATTTTTTACTTCATTCAAATGAAGATGCTACTTAATTGGTATCTTTAAATGTAAATGTATTAAAATAATTCTCAGAAGCAAGTTGCTAATACTTTATTGTGTTTGTATTAATTTAGTTTTAAGTATATTTATGTGTATTTTTCCTTATAATATTAATGTAGTTCTCAGAGAGGATCTACTTATGCAACGGATATAAATGCATTTTATAGTAGGGATGTATTTATATTTGTGATATAGATTTAATTTTAAAAGAAATCAATAATTTTTAATCCCTTAAATACAGCTAATATCCTTTTTTGGTACACTTATTGTATCTATTATGTGTTAAGTACATATATTTGGAAACGTTTTATTGATATATTGATAGTCATTACATTACATGCTTTCCTATTTTATATTGTATATTTCAGGTTCCATTTGCAAAGAATGTTCAATTTATATAATCCTATACTTTACTTTTTAGTTATTGAATTTATTATCTATTTTCTTTAATGTATTCCCAAAAAGGTTTCAATTTTACAGTTTAATTATTGAGTATATTATTGTATGTGTCACTTGGAAATAATAACCGAAGTGAGCGGAAATGGATAATCCCTTTGTGTTTAGAGTGCGTTACAGAAATTGGTAATTTTATAAATAATCCGGGGCTTTAAATAGGAATAAGTAGGGCTTGAGAGCTTACAAGAGATAAAGTTCAAAGAAGGTAGTGGAGCGTCAGAGGAGATGGAAAAGAGGCATTCAAGAGGTAGAGCTGGACCTGTATAGAAATCCCTTCTAGTCAGAGGGTGTGTGAACTGTCTGAGCGAATCACTCAATTATTTGACAAATAGTTATAATAGTGCGAGTGTTGTGATTATTATAAATATGTATGTATATATATATACATATATCGGTACCGCGGGAATAATTAGGAATTCGAATCAGAGCATTGGGGAAAAGAATGTCCGAAGCGAAGACTACCTGCAGTTGAACAAGATAAGTGCATATATTTATAATCAGGCAATATATAAGATAAAAAACTGTGTGCGTAATGTTAATTTTGTTGTTCCCTTTGTCAGATATAAGAAAGATCTCCTAGAGCGTTCCTGATTATTCTTGAATATACAGATATTTCATTTTTCCGCTATTTAAATAAAAAGGTGTTTATATGTATATGTACATATATCCCCACCGTAACCTGAACCGTCCTGAGAATTATAGCAACTACTTTATGTAATTGTAAGGTCATAAGTTTAATCCAGTTTGCTAGCCGATGCATTGTGCTAAAATATAATAAATTGTTACATCACCTCAGATCATAAAAATACATGCATCTGAATGTATTTTTATGATTATTGTTTCTATTATTATTATTTCATGGGCAAATGTAGTTCGGAGAATAGATAGAAATCACAGGTGTCCAAATCTGGTGAACACGGTGAATGGCTGATGGTTAAAATGCCATTTGTTGTTAGAAAGTCAGTAGTAAAAGCGATGAGATGGTGCATTATCATGTAACAAACGCCAGCTACCATTTTCACGATATTGAGGGCGTACACGACGAATACACACCAAAAGACGCTTCATAATAACAAGAAAATACACGGCATTAACTGTTTGATTAGTTAGTACAAACCCTTTGTGCACTATGCCTTTTGAATTATGAAAACAAATCAACATTTCCTTCACTTTTCACTTCGCCAAACGACTTTTTTTTGCACAAGGATGTTCGTCATCATTTATGTCGGTACGGCAGTCTTGAAATCGTTTATACCACTCATATACTCACTTCATTTTTCGACTATTGCCAAATATACACTGCTACTTTATGCGCAATTTCTCTGCTTCTAATTATGCAAATGTTATGACATTTTGACATAACATTGGTAAAAGATCTACATTATCGACGCGTATTTTCTTTAACAGATGGCGCCACTAAGAATTATTATTTTAAAAAAGTTCCGTTTTCTCTGCGATAGACTGTGTATATGTATATATATGTATAACATATATATGTATATATATCTATATATATGTATATATATGTATATATGTATATATATATATATATATATATATATATATATATAAACATATACACATATATACACATAATTATATAATAGATCAGTAACAACATAGACATAGACAGAAAGCCATCTCGATGAACAGCAAGAAAATATTGCAATGGAGAGTGGCTTATTTATGCAATCTTCTATCTGATTTATGAAAAAGAAATTAGTTTCTCCTAAGAAGGAAGATCAAGTACGTTGACGATATATTCTTAGAGAAATGTAATTTCATCTACATCTTGTGGTACTCGTTTCTTAATTTAAAGTAATTCCCTCGAGTTTCTAGAGTATTACGATGAAAACTGTAATAAATAGCTTATAAATATAGCTATGCGTGCTTGTAGGTTACTAAATGCGCTGAAGAATTTTAGAATTTTTAAAATTCTAAAAAAGATATATCATGAACGTCTTAAACTACAGATTTAGACTGTTTTGTATAATTTTTTCAAAACTTCTGAAGATTTACTGCACGGCGTTACAATGGAGAATATTCGAGTATATATATGTCGATTCCTGAACACTAACCACTTTACATTATTCGTAAATTTGTTCTAATTTCGAATATGGTTCATTGCCGTAGTATCCTCATTATGCAATCTAGCGATAGATACTTGGGTAAGTGTACTGAAAGTTCTTATAGTTTATATGCTTCGGATTGGATACAACATTTCCAAAGCATTAGATTGAATATTGTTAATTATTTTTGTTATTTATGAATGTTATTTATTAAACGTTTTCTTCTCCTCTTATAAGCATTTAGATTATATTTTGTTTTATAAGGTGTCACGTTATTTTAATTTTATTTACCTATAGATAGACTCAGTTAGGTTTAAATATATTATTATTATCTCACATATCTCTACGTTTGTGTTTGGACTGTCATTACATTTTACTACTAACCGGTTGATAGCTCAATGGAGAATTACTGGCTTATCACTCGGTTAAATGAATGCTGATGGTCAACGAACATAAGTCGTACGACAACAGCAGGCATACTAATGACTTATGTCCAACCAATGTCATCTATAATTGGCGTCAAAAATGTTTGACATTTCTGAAACCAGTGTTTGCCGAATTCTCCATGAACATTTGCACAATTGTGTATGCATAAGGTTACTACAAGATGGGTACTGTGTCGTCTTACTGCTCTCCAACGTCAACGTCGGGTCGAATGTGCGTGCTCGTCTTGAGACATGTATGAAGACGACACAAAACCGATGTCAAAGTCTATTGCAACAAGAGATGAGAACATGATAAACAATAATTTCATTTTATGATCGTCTACGCAAAAGATAATTAATGGAATGGCGGCGACCCACTGAATCCCATCCTAAACAAGCGAAAATTGTTCAATCAATGAAGAAGCTGATGGACAAAATATTCTGGGATCAGGGGTGAATTTTACTCATTGATTTTAAAGAGAGTAAAACAATTATCAGTAGTATATATTATGCGCCTTTCTGCGTAAATTGAGGAACAATATTCGCGCAAAACGTCGAGAAAAATTGACAAAACCTGTTTGATTTACTACATGATAATGCTCCGGCAATACTGTGACCATTTCATAAGCTGCCTTTCGCAAATCAACTTTCAAAAATTGAAACAACCATCTTATAGTCCGGACATGACTTTTAGTAATTATTTTTGGTTTTCTAATTTAAAAAAGATGTCGTTTGAAGGACGAGCAAGTTGCAAGATGTTAAAATAGAAAGTTTTAAGACAAAACTTTAAATTATCTTTACAAAGGTATAGAATTATTAACCGATCGTTGTAATAAATGTATTGCAGTTAGAGAAAATTATATTAAAAAATAAAAATTATTTTTTCGAGTTTATTTTTTCTATATCGGGTAGAGAATTTATGTGGCTCTTTTAAAATTACATTGGAAATTAATTATATGTGTATGTAGCTGCTTGTATGGTAGTAAATGCTTTACTTCAGTGTGGTCGAAGTACTACGAGTGCTTTCACTAATATTCGAAAGATAAGCATAGATCTTGAATTAATCTTATTATTATTACTATCTTTTTCAAATCTGCAGGATTAAATTTAATTAATTTAATATTAGATTTAGGAAAGCCACATTAGTTTCTTTGAATAAAATATGCTGCACATAGTGGAATTCTTTAATAAGTTTACAAAAGGAACCAACAATACACACACACGCAACAGTCTTCTTCACAAAATCGAAGTCAACATTTGCTAATGTTTGTTATAAGACCATACAGAGACTCTGCATAAAGACTATTAGACTCGATATAATTTAAAATACTATTTTTTAATTCTTTTTTATAGACGCTTTAACGTACAGATAATATCGATATGGGTTGCTAATTTGAAATATCAGAAGAATCATTTTTCTTATGAATTGGAACGATAACAGCAATCGTAAAACAACATCGAGAAATAACACCAACAATCGCTAGACAGATTAACTTCGCTAAAACAGAAATTACCTCCTTTGTTGTAATAAGGGGAATATAAACATTTTATATTTTATTAATTAATGAATTAACCGATAGCTAAACTTTTTAAATTTCTTTCAATATAATTCTTCGCTTCAATTTTTAATCTTAAAGTGATTATTTTATCTTTTTCCATGTTTCCTAATTACTTGACTCTTTATAATTCTTATTATGATTTTCCAATATAATTAAATTATTATTCAGTATATCATTTTTTTTGTGGTTTATAGATGAAATTATCAGCCGTAGCAAGGCATCAAAGTACGTAGTTTAAAGATGAGTCTGTGTGGTTAAGAGATTTTATGAGCCGGAAGAGGATCTGCTATGCACATAAACGATATAACTGTTTATACACAAATTCAATCCTTGAAGTTAAAGAGCTTATAGAATTCAATTTTCACATTTGGGTTATCGATTTTACAGGTTGACCTTATTTTCTCTAAAATCCAATACAGTATTTATCGCACTTGATAGTTCGGCATATCAAGATTGCATTATGTGGATACTTTTATAATTATTCGTATCCTACTTGGTAAGCAAAATTAGAAACGCGCCGTTTTTGTTTCAGACACGGTGGATATTAATTCAGCAGAATGCGTCGAATCAATTTATTGTAATAAAACTTACTTAAGAGTAGTCGGATTTGTATAATACCGGTTACTTATTTTTTCAATACTATTTGTAGCAATTTCATTACAAAACGAATTTGTTGAAATTTTGGAGTAACACGAAAATCGCAAAACTAGTCCAACGTAAACGTAAAGAAGAATATAAATCAACGTAAACAATAAGAAACCGTTTACGTTTACCTTATATTCTTGAAGACTGTTTACGTTCCTGTTTCTTCAGAACATAAAAGAGTCCGTAGATTGTGGACAAATGAGCACATCAATCGGGATCATAAATTGGACTGAGTATTATTCAGGAACGAATTCAGCTTTATGTCACAGCCAGATTCTGATTTGGAGTGAAGCCAGCACATGCAATAACACACACTTTGTCTGGGAAAGACCTCAAAATGGTTGCCGAATAATTACTGGAGAATATACCGATCTTTATTTTATGGCAATCTCACTGCCCATGAGATTTTGCGACCCATTGTTCCTAGAACACAGAAAAAACGCTTTCCTCTTGTATTCCAAAAGAAGCCGTATATCTAGTAAAAGCTCTAATTACCACATTCGAAACCAAATTCTATACTCAATAATCAGCACATTGAAATTAATATCTTTATGTATAGGATAACGATGTTAATTAATTCTGTTCAAAGAAAACAAACCAAAGTGTCTATTTTATATTCATAAGTTTAACAAAATGTGCATGAACTACCAAATCCTTAAGTTCAGAACGCAAGCCATGCGTATTTTTATTCAAGACTAGATAGAATAATGCGTTCCGGAACCACTCGAAAAATATACTAAAACACTTCAAAATAACAAAAGAAGAAGACATAGTAACAATAATGAGCTTACAAAAAAAGGTGATGAATATTATACACTTTTTGCTATAGTAATGTTAATATGTATCATAATTTGTCTGTGTGGTACAAAGAAAATAAAAATTTTGAAAAGAAATATATTTATTTTTCAACATAATTTCCTTTCAGCTCCATACGCTTTTCCCAGCGACGTTCAATAAGTGCGATACCCTTTTTATAATAAGAACTGTGTTACTCCTTAAAATAGCCATTAACTGCCGACATCACTTCTTCATCGTTGGAAAATCTTTGACCACTGAGCCATTTTTTCAAGTTTGGGAAGAGAAAATAATCCGAGAGAACTAAATCTGGTGCATAGGGTGCATGAGGTAGCAATTCAAACTTTAATTCATTAATTTTGGCAATTGCAATAACGGATTTGTGAGCTGGTGCATTGTCTTGATGAAGCAACACTTTCTTCCTGGCCAAATGCAGCCGTTTTTGCTCAAATTCTCCGCTGAAACGCTGCAATAAGTTCACATAATACTCGCCGCTGAAAATTTTTCCTTTTTCAAGATAGTTAATGAAAATTATTCCACGCGCATCCTAAAAAACGGATGCCATGATTTTGCCTGCAGATGAAACGGTCTTCGCCTTCGTTTTGATTGATCTTTTGTCTAGAGTGTGAAGTGATGAATCCATGTTTCATCCATGGTTATGAAACGGCGCAAATATTCTGCTTCGTTGCTGTGAAATTTCGCTAAACACACAATTGAAAGATCTTCACCATACTGTTTTTGCTCGAGTGTGAGCAAACGCGACACCCATATTGTACACAGCTTTCTCAGGTCCAAATTTTCAGGTAATTTGCGATCTAACCCACTTTTTGAAATGCCTGCTATGTCTGCTAGCTTGCGCACTTTCAGTCGATGATCATCCAGTATGGCTTTCTGTACATTCTTCACCATTTCTGGAGTCATCACCTCATTTGGTCGACCACTGCGATGCTCGTCCTGGCAGCTCGTACGGCCTATTTTAAACTCTTCTACCCAATTATTACACTGTTGTAAACGAAGGAGCAGACTCACCTAGAATAGAATCCAGTTCAGCTTTTTCATTGGTTGTTCTGAAGCCTTTCAAATGAAAGTGTTGTATCACATAACGATGACCAATTTTCTCTATTTTTACAAATTCACTGAAAACGTTCACTATTGATGGCTGTCTAACAAATACTAAACAACGCGTTGTCTTCAAACTTGAAGCATATGCTTTATAGATTGTGCACTTTCTAATACAGTGGTATTCTTCAAATAACTACCGCCTTCTCTAGGTCAGACAGGGTACTTATTGGACCACCCTTGTAAACAAAATGTAACAGTTTTAAGGAGTTGTTGAAAGGTAATGCAATTTTTTACCAAAAAAACCGCGATTTCTTGTCAAGGCTCACTATTCCGTCTTCGTACGAATAACTAGAGTTCACAGTAGCAGAGAGAAAATTTAGAAAAAATTAATTTCATATCCCTGAATTAAAAACATGTACCCTTGTTATGTAACCAGTGGGTAGGTATATTTAAGGTTCCAAATTTTACTGATTTTTTGCATATTTAATATTGTAATATAATTCCATATATTGCATGAGACATTGTTTTCACTTGAATGCTCATATGTTGTTTATAGGAGTTTTCATTTAAAGAAAATATGTTCGTGTATGAAAAAAAGTTAAGTGGTTGTCACTTTTCGTCACTTCTGATTTCCTGTTTCGTATTAAAACAACTCACCTTTTGTACCTAACAAAGCTCTCCCGTATTCAGATCATGTTGAAGTATTTACACGAAATGCAATATATAAGGAAAAGTTCTTTCGACGTTAATATTTGAGGCTTCCAGACGTTCCCGAAAAATATTTGAAATCGTCCGGTTCTCAATTTGCAAAAAGAGCACGTAGAGTAGTGCGCAATAATGTCTTGTAAAAATTTTTTTTGTTGTCCTCATCGAAATGTTTTATCTCGTAGAAATGTATCCTCAAATTTATGCGATAATGGTGACGCAATGTAATTAGGAAATAATGTTTCCTTAAGTAATATACGTCCCTTGGTCGACGCTATAGGTGAAAGCTTCGAACAATGCACCTTTTGTATTGAAAGTCTTCATGCTTAGAATATACACACCGAACTTTAATCATTAATCAACGTTTTGATGGTGGTTTTAATTAATAATGTAGTGTAAAGTATTATCTTATGTAATTATTTTGAAAGGGACTGTACTATTTAAGAAACT
This sequence comes from Dermolepida albohirtum, assembly GCA_031893035.1. NCBI lineage: Eukaryota > Metazoa > Arthropoda > Insecta > Coleoptera > Scarabaeidae > Dermolepida > Dermolepida albohirtum. Next base: position 111,632 of record JAVIWB010002841.1, on the reverse strand, counting down.
AATGCCTATTAAGAATGAAGTAATTTATTAAGGTAATACTTGTTTCATTTTGTTGGGAAATATTTGAGTAAATTAAAAGATACTGAAATTTAAATGTGTTAGATAGCATCATAATCATAATTTAAATAAATTAAAGAATTAATTAAATTAATTCATTTATAAAATAAAATTAATTTAGTTTATTAGTTAAAGTAAAAATAGTGGAAGTAGATATACAGGGTATTTCAAAAAGAATGTACGTACTTCGAATGGATATATTTATTAAACTCTAGTACATAAGAATATGAAACTTTACACACATATGTATTTACATCCATCAGCGACACGAACAATATCACATCGATACTGAAATTCCTCCCATACTCGGGCAAGCATGTCCTTCGTCACTGATGTTATGGTAGTACGGATCCTGTTCTTCAACTCTTCCAGGTTCTGTGGGAGTGGTGGTACATAAACGTTATCCGGTGACAGTGGAGCCCAGCTGAGCTGCTAAGTCGCCAGCTCCTAGACGACCAATCCAACGGTTCGGTAGAGTTTCATATAGATATTCACACACTTGGCGACTCCAGTGAGGGGGTGTCCTGTGTTGTTGAAAAATGAAGTTGTCTTCGTGCAGCCTCGGAAACGACCAGTTTTGTAACATAGCCACATACTGCTGACCGTTAACCGTGTTTCCATCAAAGAAGAATGGGCCGTAAACAGATGCTCGGGATATCGCACAAAACACATTGATTTTAGGCGAATCTAGTATATGTTCAATGGCTGCATGTGGGTTCTATAGGCCCCAATTTCGAACATTGTATTTATTTACCAGACTACTAACATGGAAAGTTGCTTCATCACTGAACACGATGCGTTGTGCGAAAGTGTTATCATTGTCAATAGCGTCATGAATCTCGTTACAAAATGCCACACGTTACCGTTTGTCATCACAACGCAGAGCTTGTTACAACTGTAACTTGTACGGCTTCATAACCAACCGACGTCTCAAAACACGCCAAATTGTTGTCATATACAGTTGTAACCCCCGGCTGGCACGACGAGTTGATTTTGAAGGATTACGTTGGAAGGCAGTGAAACATTTTCTTCAGAAATACGAGGGCGACCAGGACTCTTTCCTTTATATACACATCCTGTATCTACAAACTGTCGATACCATCTGCAAATATTCCACCCATTCGGAGGTTTAATTTGGTAGCTCAACATGAAACGTCTTTGCACTGTAATCACGGAAACACGCTGTATATTGTTTTATTTTTTACACTCACATTTAGATTTTTTGCCTGACAATCTTGGAACTGTAAGTGAGGAACAAGGGGAGCGTTTCCACCAAGACTGACAAACGGTATCATGGTCGTTAGAATGTCAATATGATGGGAGATTACTGTTGGGACCTTCTATGAGCAACTCCAGATGCATCATATAAAAGAAAAAGCTACACTCGAACTTTTACCGTGAAGAGTTTGAAGAAATACAAAACTTGAGATTGATAAGTAAAAAACTGTTCATATTCAAACTTACACAACCAATGTAATAATAAAATGTTAAATTTTTCAATTTCACTCCAATAATAAATTTCATACCTTTAAATCTTATATATCAAATTTTAATATCATACCCAACAAAAGATAAAGATTCCCAAAAATTGGTCCGTGGTAGGAAAAAACCGATTGAAAATTTGGATTCAGCACACCAAAATACATAAAAAGCAGGTTGAACTTTGAAAAAAGTTTTTAAAAAATATTTACTGGTTGGCCTGTGTTATTAATCAGGTTCTTTATGATGAGAAATTAATGAAAATTATGATTTTCTGCTATTCAAACGTTAAGTAAATTCACAGAAATTAATTAAAACATTCTGCTCCGGAGAAGGACTCGAACCTCTAACTACCGTTTTCTAAACGGTTGCTTACCGCAGACGTCTAGAAAACGACAGATGGAGGTTAGAGTCCTTCTCCGGAGCAGAAATTTTGTATTAATTTCTGTGAATTAATGTGAATTAATATGACGGAATAGCAGACAATAACGATTTTCATAGCTACCATATTTTCGTGAGATTTATTATTAACGCATGCGTTCAATGGCAAGTGTTGAGATGTTTGATAGTGAATTATTTGAATTTCGACAATTTCATTAAAAATTACGAATTTGCTAAACTTAAAAAAAATATATTGCATTCTTATATTCCTCCTAACTACAATCTGTCTTAATTTCTATAAAGCAAATTAGTTTTTATAGTACAACTCTTGTATTAATAGATAGAATAATTTAAGACGTGGTCTCTTTCCTGACAGGTCTTAGATAATTTTTCACATTACAAGTCTTTTGTCGGAAAGTGCTGTTTACAATTTGTCCAGTGAAACGACATAACAAACAAAAGCAATAAAACGTTACTTTCTCAGCTCGTGGTAATAATGAAAGTTCGAACGGCGATGGAAGCTTTTTGCTTTGTATTTTATTGAATGATAAATTGAAGATTTTTTCGTCGATTCCTTTAGTAAGTACATTGTATGATTTGATGTCCCCAACAATACTTTTTTCAATTTGGATGAATTGCATTATGAGTTTTTTTATAGTGATAAGCGGATTCCTAGCTTGATTTTGCCTAAACGTCCTTTTATATTTAAATTCACTACATTAATGTTTACCTACATCGCACATTATGCAAATTCCTTTTCAGTACAAGATAATTATGAATTAAGCCGTAGTATAAACGAGAACACTGAAAAGCACTACTATTATTTCATCGATGTCTTTGTCTGAACTTGGTTAGAAGTTAAAAATTTCAATTAGGCTATTGTAAACATACTTATAAGAGTTGAACTTTTCTAATACTGATTGTAGTAAGTTGCTACCCTTAATTCGTAAGCAATTTATAAGAGGAGAACTAGAAAAAAAATCAATCTTTCAACGATAGAAACAACTACATACTTATGCGTTGTCTAGTAAAGTTTAATAGTAGGGACATTTTTCTACTTCTGAGTCGATTTTGATTTCAATTTACTCCTTATTTTATATTTTGCTGTGTTTAGCAACAAAAAATTAGTTGAGTGGTATTAGAACATCGCAGTGTTATCAAATTTTTGACAAAGGAAAAAAATTCATATAACATCTTTTAACAATGTCCACTAAAATTTAAAGAAAATGCAACACTTGTTTATTTGGTTTAAAACTATGCCTGCCTTTTTTTATTAAAATAAGTATAAATATGTGACATAAATTTAGAAATTATAAACTAGGTCTAAGTATATGTACCAGGTGTACCGAAAAGTTATTACCGGTTTTTTCGTAAAAAAAATACATAAAGTTTAAGAAAATGGAAAAATTTATTTATTCAAAGTATTATCAATTTGATTCTGTATATCTGCCTGTCTTTCAGGCATTTTATAGATGCCACCCCAAAAAAACTGTTTGTCCTTTGAGAAAACCCATTTATCGAGCCATTTTCTAACTTCGTCGAAATTGGAAAAGTGCTGCTCCGCAATTGCGTGTCCCATTGATGCGAAAAGGTGATAAGCGGTTGACCGGTTTTGCTGTATGAAACGGTACGTTACCGTGCTGCAAAATCACTTTACCATCTCTTCGGTCCCATTACAGATGTTTTTCTATCAATGCATGGTTCAAATTGATAACTTGGCCTTGGAGTCGAAGAGCCAGCTTCGCCAAATGATAGCCACGATTTTTTGCACTTAGGATTTTTGAAATAAATCCATTTTTCAACACCAGTCACTATTCGATGTAGAAGTAACTTCCGTTCATACCTTTGAAGCAGCATTTCACAGATGATTTTTCTGTTTTCCATTTTCGTGTCATTCAATTGATGTGGCACCCATTTTCCCAACTTTGGCTTTTCCCATTGCTCGTAATCGGTCGCTAATCGTTTCCTGGGCCACATTTAATGCTTCTGGTAATTGTTTTTAAGCTTGGGTTGGGTCTTCATCCAATAACTCCTACAGTTTCGCATCTTCGAACTTCTTCGTTCTACCAGAACGTTCTTTGTCTTGCATATCGGATTGTAGAAACCACGCTTCACGTGTTTCTATCGTTGAAGCATGTTCACCGTAAGTTTCTACCAGCAAACGAAGAATTTCAGTGGCTTTTTCCTTTTGAATTGATTAAATAAGAAAAGTAGCGCGTGCCGCAAATGTATTTCTTCACGCAAGCAGCTCGACATTTTCAAAGAGGTATGGATCTATGAATGTTACTTTCGCCAAATATAACATATATGCCTTTGAAGCTTGATTCAGTAGAATAAAATGACATATGTGTCAAATCATAACATTGCATAATTAAGCCTAGCGACAACTGTTAGAAAAACCGGTAATGGCTTTCCGGTACACCCGATATGTGTACAATTAAGCAATTTATTGCAAATGTTATGTACGTAAGAATGGGATATATACTATACATATTATATACATATAAAAGAAATAGTGGTAATATTACATAATTACATTTTTTTTATAATTATATTTTTTTCATTGAGCTTTGTTTTACATTCTAAGCCTTGTTTGGAAAACATGCGATTCATATTTTGTTGAAATTGAACAATTTTTATAAATACTTCACTTTTATTATTGGCAAGTAGGAAACTTTGTACGCAAGCTAGTTTTTCACGAAACTTCTCTCATATCTTTAATGTTTAATGTACAAAATTCAGAATCTTCAACGTCAATTTCACTGCTTGAGTCACAGTCTTTATTATCAATTAGTTCTGTTGTGGGTTCATTTTACATTTTGTTCATTCACGGTGTTTAACAGTATATTGTATAATATTTTGTCCATATTTTGTGCAGATCACTGTATATGCCTGTGTTAATATTTTCGAGAATATTAATTTTGCTAACTTTCATATCCTAAACAGATTTCACTTTCACCTTTCATTTTGTAATTTGCCCGCCCATTATTGGATTAATTCAGTAGGGCCTTTAGTATTGTTTACAATGTCTTTCATCTAGGGGATTATCATTACATAATCTGATAGTTGAAGTTTTAACTATTATTTTGGAATTAAGTTCACATTGTGTTTACTTATTCATCGTTTTTGGGTGGATATTCCATATTTTTCATAAGGTATTATTTTCGTTGTTTATCGACCTGTGGCATCTGCTGATTCACTCGCATCATACAATTATCCTCATGAGTTCATTTACTTTAGAATACCGTTCAATTCGTAATAATTTTTCTAAAAACTGTTTTAAATTTCTTCTCAATTAGACACTGAATCCATTTTAAAAATCATTTTTTATTAATATTAATTATCTCTTTGTGATCATAATAATGTCGTCTAGTTTCTTTGTTTTATTAGTTGTTGTCCTACGAAGCACTTTATAACTCTTAATTGGTTACCATTGTTTTCCCTTCCTCCTGCGTCATAAGATAGCGTTTAGAATTAGGATATGAGAACGGCTCTTGCTTCTCTCTTCTTCATCATAAGCCTATTGAACGAAAATCATATAGAATTGAATCAGTGTTTGAATGGAATAAATTAGCGCTTATCAAGAAGACATAGATATTTTGCAATAGTAGTTAGATTAATACAGATGTTTCGAATTGTATTAGAGTATTAAGTTAAGAATATATACATTCACCCTACACGTAGAACTGGTCCTCCATTTTGAATTTCAATTAATTTCCCATTTTGAACATAGTTGAAGTTCTTCCCTGACTCTGCATTATAGTCTCAGTTCCTGATTATTTTTTTTTCTCGTGGTTATATACCAAAGAACTAAGGACGGTTATATAAGTGAAGGATTTGATCATACAACCTATCCTGTAAACAGGTTGAAAGTGAGCCTTTCCTGATACAATCACTTCAGTTGATCGAATAAGGTAAAATCTACCCTTAACCGTAAAGGAGAGATATATTCAGCCATCAAGTGATGGAAAGTAAGCTACACATCGTGGGTAAACATATGATTTCAATTTTATATATCTTGTTTTGCTTTAACTTAAATTCCAGTGAGGTAGTTTAACATATAGTAGTCATAGTAATTTTGTATCGCATTGAATGAATTGTTTTAAGTTAAGTAAGTAGGAAATCATTGATTTAGTATTATACAGTAGTTTTAAACATACTGGTTGTCGTCACACTTCTTCATAATAATGCTGCAACTAAATTACCCACAATATAACCCGCATTGAACCCTGGTCGACTTTTTTATCTATAATTTTAAGAAAACACAACAGAAGATACCAACGGGAATCATTTTTTAATGAAATAAAGTTATTACAATACAGGTGGCACAATTGCGTTGAAGTTAAACGAGTTTACATTGAAACGCCAAATTTTCAAGAAATCGTAAGTCTTTTATTTCATCGTTAAAAAACTCTAGTTGTCCTCGAACAAAGTTATATTCGAAGCTTCGCTAATAGATATATTAAAAAGTATATTTTAATGTACTGTTACATGTTCATTCACAAATTCTGATATTAATTTTTCAGTTGAAAAAGTTAATTTCATTTATTTTAACGAAAGCTTGGATCACTTTTCTCTTTTCTTGCAATTTCTAGTAACCGCGGTTCTACTTTTGTTTGAATTCTCGAACAAGAAGAAAGTTGGAGCAGTTCGCTTGAAATTTTCAACGGGAATAAACACGCCGGATTCATATAATTAGGTCGTTAATTTGAATCTACAATTGTATTTTAAGTAGAATTTGATTACTTTACCGTTTATTCAGTATTGGAAAATTCGTTTTAAGAAATCTTTCTTTTACTTAGGAAGATTTCATACATAGTTTTTGAATATGTCCCGAACTTTTGTCTAATTTAAGAAGTAATAATGTTCGAAATTTAACAAATTTAATGAATACATTAAGTTTCATTTAATATTGTTTTTCATTCTAAATAATAATATTTATGCTTTAGCTTTGTGGAGACCATAGTCATGGACGAACTAAATTAGCAATTATTTAAATTTTAAATTGAGTTAGAAAATATCTGATAGATTTCATACGAAATAATGTATAACAGGGTTCGCATAGTTTGAAGTTTAATTTAAACTAACGAGAGAAAGTTTCCAAAGCGAAAATTCAGAAAAATTTTAAACTGTATGCGGGTAGTCCACCTAATACATGCTCGGAACTACTTTTTTGGTGCGGCAAAAACATACCGAGAGGGTGAAAACGCCGCCCTTCGTTTTCGTTTTTCTGCGTATATCCGTAATATAATTAGATACTATACCAGTGTTTGATTTCAAATTATTTGTTTTTTGATGCTCTATCACATATGTACATACATATATGAAACTTGTGCTACGTTGTAGTTTGAATATCAACAGTTTACCCATACCCCGACGTACTAAAAAAATATTTTAAAATTTCGATTACATAACATAAAACAGCATTTAAGTTTAAGTGCTAAATACATGCAACATTTCTTTAAAACAAATAAATTTATAGTAACAAAATATTGTAAAGTAATGCTATATGAGTACTGACCTACATATACACATACATACGAGGGAGCGTTTTTATATTCGCGGAATGGGGGACAAGGGGTGGAAATAAAAAAACGAAATTATTTTTCTTTTTCAATATATTCACCTGCAAGACGAATACATTTTTCACATCTTTCAATTAATTTATTTATACCCTCATAAAAAAATGATTTCTCTTTATCTGCAAAATACGCCGAAACTGCCTCCTTGACTTCATCATCGGCAGTAAATTTTTTACCCCGCAGCTCTTTTTTCATTTTCGGAAACAGGTAATAATCATTCGGGGCCAGGTCTGGGCTGTAGGGTGGGTGATTCACAATTTCGAAGCCCACCTTATGCAGGGAAGCTAACGCAACGCGGCTCTTGTGGACGGGCGCGTTGTCGTGCAAAAGCAGAACACCTTTTGTCAATTTTCCCCGTCTTTTCTCTTTAATGGCTTCTTTTAGTCGTTCTAATATTGAAGCGTAATATTCTCCGGTTATAGAAACACCTTTATCTTTATAATCAATCAACAATATTCCTTCCGAGTCCCAAAATACCGTTGCCATGAGTTTCCCAGCTGATTGTGACACTTTAAATTCCTTGGGAGGTGCTGTGCCCTTTTTATGCCACTGCATGGAGTCTTGTTTGGACTCAGGTTCATAATGACGAACCCAAGTTTCGTCTCCAGTAACAATTCCACTCAATACACCATCCTTGTCTTCATTATAGAGGTCAAAAAATGCACGCGAACACTCTACGCGCTGTTGTTTTTGCGGCGGCGTGAGCATTCTCGGCACCCATCTTGCACTGACCTTAGACATGCCGAGATGATCGTGTAGGATTTTAAAAATTGTTGTATCGGATACTCCAACCATTTCTGCGAGTTGTTTCTTCTTTAGTCGAGCATCTTCGAGTACAATTTGTTCAACTTTTTGGATAAGTGCTGGCGTGGTCACCTCAATGCTCCTGCCCGGCCTCGGGTCGTCTTCAAGGGATTCCCTTCCTTGTTTAAATAAACTATGCCACTACACCATGGTTTTTCCTGGACAAGAGTCGCCGTAAACCAATGACATCTCATTCATTATGCCTGCGACTGATTTTCCTTACCTGGTAAGGATCACTTGTTAATTTGTTCTTTTTTTAGAAACTATTTGGTATGTCCTCTTGAAGTGTAGTAGTCAGTTTTTTATACCTCAAAATCGAAATGGTGAGCTACATCGGAGGCTTCAGTTTCACCTACATATATCCATAATGTGAACAATAGCTCCCAAGTCCATAGCCCGGACAAATATATTAAATATAGAGTCGGATATTTGTAACAGTTTCTTTTTTTCTAAGGCTTTCTGCCACCTATAAAGTTGCGAGACTTATTGAACCGTTCGGTATTTGCTCTTTACGATAGATAAAGATAACTTATCATATTTGATGCTCATAACACTACCTTTAGATTGTGCGATCCAATGTCATTCGAAGAACCCACAGTTTTTTCCATATCACCAAAAATATTAGTTTCCATAGATATCAAATCAAATGTCAGAAATTTTATGCGTGTCCATAAAAATGTTCGTCGAGTTTCAACTCACCTTTCATTTTTGGTAAGTATTTTGCTTCTCCCTTTGTAAAATGATAACCTTGCAAAGGTTTCCTAAATACAAGCTGTTTTACTAGCATTATTTGATACAGTTGAACATGTTTAGAACTTTACTTCATTTATAAATTACCTTATAAAGAAAAATTAACGCAATTTCTATGGCAAATGTTTACAGTTACTGATGTATATCAATTTGGTTAAAGTTTCATGAGAGAAGTCTATAAATTTTCAATGAGTGCTTTGGGTCTGTTATTACGTTCCAATCTGAAACAAACATTGTTAAAGTTTAGCTTTTATGCACATTAAATAATTCAGAAGTTAGAATGCATCAAATCACTAATCAATAGTATGCAGACTAATTGATTCGTACATTTGTAACTCAATTAAATTGTATTTTAAATGAAGGCATACATTACCAGTAAATCAGCAGTAATTTCAGAATAAGTGTCTTTGCTGTTAACAAGAAAACTTCATCCATTTAATGCTGAATGTTATTTTAATAAGGCAATTTACATATCATCAGGTGCTATGAAACTGAAGTAGGTCATTTTGTCATTTAAAAATAATAGTTACGCTATCCACATTCGGCAAGTTATGTATCGTATTTACCATGCATACATATGTATGTAAACACTTGCGAAGTTCTGATGACCGAGTTTGCTTCGGAATATATGCTCACAAGTTCTACTCCACTGTGGTCGTTACAAGACTGAACAGCTCGATTTGTATATAATAAGTTTAAACTTTAAATTAAATTAATTCGAATTTTAATTAAGAGACATTTATGTTACCACCATGTTACACGTACACGTACTATATGCGTCTAAGATTGAAGAAAAAAATCGTAGTTCGAATATATATGGGAAACATTAAAATAAAATAAAGGAAGATTATGAAATGGCTTACTTCATAAATTAAAGAATGTGATACAAAAAATAGAATCAATATAAGAGAATAGGAAGTAACATACTCAACAGAAATTTTCGTTTCCTTTTTAAGACAACGCTTGGTAACTTTGCTGCCACTATAATTGTGTAAGTGGAAGAGAAAATAAAAGCAAATTGGAGTAATTGAAATTATTATCAAATGCTTCATGATACATATGTGCGTTTCGACAATAAATGTTTAGAATTATGGCGAAATATAAAATGAACACAACTTCAAAATACCTCGTAGAACGGGAAATTTTGAAACGACTCTCATTAACAATAAAAACTATTTTTGCAAGTTTTGTTGTTGGGAACGTAAACTACAATACAAAAAAATTTAGTATTTGAAATAAGTTTGAGCAGACGGTGTCCGTCCCTTTGCATGTTTGCGAATCGAGCGCCGAGATGTGCAACAACTCTATAATTACTTCGGGAATTTGCTTTTGAATTCTAGTTATCAACCCTGCTATTGTTGATCAGATACACTTTGCTTTTAAGGTGGGTTAAAGGAAAGTCTAACACCGATAAGGCAGGTGTAGGTGTGAGGGAAGAGGCAAAGAATGTTATTGAGTCGTGAGATTTACGTAGTTAGTAAACATTATTGATCATTTTTCAACAAAAGCTGTGCACTATCATCTTATTGAAACCACGAATTATCTATTTTGGTTTCAAGCACTTCATTATATCGAATTGATGTGATAGTCGTTGCATTTTCAAGGATATTCTGAGTTCTGAGGAGGAAATGCACTCCTACATCCACAATTTCTCAATAATATTCGGTTAATTTCTTTACACAGTTGCTCCTGCACCATATTGTTAATTGATGTATGAATGACTTCATCCAGTACAATATTCGGTGGACGGTTGAGGTTCCAAACTCTTGAATGTCTACAAGCAAAACATTGAGAGTTTCTTGTAAACGACGTTCGAACAGCTTCAATAATCTTTGAAGTTTGTTGAGCTCGTGAAGCTATTGAGGGCTTTTTTTTGAGAACTGATCTCATCTACTTCCTATTCGTGTTATGATTGTATATCAAGATAGAATATAATCATGATGTCTTAAATTGTAGAAATATCGAAATTCTGGGCGTCGGTTTGCAGTTTTGCTAGAGCTACAAACAAAAGCTTTTTTGTAATAAGTTCATTAAAAGAAATAGCATGGGTACATTACAGATATATGTAGTGATGTTGGAAAGACAATAGGGCAAATAATTGTACCAACAGCATAACATATAAAGAAGGGAAATAAATAGAAAAACGCTTATCAAAATGGTAACAATTACGTCAAGTACTTTAAATAAGTTCTTAATAGTGAAAATGTGTAAATAAGTATCATAAAAAATAACAAGACCCAATATTACCTTATGAAATCTGACCGATTAACAAAAAAGATGAAAATAGATGGGAAGTATAAAAACGAAGAATCTTTAAAAAGGTTTATAGAAGAATAAAAATAGGTGGAGGGTTTCGAAGAAAGGAGTCAGAGGAACTCCTAAGAAAACCTAATATTACCACAGTCACAGCATAAAGAGGTAGTTGGCCGCAAAATTTATCTAGGCTGTCTCAAAATAGATAATTCAGAAGAATTCCTTTGAGGGGAGCTATGGAAAATAGGGAACGTTTAAGAAGAAAGTGGTTGGAGAAAATTAGGAAGGATTTTTAGAAAGTAACAGTAACAAATTACGAACTGGAAAGAAGAGTTTAAAGACTGGGAAAATGGTAGAGAAGGATAAGAGAAATTAAAGCTAAGTAGTCACTAAATTTGTAGCGTTATATATATTTCTGTCTAAATCCTAAATCGTGATTAAAATTAACTATCAAAAACAAAACAGTGCGTATAGGTTTGGTCTTTGAAACTTTACATAAACACAATTCGTTTTTCGATTAAAACTAAATGCAGAATATAATAAAGAACTAATAATATTAATGATTTATGTTAAATTTTCAATTTTATTAGTGCAATTGATTACCTTCGACGAATTTTAACATATGAAAAATGATTCTCGTTTTAGGAAATTATTTGAAAAATTGACAAATATTGTCGCGATTGTTTTCGAGCTATTAATCGATATTCTAGGCAGTTGTGTAAAACAAGAGATAGTAAATAGTAACATCATTGTGAAATCAGTGGCAGTCGTATAATAGTGCATAATTTTACATCACAAATAGGTACGCGTATATAGCATTTACAGACTTATTTATTAAAACAGCACTATATCGTTAATTATATTACTTTTTTGTGTTTTTGTTTATCTATTTTTCACGAATCGCTTTCATTTCAATTAATTTTCATTATTCAGGGGAAAACTTAATCATAGAGTAAACCTTTCTTTTTCGGCCACCTCTTAAAAGAGATAATTTCTAATAACTGACAATTATTAAATTCTAAAACTACTTATACGGGAAACTTCGTATCAATGAGCTTCCGATAGTGGCTCCTTTCAAAAGCAGTCACGGTCAATTCTTCGAAATTTTTCTAAGAAAAATGTCTGTAATTTTGCCTCTCATTGGCGGTCATAAATAGCATAGTCAGCAACGACATACAATGCAAATCCATTCAACAGTCATTAAAAGCAAGTGTCCGACGTAGTACCTATAAGATTATTATCCTATTTTCTTGGAAAAATGCTATCCTGTTTTCTTGGATAAAACGTGCTTGGAAATTTACCTTATTAACGACGGAGTTCTTAGAATATAAAAGTTTATTAGGATTGAAAGTCCAAAAACTTGTATTATAGCTTCCGCTGCACATATTTTGATTAGTTTATGTTCAAATGTAGTACTGTTGCATACAGTTACGCATCATGCCGTTAAAGGAAGGAAACGTTTGCCCCTTAAAGAGGAAATTGATATTATCGTGGAAACTGAAAAGTTTAGTACCAGTGATAGAAAATTAGCTGATGAGTTTAGTGTTGTAAGGACATAAGTTAATAAAATTGGAAAAAACGAATCGGACTTAAAGAGAAAAATTCCCAAAAATGAAGGTTTGACAAATAATCAAGCAGTTTACAATTGGTTATGTCAAGCTAGAAATAAAAATGTCCTTATATTTGGATCCTTAATGAAAGGAAAAGCTTTGGAAACAGCCTAAAGTTTTAAAGCTTGAAATGGGTGGCTTGAAAAGCTTTGTCAAAGATTTAATGTAAGATTTAAAAGAACTTGCGGAGAGGCATTTCTCCGGACACTGTCGAAGCTTGAAAAGCAAACCTTTAAATATTATTGCAGGTGTATTCACCAAAAAATGTCTGTAATACTGTCGAAAGCGCTAGAATAGGTAATTAATAAAAAAGTTTGGATGACAACCAAGAGTTCGTTCGTGGTTAAACAATATTGAGAAGAAAATGAGAAAGCAAAATAGAAAAGTCTTATTATTTCTGGATAACGCAACGCCTCATCTACAATTGAAACTTGTAAATATGAAGATTATTTTCCTGCGACTAAACACCAAAAAATGCTAGCCATTGGATATGGGATTATCCAAAACTTCAAAATAACATACAAAAAATTTCTTTTGAATCAACTTCTAACATACACAAATAGTCAAAATTCTTTTGAAGATACAGAAAAAGCATTAATTTAACCAGCGCTTTAATTTTGATATTAGGAGCCTAGAACGAAATTCCGCAATCTACAGTTTAAATATTTTCAAATCTTTTGCGAAAGCAGGATGCCCCGAAAATATCCCGCATTTTCATGAGGAAAACGAAGGTGCACTAGACTAATTTTTACCTACACATGGTTTAGATTTTGCAAACTTTGTGTCTGTTGATGGAAACGCTTTAATCGAAGAAGCGCGCAAGAAATAATTACTGAATCAATTGATAACAAAGAATGTGATTCAAGAAGTGAAAGCGACGTTGAAGAATCTGAACTTGGTACGTCAAACATTAAAGATAATAAGAGAACAATAAGAGATGTAAAAATTTTCTAATTTTCTAGTGTTAAAAGCGAACTAGCTATATAAATTGATTAAATTTGATGTTTTACAGAGCTTAAAAATTGAAAATAAAGCCCAATGGAAAAACATATTCACACAACAAAATCCAAAGGACACCCCTCAAAATAGTACGATCATAAGTTCCAAAGAAACGATTTTATTATATGCTGCTTTTCGTACTGCATAATTACTTTTGTGACATGGACTTTCTGTTACTTTTAGTTAGGCTTGCATATTTTCAAAGTAATCCTATTCTCGTCTTATTTCTTGTGCTAATTTTCTTGATTCTGTTCGTTAAAAAATTAATTTAGTGTCATTTTTTTAAAAGTAAATGAACGTTGATTACTAAAAAAACTCAAGCATTTTGCATGGTATAAAGTTAGATTTGTGGCTGATTGTATTAATATATATTTCAAAAATGAAATGGTATTTATTAAAAATACTTACCAGTTACCGAAACTCAGCAATGACAGGGACGATGTAAAGCACAAGCATTTAATAGGGTAATAATCTAAGCCTAACTCCGTGTAATGTTGTTAAGGAATAGACCGCCTAAAGCATGAATGGGGATGATGTCGGAAACAAAATGGGAAACCAATTACTAGGAAGGCTATGCTGTGCAAATGTCGTAAGGATAATAATTTACCTGCCAGATTATATAGATTTAAAGCGATGTTTAAAAAATAGTGTGTAGTATAAAAGTTCGTATTTGAAGCGACATTTAACCGAATTCCAGTTAAATATAATCCATAAAATTGTATATTCGTGGATTATTCAAAATATAAATTTACCCGAATTGACGAAGTTTTCTCTAGGAACACGCAATTATTAATACTTTCTGAAATATATATTCGTATTAGATACTAGTTAATTTAATGATTTAATCCTATTTGCGCTAAAGGGAAAACCACTTCAGAAAAAAGTAAGGCAAAGCCATCGATGTATAAAGTATTACATACAATATAAATAATAAATTGATAGAATTGAGCTTATGCGATGTGGGCTGAATTTGTTTCATCTACGCTGCTTCTTATGTGTCAATAATTGCAAGAGCACTAATGGCCGAAAAAAAAATTTAAGTCTCACGTCACTTTTACAGCCAATTCAGACATATATCATATGCCATCGTAGTATCAAAAGGACTTTATTTTCACAAGGTATAATCTATCGCTATATTACATGTCAACAGTCGCTCATTAATTTACATTCAACAAGTTTTCGTTCTATTTGAAATATATTAGTTTTGTACGTAGGCAAATCTATAATTAGTGAGCCTGCCGAAAGACGCCAGTACTAATAAAAAATCTTGGCAGCTTTTAAAAATACAAATATCAAAATTTGCGTTCTTTCCAGTTATAAGGATTCATGTTATTTGAATAAAAAACGAACTGTTGCTAGCTTATTTTGAAACATGGAAAAGTGGTGTCTCTATCAGCGACTAAGATCTTACATTTAATGAATAAAGCAAGCGATAAAATGAAAGCTTGGAAAAACTGGCGTTTACTTACCGAGACAAATTTACATCGATTACAGACATAAAATGATTTACATCATAGCTCTACACATTTCGTATAGATCAGTGGTTTTTATTTTGCGTGGTGAACTGAATACTAAAAATTTATGTACAGGATGGGTAGCGCATTTGTTAACTGTAGACCATAAACGCGACAGACATGATCCCAACAACTTTTGACACCTAAATTAGTAGCGGTTGATTAAATCTGGAAATACCTGAAGTAAAGCAAAAAGATAAAGGCCATACATTTGATCGCAAACATTGTTCCTTAAAATAATAAACGTGTTTATGTTTCGACTGTTTCAATGCTAAAAATACATGAACTACATTTTGAACTGCTTCCGCATAACGTTTATTATCGTCAAATTTCACACCATCAGACTTCTTCCTTTCTTCAATCTGTGTATTGGTCTCACCGGTAAAAGATTTGGTTCAATTAAGGAGGCGGGGTAAATCAACGCATATTTTGAATAGTGTGATAAAGTTTACTTTTCTGAAGGAATAAAGGGACTTGAATATTAATAGATTAAATTTAATAAGTTATAAAGAAAATATGTTGAAAAACAATTGACTAAAAAGTTTGTCTCTTCTTGTTTATACACAAATCTAAGGGATTGTTTTTGAAAGTTAATTAAATATTTCATTGTAGAAGATTCAACATAAAATTATATGAAAAACGAAATGTAATCAAGGCTTGGCGATGGTTATCGTACATTGATTAGAGTTAATTAGCATTCAGAGTTCACAATGCGATGATGAATCAATACTAGGTTTGGAAAATAGAGGACATGACAACATTTCAGATGGATGAGAAGAAGGACATTTAACATGAGCATCCACATATGAGAATGCCCTCAGTCCGATGGGAGTCGCGGTTGTGAACAATTAACCAAAAACGTTGAAGTCTAAACATTTCGAAACAGTATTTGGAGCTTTTTCGAAGCAATTCTTTTGAATTTTTTCACCGTTTTTCAATTATTGATGAGAACAGAATATAAGACAGTGCGACAGACTAGACAATGGCTAAAAGAAGTTCTGGTACTCGGGAGAAGACTAACAGTAACAGCTGCTAGAAAAGTAATGAGTATTATTGATATTTTTCTTTTAAATTGAGATAGGAAGAATTATGACAAACTTATATCATCACAATAAATCATATACGGGCAACGTCCGATATCTATCGCGACAACTTATGAACACTACTTTAAATTGCACTACTTTTAAACGCGGCCCGAGAATGTATTTGCACATTAAAGTTTGATCCACAACATGTCAAAGGTTGCCCATACCTGTAATAAATAGTCGATACTCTGGATACTAAAATCAGAACAGAAGCCTTTAGTAAAGAGGCGAAAAATTATACAATGTGACCGGATCTCCTGGAAATCCGGTGCATAACCTAATCTAATCTATGGTGACATGCTGGTATGTCAAGAAGTAGTTATCATGGTATAAAACAGCAATTAATTAGCATGGTATAAATAGTAATTGGAGGTGCCAACAATATGGAAAAAGTACAGAGCAGAAGTCAAAAAACAGTGAATGCGCAAACTTTCGAAGCTGAATGGCAAGAATTCCTTAAGAGAAGAACAAGCTAGAATGACAAGAATGGATAAAGTTGTCTGCACAGGTAAAAATACAGATACAGATACATAGATGTCCGATGGCGTAAGTGGACAGAAATTTTGAAGATTAATAAACTACAAGAGTTGATGTAACACAGTATAATTACATAGACTAAAATATCCATAATCAAGGACAACTTCAATAAAATTATGCAAAGGAATCAAGAGGATCCAGACAGACATACGTGACATACACGTAACTAAAGAAACTTTTACAGAAATTTTTGCCTTTGCACCTCTACTTGAAGATGCGGAGAATGTACAGAGCGTGCGTTTTGTGGTAGATGTGGCTATTGTAAGTGAGGGTAACATTACGTTCTCTACCATATTCTTTTATCATTTTACCAAGAGATTATTATCTTTTCGGTCGGTAGATCTGAATCTATTTATCCATCAGCTCTTTTATCATTAATTGTTAACAAGAAAAACTAATTAATCTAAACTACAAATTACTTTACATGTACTTCATTCATGTGACTTATCTCTTAGTGATTTTTTCTGGCTCCATAATTGGAGAAAATTGCTGACTGAAAAAGTATTTGATTTAAACAATGAGGAACTATCAGAAAGTCTCGGAAGTTGCTGTGCAGAAGGTGTAACTAAACCTTCCTCTGAACTAAATATGTTGGAAAAGAACTATGGTGAAAGATATTATATATTAGAAATAATACTTTTCCTAGCCAAACCTAGAACCTTGCTTTCCACTCTTATATATGCAACCGACCTATACTTTAGGCACCTATAGTTTTAACAATTGTTCTGCTGAACCAGGAAGATATTCTAAAGCAATTTGTGCCGGGTAGAAGAAATTTCTCTTCTTGTAAATATTACTTCTTAAATCTTAAATAAATATTTTACGAACATAATTAAAAAAAGAAACATCAACAGGTTCTAGATACGATGTCTGTCTTTTAACCTTAGTGTGAATTACGTGTGTATGTTTCTATAATTATTTAGTACTTGTCCAGCTCGAGTTACTGTGAAATTAACAACCTAACAACGAGTGCGTGAAAACAAGCACGAGAAATTGCGCTTTTTCCCATTAATTCTAATGCAGTGTTGTGAATTAATTCACAGCTGAATCAACTTTTCCACAGAATAGAGTCATTTTACGTAAAAATTGGGGTCTCGCAAAAACGTATAAAACTTGCAAACATTGTATGTATACATCTATGTATCTCTACCCTCTCATCTAACTTCGTCTACAGATTAAATGCAGTTTTAGTCAGTTCTACTAAATTTTCCTAAAGCGTCTGCACTGCGGAGAGAACTCCCACCACTGCACTGTCAATTCCACAGCCGCCACCAACGATTTCCAGAACGAAGCTAGTCAGCAAGCGCGTTGGTCAAAACGTTTTGTTCATTTCCCTGTTCCGTTCTAAAATGCATGCGAACTATAGATATATACCGCAAAAATGTCACCATATATTTGAAACTGGCAGTTACGATATATTTAGGTCAACCAAATGCATAGAAGTACTAAGTAAGATTGTTATGCTACAGAATGATGTACATACATACATATTTATATACAAGCATAATACGTATGTGCTTGCGTTTTCCTAGCTATTAATTAATTTTCTGCTAGTTAATTTCTATATGGATGAATAAAAGCAACTGTAGTAATTAGTTTAACCTGTAGATATCCTAATATTTTAAAAAATATTGTCACAGATAAACTTGATGTAAAAAAGGCCGCAGACAATAAATTAATTGTTGACTTTTCATGAAATATATTAAAATATTTCTTGTGCTATGCAACACATACTCTAGCGTCCATAAGTTTAATCGCACTACAGATAATTTTAATTGCAGAAGAACATAAAATATTTAAGTTAATATACAGAAATTTTATCCGAACTAAAATCATTTTATATATTTGCACGTTATTTAACCAAAGTATTTTGTATATAGGAATGAACGCCCTATTTTCAAGAAATAATAATCAGGTAAGAAATATAATGAGGGTGTCATGGAGATTATTCCTTACGCGGAATTGTTTATTGTATGGTTTATTAAGTATATTTTATGTCTATTACACAGTGTTTTCACTGTTGTTAATGAAGTGTCAGCAACTGCTATCGAGTGAGCGTATTTTTTTAACAGTATTTAAAATATGGCAAGGAGAGAGCAACTAACTCTTGAACAAAAGGCAAGAATTATTGCTTTACACGAAACAAAGCTTTCTAATAGAGCAATCACCCGAAAACTGAAAGTTTCCGAGTATTGTGTTCGTCGAACTATAAAAAGAATGGCGGAAACTGACCAACTCGGGGACCGAAAACGCAGTGAATGGCCAAGAATAACTACTAAAACAGAAGATAAATATCTGATATTAATGTCCTTACGCAATCGTCGACCGGAAATATCAGCACAATATAACGTACATCACGACGCCACGGTTAGCATAACAACAACCAAACGCCGTTTAGCTGGACTTAGAAGTTCGAGTAGCAGTAAAAAAAACCACGTTTGTCTGTACAACATACACAAAAAAGATTGGCCTGGAGGAGAACACACAGGTACTACTGCTACTGACGGTGTAGCAGTAGTTGGGCCCTGAAGATGTCCCATACGAGTGGGTGCGAAACGTCGGCAGTTATACCAGTGACGCGGTTAGTTGTTAGATTAGGAGATCGCACTAACTTTTTAATAGGATCTGAAATTGCCCAGAAATCTTCAAAAATAGTATTTTAAAAATTACTGGGTATGAGTGTACCCAACCATCTTGTTGGAAATAAACTTTATTAATATTAAATCATTCTCGCATGACAAGGATATCGTTATTTCTTAGTAAATCTAGATACATGTTCTTGTTTAAATTCCCTTCAATAAAGAAACGTCCGATTATTTTGTTTTGAAAAATACCTTAATTTTAATCACTAAGGTTGATATATAACCCCTTGTTGTTTTCGTACGGGTATTTTTCACCGTGGTTTACCAGGTGCGACATTTTGCAATCATCTGCTGATGATGACAACTTAGTTGCCGAAATACGTATACAGAATTAGAAGTTAATGTGGAAAGGGGTTATATATCAACCTTAGTGATTAAGTTAATCAACCACAGGCTCCATCAAATTCAACTTGAAAAATACCGACTCACACATTAACTTACTGTGGAAACTGTGGTCGCGTAGGGATGTTTAAATGTAGATTTTTACGTAACCAATACCAAGATATTACGCGATTATAGACCCAAGTACATGTTGTAACTATGATATTCATTAATCACTTTTTCACAAAATTCCGTACGGGGATTATAATTGTAGGGAATAAGTTTATGTGCTGTTGATATATTGTAAGACCGGTATTAATTTTGTCTTTAAAGCTTTTGAACTATTGTGGTTTTTATACCAGAGACAGGTCTTTCTGGGTAAATTACAGCAAATAAGGCTCTAGTTCCTTTTGATGAAATTCCCACCGTAAAAATGTTTAATCACATACAACATTTCTTCTTGCTGTACAATTGCCGACGAATGATACCACCTATTCCAGATGGCCGCTGTTTAAGACTAGTCTGTCCGATAAAGAAATGATACGAATTGCGCAATCGCCAGCGGTTGATTGCTTGGGTAGATCATCGAGGAGATACAACTTCAAATTTGTTGAAAAGACGATTTATTTTCTGATATATTGTGTCTATAGCTAATGTATTAGATGAAGATGTAGCATGCGATGCAATTGTCAAGAAAACCAGTATGAATATACTTTAGCTATTTTTACAACTACGAATTCTCTATTGTCCTCGTCCTACAACAGTATCATACATGCCCAAGACATTACTTTTCAATCGGTATGTATATGGAAACAACTTTTAGTTGTGATAATATTATATAATAACGACGCTAGTTGAAAAGTATGATTGATACTTTTATTTTTCATTAATTAATAATACATTTACGAGAATTTTACTCCTGACTGTAGCTAATGAGAACTTAGCTTTAGAACTTTAGCAAAAGGTTCAGGAAAATATAAGGCAACAATTCATATAGAATCGTCATGGAAGGGACTTTCTCGAAACAAGGCCGACCTATTTTTCTAATACTATTAAAATATTAGAAATCAGAAAACATGCAAAGATAAAAGGTTGAAGTTCGCTTACGAAATTAAAAGAAAAACGCATTTCCACAATTTATCAAAACATAAAAGATGTCTATTTTATAATACTTTTACTGTACTTGAGTTCCATTTATTACAAAATACAAACGGATCTATGAGAGAAATGCTTCACTTTTAATGAAAAAACCTAGGAAGGTTGGATTGTATGTGCGGATGTATAAGGAATTTTCTTTCTCTCTACATAGATTACATAAAGCACCTTTCCTTATTTAAAGCATAATATTAAGGTAAGTTTTGTCGAAATAAAGAACGCAATTAAAATTTGAAGTACTGCTTCGACTACAGACGTGCTTAGGGAACCTTTTAAAAGCTGATTTACAAAGTACGAATAACTTTTTATATCGTTTATCAGCCATAGAAAGAATTGTTTATTGTATGGTTTATTAATATTTTATGTCTATTACACAGTGTTTTCACTGTTGTTAATGAAGTGTCAGCAACTGCTATCGAGTGAGCGTATTTTTTTAACAGTATTTAAAATATGGCAAGGAGAGAGCAACTAACTCTTGAACAAAAGGCAAGAATTATTGCTTTACACGAAACAAAGCTTTCTAATAGAGCAATCACCCGAAAACTGAAAGTTTCCGAGTATTGTGTTCGTCGAACTATAAAAAGAATGGCGGAAACTGACCAACTCGGGGACCGAAAACGCAGTGAATGGCCAAGAATAACTACTAAAACAGAAGATAAATATCTGATATTAATGTCCTTACGCAATCGTCGACCGGAAATATCAGCACAATATAACGTACATCACGACGCCACGGTTAGCATAACAACAACCAAACGCCGTTTAGCTGGACTTAGAAGTTCGAGTAGCAGTAAAAAAAACCACGTTTGTCTGTACAACATACACAAAAAAGATTGGCCTGGAGGAGAACACACAGGTACTACTGCTACTGACGGTGTAGCAGTAGTTGGGCCAGATGTCCCATACGAGTGGGTGCGAAACGTCTTTTATACCAGTGACGCGGTTAGTTGTTAGATTAGGAGATCGCACTAACTTTTTAATAGGATCTGAAATTGCCCAGAAATCTTCAAAAATAGTATTTTAAAAATTACTGGGTATGAGTGTACCCAACCATCTTGTTGGAAATAAACTTTATTAATATTAAATCATTCTCGCATGACAAGGATATCGTTATTTCTTAGTAAATCTAGATACATGTTCTTGTTTAAATTCCCTTCAATAAAGAAACGTCCGATTATTTTGTTTTGAAAAATACCTTAATTTTAATCACTAAGGTTGATATATAACCCCTTGTTGTTTTCGTACGGGTATTTTTCACCGTGGTTTACCAGGTGCGACATTTTGCAATCATCTGCTGATGATGACAACTTAGTTGCCGAAATACGTATACAGAATTAGAAGTTAATGTGGAAAGGGGTTATAT
The DNA here is from genome assembly GCA_031893035.1 of Dermolepida albohirtum. Lineage (NCBI taxonomy): Eukaryota > Metazoa > Arthropoda > Insecta > Coleoptera > Scarabaeidae > Dermolepida > Dermolepida albohirtum. Next base: position 89,100 of record JAVIWB010002841.1, on the reverse strand, counting down.
ATCAACCTTAGTGATTAAGTTAATCAACCACAGGCTCCATCAAATTCAACTTGAAAAATACCGACTCACACATTAACTTACTGTGGAAACTGTGGTCGCGTAGGGATGTTTAAATGTAGATTTTTACGTAACCAATACCAAGATATTACGCGATTATAGACCCAAGTACATGTTGTAACTATGATATTCATTAATCACTTTTTCACAAAATTCCGTACGGGGATTATAATTGTAGGGAATAAGTTTATGTGTTGTTGATATATTGTAAGACCGGTATTAATTTTGTCTTTAAAGCTTTTGAACTATTGTGGTTTTTATACCAGAGACAGGTCTTTCTGGGTAAATTACAGCAAATAAGGCTCTAGTTCCTTTTGATGAAATTCCCACCGTAAAAATGTTTAATCACATACAACATTTCTTCTTGCTGTACAATTGCCGACGAATGATACCACCTATTCCAGATGGCCGCTGTTTAAGACTAGTCTGTCCGATAAAGAAATGATACGAATTGCGCAATCGCCAGCGGTTGATTGCTTGGGTAGATCATCGAGGAGATACAACTTCAAATTTGTTGAAAAGACGATTTATTTTCTGATATATTGTGTCTATAGCTAATGTATTAGATGAAGATGTAGCATGCGATGCAATTGTCAAGAAAACCAGTATGAATATACTTTAGCTATTTTTACAACTACGAATTCTCTATTGTCCTCGTCCTACAACAGTATCATACATGCCCAAGACATTACTTTTCAATCGGTATGTATATGGAAACAACTTTTAGTTGTGATAATATTATATAATAACGACGCTAGTTGAAAAGTATGATTGATACTTTTATTTTTCATTAATTAATAATACATTTACGAGAATTTTACTCCTGACTGTAGCTAATGAGAACTTAGCTTTAGAACTTTAGCAAAAGGTTCAGGAAAATATAAGGCAACAATTCATATAGAATCGTCATGGAAGGGACTTTCTCGAAACAAGGCCGACCTATTTTTCTAATACTATTAAAATATTAGAAATCAGAAAACATGCAAAGATAAAAGGTTGAAGTTCGCTTACGAAATTAAAAGAAAAACGCATTTCCACAATTTATCAAAACATAAAAGATGTCTATTTTATAATACTTTTACTGTACTTGAGTTCCATTTATTACAAAATACAAACGGATCTATGAGAGAAATGCTTCACTTTTAATGAAAAAACCTAGGAAGGTTGGATTGTATGTGCGGATGTATAAGGAATTTTCTTTCTCTCTACATAGATTACATAAAGCACCTTTCCTTATTTAAAGCATAATATTAAGGTAAGTTTTGTCGAAATAAAGAACGCAATTAAAATTTGAAGTACTGCTTCGACTACAGACGTGCTTAGGGAACCTTTTAAAAGCTGATTTACAAAGTACGAATAACTTTTTATATCGTTTATCAGCCATAGAAAGAATTGTTTATTGTATGGTTTATTAAGTATATTTTATGTCTATTACACAGTGTTTTCACTGTTGTTAATGAAGTGTCAGCAACTGCTATCGAGTGAGCGTATTTTTTTAACAGTATTTAAAATATGGCAAGGAGAGAGCAACTAACTCTTGAACAAAAGGCAAGAATTATTGCTTTACACGAAACAAAGCTTTCTAATAGAGCAATCACCCGAAAACTGAAAGTTTCCGAGTATTGTGTTCGTCGAACTATAAAAAGAATGGCGGAAACTGACCAACTCGGGGACCGTGAATGGCCAAGAATAACTACTAAAACAGAAGATAAATATCTGATATTAATGTCCTTACGCAATCGTCGACCGGAAATATCAGCACAATATAACGTACATCACGACGCCACGGTTAGCATAACAACAACCAAACGCCGTTTAGCTGGACTTAGAAGTTCGAGTAGCAGTAAAAAAAACCACGTTTGTCTGTACAACATACACAAAAAAGATTGGCCTGGAGGAGAACACACAGGTACTACTGCTACTGACGGTGTAGCAGTAGTTGGGCCCTGAAGATGTCCCATACGAGTGGGTGCGAAACGTCGGCAGTTATACCAGTGACGCGGTTAGTTGTTAGATTAGGAGATCGCACTAACTTTTTAATAGGATCTGAAATTGCCCAGAAATCTTCAAAAATAGTATTTTAAAAATTACTGGGTATGAGTGTACCCAACCATCTTGTTGGAAATAAACTTTATTAATATTAAATCATTCTCGCATGACAAGGATATCGTTATTTCTTAGTAAATCTAGATACATGTTCTTGTTTAAATTCCCTTCAATAAAGAAACGTCCGATTATTTTGTTTTGAAAAATACCTTAATTTTAATCACTAAGGTTGATATATAACCCCTTGTTGTTTTCGTACGGGTATTTTTCACCGTGGTTTACCAGGTGCGACATTTTGCAATCATCTGCTGATGATGACAACTTAGTTGCCGAAATACGTATACAGAATTAGAAGTTAATGTGGAAAGGGGTTATATATCAACCTTAGTGATTAAGTTAATCAACCACAGGCTCCATCAAATTCAACTTGAAAAATACCGACTCACACATTAACTTACTGTGGAAACTGTGGTCGCGTAGGGATGTTTAAATGTAGATTTTTACGTAACCAATACCAAGATATTACGCGATTATAGACCCAAGTACATGTTGTAACTATGATATTCATTAATCACTTTTTCACAAAATTCCGTACGGGGATTATAATTGTAGGGAATAAGTTTATGTGTTGTTGATATATTGTAAGACCGGTATTAATTTTGTCTTTAAAGCTTTTGAACTATTGTGGTTTTTATACCAGAGACAGGTCTTTCTGGGTAAATTAGCAAATAAGGCTCTAGTTCCTTTTGATGAAATTCCCACCGTAAAAATGTTTAATCACATACAACATTTCTTCTTGCTGTACAATTGCCGACGAATGATACCACCTATTCCAGATGGCCGCTGTTTAAGACTAGTCTGTCCGATAAAGAAATTACGAATTGCGCAATAGCGGTTGATTGCTTGGGTAGATCATCGAGGAGATACAACTTCAAATTTGTTGAAAAGACGATTTATTTTCTGATATATTGTGTCTATAGCTAATGTATTAGATGAAGATGTAGCATGCGATGCAATTGTCAAGAAAACCAGTATGAATATACTTTAGCTATTTTTACAACTACGAATTCTCTATTGTCCTCGTCCTACAACAGTATCATACATGCCCAAGACATTACTTTTCAATCGGTATGATATGGAAACAACTTTTAGTTGTGATAATATTATATAATAACGACGCTAGTTGAAAAGTATGATTGATACTTTTATTTTTCATTAATTAATAATACATTTACGAGAATTTTACTCCTGACTGTAGCTAATGAACTTAGCTTTAGAACTTTAGCAAAAGGTTCAGGAAAATATAAGGCAACAATTCATATAGAATCGTCATGGAAGGGACTTTCTCGAAACAAGGCCGACCTATTTTTCTAATACTATTAAAATATTAGAAATCAGAAAACATGCAAAGATAAAAGGTTGAAGTTCGCTTACGAAATTAAAAGAAAAACGCATTTCCACAATTTATCAAAACATAAAAGATGTCTATTTTATAATACTTTTACTGTACTTGAGTTCCATTTATTACAAAATACAAACGGATCTATGAGAGAAATGCTTCACTTTTAATGAAAAAACCTAGGAAGGTTGGATTGTATGTGCGGATGTATAAGGAATTTTCTTTTCTCTCTACATAGATTACATAAAGCACCTTTCCTTATTTAAAGCATAATATTAAGGTAAGTTTTGTCGAAATAAAGAACGCAATTAAAATTTGAAGTACTGCTTCGACTACAGACGTGCTTAGGGAACCTTTTAAAAGCTGATTTACAAAGTACGAATAACTTTTTATATCGTTTATCAGCCATAGAAAGAATTGTTCATCATTACATTTTTAACTTGCATTAGGTTTCATCATCGAACTAATTCAAACATTTTTAACATTTGAAATAAATATTTATGTTGATTATTTATATAATAGTAAATATTATATAATAAAATGATATTAAGATCAAATAAGATGTTCACTATGAAATTAAAATATATGAAATGGACTTAAAGTGAAGAATTTTTCTACATCTCTTTATCGGAAATTGGCAAACTGAAAAATTTATTAATTAATTTTTGCAAAAACAATTAGTACAGTAAAACCTGTCAATAACGGCCACCCAAAAAGCAAAATATATTGGCCGTTATATAAAGGTGTCCGTAATTGACAGGTTTTTCGTCTCACAAATAAAATACATAATTAATTTTAGGATTTGCTTTCTTTATTTTATTAACTAAAGTAAATAGTATATAAATACAAATATGTGTAAGAAAAACTAAAATTTTAATGTATTTACATATTATATTGTAGATAATATGACATCTAATAAATTATTTATATGTACATATTATTACAATATATTCATACGAAAAAACACAATTTATTAGGATTTTTTAAAGTATGTTTCAATATTTGTTTGCTTCACATTTTTTAGCTTCGATTTAAAAACTGCAGCTTCACATGTAAGTAAAATTTTAGAAACATCCATATAAATGTCACCATTGTTATTGCACAATAAATAATTTTGTATGTCTCTTAATTTTGCACACACTTCACTCATACTAGATAAACTAGATTTTGGAGTTTCACATTCGTCCAGGTCACTATTATCAGAGTTATGTTCTTCATCATTATTGCACAAATCTTCAACAATTTCTGGAATACTGAAGTTAGGGCTCTCTGTTGGCACATGACGATCAATAGAAGCATATTCATCTAAATCCATCAAAAATTCGTTACGAACTGCAGGATATAGCTGGGCAAGGGGTATTTCGTCTTCTTCATCAAACATTGTGTCCTCCTGGATAACATCAGAGAATCCGGCCTTGGAAAGACATTTTTTAACTATAGCAGAAGACACCTTTTTCCAAGCAGCTGTAATCCATACAAGTGCATTGGCTAAATTTATGTTTTTTTCAAAAATTTCAAAATCACATTCATTGTCAATAAACGTTAGAAGCTTTTTAATCAAAAAATTTCGGTAAATCAATTTGAAATTCTGAATTATTCCTTGATCCAAGGGCCGACAATACGAAGTGGTGTTTGGCGGCAGGAAGACTAGTTTAACATTTTCTAATGGAACTTTAGAATGTGAAGTTGCATTATCCAAGAAAAGAAGCACTTTTCTATTTTGTTTTTTCATTTTATTGTCAAATTTATGCAGCCATCTTGTCATAATTTCCGTTGTCATCCATACCTTTTTTGTTAGAAACTCATTCTAAGAGTAATTTGTCCACGTGACTACCCTTAAAACAGCGAGGATTTTTACTTTTTCCAATTATTAATGGATCTTCCTTCTCACCTTCCATATTTGCACATAGTAAAACAGTCAAACGTTGTTTTGCTGCCTTCTTCCCTGCACAATTCTCACCTTTTAATGCAAATATCTTATTTGGCATAGCGCGGTAATAAAGACCTGTTTCGTCGGCATTAAACACATCTCGAGGAGAATAATTTATTAAAATCAACGGTACCTTGGTTTTCCAGTCTTTTATATCGTCCAAATTAACCTCTGCGGAATCACCACAAATTGATTTAAAAGTTATACTGTGTAGCCGACAGAAACTTTCCAACCATCCATTAGATACTGCGAAATTTTCCATCTTTAAACTGCTTGCTATCTCCAGTGCTTTTTGTTTAAGTAGCGGCCCAGATATTGGAATTGCTTTATTTCTGGTTTTGCAAAATCAATTGTAGACGACTTGATCCACTGCCAATCCTTCCGACTTCGGAAATTTTCGTTTTAGCTCCATGTTAACACCTTCCTCGACCATCTTTTTTAATTCACCTTTATTTTTCATAATATCGTTAATTTGTGTTTTTCCAACCCCATATTTTTCGGCCAACTTTCGCGAACTTAACGCATACTTTTCACTTTCCGCGATTATATTTATTTTGCCTTTTAGCGACAAACGTTTTCTTTTTTGCGACATACTTAATTAAAAGAACCTTTCGAATACGGAGACAACTTTAAACTGAATTGTTTCCTTTAGAATAATAAAGTTTAAATCGAAAAGTGTGAATTACTACCAGGTAATAGGAAACCCCGGGAAACCCCGACAATTTGTATTAGGTATTTCCCTCAATAAAGATATACATGTCATAAATAGTCCGGCCGACATTGGCAGGTAAATTTCTATGAAAATAGGCCGTAAAAGTTTGGGTTATTTGGCCGCGGCCGTTTTACAAAGGTGGCCGTAATTAACGGGTATTTGTGTATGGGAATTTCCTTATAGTCGATTCCGGGAACTTTGAAACTCAGGTGGCCGCTTTGGTCAGGTGGCCGTTAACACAGGTTTTACTGTAATTGAATTTCAAGTGCATAGGACAGGTTACAAAACTTTCTTGGTTAGTGTTGATACAATTATCAATAGTAGCCCAAACTTTCAATATCGGCTTTAATTTTGGGAATACTCAGAAATTTGATAGCGCCAGGGCTTCCACTTAACTTATCTTGAACCATTTAGACTACACAAATCATATGACTGAAATTAGAACATGAAAAGATTTTATTAGCTTCTAGGATAACTGTTTATCGAGTTCATATCGTATGGAATCTAAGATATATATCTTGGTTCGTATAGATTATACTAATTTACAAAATACCTTTTGCCTGAAATATTTTAGCTGTTGCTGACTACAGGTAACCTACGTTTAGAAATGGGGGAGCATGTGCTTAGTAAGGACAAATTTATTATAAATTAATTACTAAGTTCCCAAAAACTTCATTTTAAGGCTTTCCTCTTATGTGCAGACTTAAAGAAGTGACATGTAAGGCACCAACAATAGTCAGACATTATATGCATATCCCAGAAACCCCATTCTTCTGGAAACATATCGAGGTGACTATGGAGAAAATGGAGTTTAATACTCATATTTTTTAAATGTAAACGTGGATCTTCTACTAGTTAAATATGATATTCCGATTTTAGATTTCCAAGATATTTTGTATCACAAAGCATTCAAGCTCAGCCACCGAGTCTGTAAATTTTGAATCTTGTGTCAAAAAAGCAGTTTCCATTTTCATCAATAGATTTAACAAACTGTAGATGCCCAGTCTTATTAATAATGACAGCAGAATTTTTTTTGGAAATTGCGAACGAATTGCAGACTACATTTTGCTCGTGAGGTATCATACTTTTTCTTAAAGGCCAATTATTTCTTAACTAATGTTTTTGGCTAGCTCGTAACCGCTTTGCTGACCGAGAAGAATATTCATTTTTAAATCAACGTCAATTGGTCACTCGTGTACAGGACACCTTATTTCATTTATAACTGATGAGATACTACAATATTCTTCCTTTGCCTTTGTAGTGAGAGCAGCAATAGGTAACCCAGCATATCTACTTCTGTTATGTAACCAAATACATTTGAAACTATGTTTTGAACTGTCAATGAATACATCACTTGCTTCAATATTGTCGAACTCGTTTTTTCAAAAAACTTTCAATAATTGAATAGAAAGTAAGATTGTCTCCTTGGGCAAAATACCAGCGTAGGTCCTTTTGCCTTTTCCGATAGAAAGTAATTTTTGCATCTGGAGCGAGCTAATTTTTTTCTTCCAGTCGTGATCTCAACAATTCAGAGGCTTGTTAAAGAAATTCAAATTTCTCACAAGATCATCCAGTTCGGTCTGCGAAAATCATGAGGCTTATCGTGTGGTAAAATTTTAAAGTCTGTACAATTTTCTGATCATTTTGATTCTAAATAATCTTATACTAGGGTTCGAATATATTCTCAGTTTAGCTTGATTTTCACTATGCATACCATTTATGTCAGCAGTAAAATATAACAATCGTCAATATAGTTTTTTGTTCTCGCAAAATAGTTGGGATTCCAAATTTACTTCTTTTGCCCCTTTTCCATTATCTTATGTATTCGACACATGATTCACTAACACAACTAGGAACCCAGGGCTTTTCATTTTTGACCAGAAGCATGTCGAAATGGAGAAAATAGGTACTTTCAACGAACTGAGATATTTTTTCTATAATCTTTGAATTCATAATCTCCACATATCTAGCAGAAATGTTTTAAATAATTTAGATAATGTTAATAACACCCTGTCTACTACATATGTTTCAGAGATTCACTCATCGTCAGGTAGACTCGTGTTATTAACGAATGATTACCTCGTAAAGTTTATCGTGTCTTTTCGATACAAAAAATAACGAATAACCATTGCCTCCCTCGATGACTCAGTTCTCGCTTTGTCGTTCAATACATTCTTTTGTTGGGCGAGAGAAGGAGGAAATGTTTATTTAATATCTTCCTGCGCTACTCATAGCGAAAAACTACTGTTAATAGTCATAACATAGTGATGCTGTGTAAAATATGCATGTTATCAGTGAACAAATGCAAACAAACGACAAAAAATATTGAATACAAGTATTTTAAAGGTAGATACACATGTGTGTCGCACTGAAACTGTTTCTCAGTTTCAGTGCGACAAACAGTAGCAGTAGTTGAATCCTGAAGATGTACTATACGAGTGGGTACGTAACGTCTACAGTTATACCAGGGACGCGATTCCAGCCTAGAAGCAGAACTAAAATTAAAATTTGTGGTGTCATTTACAAAAAACTTTTTACTTTTTAATTTTAAAACATCTATATACAGCCTAAAAGGTAACTTTCGAGAAATATGCGCTTAAGTAACTAATGCATATAAGTGTGTCGTCACAAAATGGATTCAAGTATTTTTTATTTAATTCGTGTAATATTTTAGTATCAAAATAATGATTTTCGATACTAAATTAGTGAAGAAAGAGTTAAATAAACGCTCAATATTAGGTTAGAAATAGACAAATCGTGCATTTAAATTTGCGTCGTAGTTTTATTTTCATTTCTATACCCTAAAGTGGAAAAACTGTTAATTTTTCCCAAAGGACAGATACGAAAATTCCGCTCTCTGGAAAGCCATCTCCAACACATCGGTCCCTACGTAATTTAAACCCACTGAGTTTAATTTTTCAGCATAAATACCTAGAACTTCTTTAAGAGAAACAAATACCGTCAAAGTCGAACTAAATATTATGTTTAAGAACTTTTTGTTCATTCTTTGTAATAATTGTTTCACAACAAACTTTCTTGTCGGTAATACTTGTGAATTCATGACTGCTTACCATGGCGTTGTTAAAATTTCACACAGATATTCTGTTTCTTTTTATTAAATTCTCATTTAGCTTTTGATATAGGCACTATTGATGCAATATTTGAATTTCATAGTTATATGTATTACTCTTAAGTATCGTTTCTTATTCTAAACGTTGTCGTTCACGAAATAGATAAAACTGTAATTCCATTTTGAGTTATATTAGGTGACTCACAAGTCACGACGGATTTTAAGCATATAATAATTTTTTTGTTTCATAATCGAGTTTTTTAAACAATAAAGATAAATAATGGTAGATAATTCTTTATTATTCACGAAAGATTGTATATTTTTAATCATGTCTATTAGCGATTCCGTAAATTTGAACTGTTATAATTGTATGCTCTGTAGAGTCGTATGCTGTAGATTTCTATCATATATAGATGTATTCTTTCATTGCCATGATGCACTGCGGTTTATTTACGTACACCTTACCTTTCAGATAACCCTATAGAAAGAAGTCGGGAACCATCATATCCGGAGACCTAGGACGCTAGTTAAGCGAAATTATTTGTTTTCCGAAAATGTCTCTTAGAATCTACATTGTGACCTCAACAGTGTGACATAGCTCCATCTAACTGAAACAGCATTTCAAGTATATTTTCCACATAAAGGCTCATCAAATTTTCCATGTTCAGTTAAAATGACTGCATGACCATTTCAATTTGTGAAAATTGGTTCAAAATTTCCCGCGATATTATACCATACTAAACTGTCACATTTTCTGGGTGTTATTCACACTGGTGAATAGCCTTTGGAATCCGAATATTCCAAATTCTGCAGTTTAGTTTACTAACGAATCTGTAGAGAGGAAAGTAAGACTCATCACACATGCTTAAATGGTGAATGAATTCAATTTATTCTCTGCCCAATTGTTGGAATTTAACTACATGTGGTAGTCTTATTTGATAGTCAGCTAGTTTTCGCGCCTGTGCCAATTGAATTGGCAATTGTACCGAAAAAAGTGCACAGGATGCAAAACGTACTAAAGAAATGTGCGTTTTAAGCCAAATATATGAGGTCATCCGAGAGTCCATGTTGCTCTTTCTCCTTCCACAAAATTGCACACTCACTTCACCTTCCTAGCAGAACATGGCCAGTCAGTTCGTGAAAGATTACTTTGGGTTTTGTTGTCTAAAGTGTTGAACTAAATGAATAGTTGTTTCCGAAGATTTTCACACTCCAGAATGCGACGGTTCTAAAATATAAATCTCGATGATTTTGGCTTGCTGTACGGTTGTCAATTTTTCTATTATAAATGTCTTTGAAGATTACTACAGTCCTGCAAAAATAAAAAAAGAAATTTCTAAAATATCGAATCTCGTCGTGAGCTGTAGGACACTCTGTATACTCTACCTGCCTTGTAATAATTTATCTTAACAATATTATTGAAGTATTGGCTTTGACAAGAAGACTTTTAAGTTCGGAAAAGATATATGAATTCACATAGATCCACGAATAAAATGTTATATTCCTTTTGATATTTTGTTTTTGTATAGGGACAGCTCTACGTTATAAAATTTTGTAATAGTTCGCAATATAGAGGATGAGGTTTTCTGGAGAGCGATAAAAACATAAAATAAAAGACGTGTGTGTGCGACCGCATGGACTTTTAAGGTACGACTTTGATATAAAACGGACGCATGAGATTGACTTATGTGTTACGGTCCGTGGGTCCGGCTTTCACGGATTTTTGACAGTAAAGGCACGTCTAGAAAGACGGGTCCGTAAATGTTATTTACTCATTCTTGTTCAGTTAGATTCACTTATTCGCTTAATGCATATTTAAGAAGGCCCATTCTTACCATTTTCGTAAGAGTGTTCATTTTATGAAACATCATAGAATTAACTTCTTGTTATTATTTGACATTTCGAACGCGTGCGTGAATTCATTTATACCAGGAAAAAAAAGGAAATACTTCTTTATTTCGACTAATAAATTATGAAACAAAACAATGTAAAAGAATTTAACAAAGAATTCTCCTAATTTATTTTAGTACAGGACTCCATTTTGTCGCCCATACTTTTTCTATTTTTCTGTAATAATCTTTGCATTTATTATCTCTTTCTATAACAATTCTGACTATTTTCAGTGAATATTAATGCCATAATTATCTATCAGTATAATATGTACTTCTTTTTACATCATGCGCAGGTAAATATGCGCTTACCATTTTAATGTGAAGTAATAGATTAGATAGATACATTGATAGATAGATAGATTAGAAGATTTGTAAATACGCGTTAAACAAGAACCTACCCGTCGTCAGCATTTAAATACAAAGATAGTAATGATAATAATATTCTTCGTTATAGAGAAACAAAGCATCATAATGCCTATATTAATTTGTTTTATGATGTATACTAAACCGCAATATCAGCCGCGTATAATCCAAGATGAAACCTGTAGATATGCGGATTGAGTGAAATTTTCCCACATTAGGTTGAGGAAATGCGAGAAATCTACACCATACTATTAATAATAATAATTACTAGGCACAATAAAAATCTTCAACGCTTAAGTTAAAGTTAGAAATGGAAAAGTGTGGAACATATTTAAAGTAAAAATACAACATGAATTATATAATATACAAACAGATGTAATAGAAGGATTTTACAAGAAGAAACGTGCGAATAGCTTGGCAGAGCACAATATCTTTTATAAATCGTACATTAACTAAAACAGGAATTTAAGGAGATTTTACAATGCCCTTAATGTTAAAAATTTAATATTCAGTTAAATCCTCAAAATAAAGCTAAAGCAGTTATCACATATGAAATTTCATTACCGATTTATTCATTTGAATTCATAAATTGGTCAAATATAGAGTTAGACTCCCTCAATTGACTCATCAGAACAGTCACATAACATCGTATGCATCAACATTTTCCGATAGAACGGTTTACACTATCCAGAAAAGAAGGTGGAAGAGCTTTTATCAATATAAAAAATTCATATTATAAACAAGTAAACAGTCTCAAAACATATTTTCTGACTACGAAAAGAACAGTTTCCACAAAACAATAATAGAAGCAGACGCCATTAAATTTCAGTAATGTAAATTAATCTAGAAGAGTATACGAGGGTAGCCATTTATATTTCGTGAACTGGCAACACTGTTAGTGTTGCCATCGATCTGATGATTGTATTGTGAAGGTTGTCATTTTTGACAATATATTTACCTTGACAGTTTTATTATCCGGTCGTTATTTTTTATTATTTTCAGAAACTTGAAAATTTTATGTCAACGAAAAAATTGAATTAACTCGCGAACATTTTCGTGCAATTATTTTTCATAACTTTCGGCGTGGATTATCTCAACAAGAATGTATCCGAGCTGAATTCTTTATATGGTGATGAAGTACCATCGGACGGCGTTCTTTGGACAACGAATTTTGTGAAAGTCGTCCCACAAATGTTGTTGTGTCGGAAAACATTAATGCAGTGAAACATACCGTTAGATCGCGGCATCTCTAGGTACTAGTAAAATCAGCGTGCATAAGATCCTGCATGAACATTTAGCCGTTAAGGAGCTATGTTCACGTTAGGTACCACATAATTTGACAACCGCTCAAAAAAGGACTCGCGTCCATTAGTGCTTCAAAGAACATTTATAAAGTTGCCACAGGTGATAAACCTTGGATCTATACGTATGAGCTCGATATTAAACAGCAGTCAACTATGTGAATATTCCAAAATAAGCCGAAATCAGCAAAAGTTGTTCGCGCTCGAAGCACATCAAAACAAATCGTCGTCTGTTTCTTCAGAAAAACTGATCTCGTTACAACCGTGCCTTTAGAGAGTTGTAGAGCTGTCAATTTCGAATGGTACACAATTATTTGTTTGCGAAAAGTTTTTGAAGAAATAAGGAAAACAAAACGAAAACGACACACTCCACCATGACAATGCGAGCTCTTTCAGGTCAGTTAAAAGAATAGAATATTGCAAAGCATTGAATTGATGAGCCATCCGTCGTACACCTCTGATGTAGTACCCTGTGATTTCTTTTTGTCCCCACACGTGAAGAATAAACATCTTGGTCAACGGTTTTCTACGCTTAAGAGGCAGTTGAGGCTTTCAAAACTCATATTTTGGAAATACCGCTTTCACAGCGGCAGCAAAGCTTTTTGGATTGGTTTAAACGAATGCAAAAGAGCATTGATTTTCAAGGAGAATATTTAGAAAAGCAATGATACTATTTTCTATAATAAAATTTTTTTTTTGTTTACTATTCCCGAAATATAAACGGCTATCCTCGTACAATGCCTAACAACTATAAAATAAAAACCTGGAAAAACAAATTAACATATGGAATACATCTGTATGAAATTACACAGACACACCTTGAAAAACAAGCAAACTACAAACGCATGAAAATCGTATATTATGGTAAATATCTTATAAAACAACACTGAAGGCATATGCAGACAATGACACTAAAAATCAATTGAAGATATCACAGACGCATGTACAAACTTAACACAGGCAGAATATATAACGCGATATTACATTTGCAAAACTTAGATCTTGTAAAAGAATGACCAATATTGAATTGCATATGTGTAGCGATGTGTATTGTGCATTCCAATTTAACTGCTGGCAATTCTTGTGGTAAAATTAGGTAGTATATTCACGATAAAAGTGCGATGTTAATAAGTAATCTGAATTCTTGTACCTAGTAATAATAGAATACGAAATTTCTGCCTAACTGTGGATAAACAAATCAGTAGGAAAAGACGAATAAATTATCTATTAAAAAAAACAATGTGCTTATGCTCTTAGAATCATTTCTAATTATATAAAGTAGCAGCAATGTCTGCACATTATGCATATACATTTTTAAGTAGTAGATATGGTCTTCGATATTCTAGAAATTTTAATGAGCTGATCAAAGTGGTTAAGATTAAGAAAATACGTCTAAGAAAAATATGCGGAACAAAGCCGCGAGGTTTACGTCGTTTGTTATATTCTACAAAGAGAATTCTAACTACGCATGTACATATTTATATTTACGAATGCGGAACTTTTGTAGATGCAGCATTACGTAAAACCTTCTTCAAGATATGGAATTAGTCACGGGAGAGATGCACGTGCGAATTGAAAAGTGGATTTAGCAGTTTATTCTAGTGTTCGTAAAGATGTTGTTATCCAAATGTTAAGAATCTACATCAGTCACCAAATTCATACTGAAATATGACAATTGAGTTTCATGCCATGAAGTTAATAAGTTTTGTCAGACAAAATTTTACGAACACTAGAATATACAGCTAAATTCACTGCTATTTAATGGCTTTCTTTAGACAATTTTATATAAAATGCATATTTAATTGCTTTCGAAACTACCTTAATAGTTAATAGTAATATTTATTTTTGTTTTCGCATTTTCTGCGTACGTATTTTGAATAAATATAAATTCCTATTTACGAGTAAAATTCAATTACGAGGGTGTATCAGTAATTAGCGAGTCTAGATAAGATAACACAAATTTTTGGTCAAGAAATCATATTATTTTGCAACGTGTATTCTTCTTATAGCTCATGATATTTACTCCATCGATATTCAGCCTTTTCGTTCCTCAGTAAAATAAGTTTTATCAAATAGTTTGAAAGATGCCTTAGCTTCTGATGCAACCCAATTCTCCTGCCATCAAGACATGTTTTCAGGTTGGTAAAAGTGTGAACGCCCGCATTATTCTGAAAAAAAGCACTCGTTTTTTATTTGAATGGGATATTTTGCGTTATATTGCACCATTCAGTGAGTCTAAAAGGGATGCATATTATTTGTTTGTTATCGTTGTACCCTTTCAAAGGCATTCGATAAGAAAGTTCCCATTGCAGACCCAAAACACGTTAGCCATAATCTTTCCGGCCGAATGTAGGGTTTTTATTTTCTTGGAAGCAGTTGTGCAAGTCTCAGTTCATTGTTTCTATTATTGCTTCATTTTGGGTGCATTCAGGTTTCATCAATCGGTATTATTTGATGCTAATATTTTTTCAGATCATGTCTTAACCTCTCTAAATCAAGGGTTGTTTTGAAGGACTTCTAAATAAAAACATGACAATCATGTTAGAAAATAGTCAAAATCTAACGCATCCTTCAATAATGTAGCTCCATTGAACTGGACTAGTCACTGTAGTGTCTAAATTTGTCAATTCCTTTTTATTTATAAACAAGCAATTCATTAACATTGGTGCTTATTTGAAGAGCATCAGAAATATTTTTTTTCTGATGGAATAAAGTCATTGCAACACAGGTGATATAAGGATGTTTAAGTGAAGGCAAATTACGTTGAAAAATAAATTTATCAAAACAATCCTATTTCTTGCCCCAGTGTTAGAACACTTTTTTAGTTCCTTTCATATATTCAATAAGTTAAACATATTACGCTATGACTTTTCTTTCGAAAATTTTTAATTTCAAAATATAACGGAAAATGTTAGCAGAAAAGTTTCCCTAAATCATTTATAACTGTCGGGTAAATATTATATACTTTTGTGATCTAAAAATTTATAAATATGTCCTTCTTAGTGTAAAGGAGGGTTCGACGCAGACCAAATTTATGACATCAATTACTGTCAGTTCGTATATTTAGAAATCTTTTTTGGAACAGCGCAATATTAATCCCCTATTACGTTACTTAGAATTCGTAAAAATATGCAAGCAGTGTGTTTAGTTATTTCTTTACAGGAAACATACACAATAATTTAAAATAAGTAATAAAAATTCTTTTTTTAGTAAACATTACAAATTTTTCTTTCGCCGATGAATTTGTATCTCAAACAGCATTATACATTAAGAATTCATCATTCAATTAAGATGGAAACTTTTATGCCTTTAACAGACTCTGTAACGTGAAGATGAAGATTACATTAATTTTTGCATTTAATGGATGCGAAGCTATAATAATAATAACAATAATAATAATAATAATAATATTCTTTATTGTCCAACTGTATAAGCAATTAATATGGCAAATCCAATACAGTACGTACAGTAAAGTTAAAAAAAGATAAAGAAAAATGTCTTTATTAGATATATAAGCAAACTAAAACATATTGTATAATACATAAGACTTAGTACATACAAAATTAAATATATAATTATAAAATAATGCAAAAATAGAAACCGAAGTGAACCAACACCCGATTCACGGGATTATTTCCCAAAAAAGGGATCAGGCTAGCGTTCCTCCACATATGAGCTAGTGGTGCCACCAGGAGAACATTAGTCCTAGCTCTCGGAGTAACAAACGAGTCGCGGGACCTAGTGGCATGAGATGGTACTAGTAAACAAAGCTGAGCCAATAATGATGGGGCACACACACCACTATTAACAAAGTTAATAAGAAACTTCGCACTTGCAACATCCCTTCGGCAAGGCAAGGATTGGAAGCTATGCCTTGTCAGTAGGCCCTCATAATCTACTCCCCTAAGTGGGCATGTACCATCAAGACCATAGGATAAATATTTCAAAAATCTTTTCTGGATTCTCTCCAGAAAAGGACGCTGATAAATATAGCGATGATATCAGACTACGGAGGCATACTCCGGCTTAGTGCGAATAAATGCATAATAAATAGCCTTCAGAGCATGAATATTATTGAACTGGCGACAGGAATGCACTAGGAAACCCAGAGCTCAAGATGCCGAAGCACATACCGCAGTCTTATGGTCCGTCAACTCCAATTTGGAGTCAAACGTGACCTCCAGATCCATAATCCTCGACTTCTTTAAGATGATAGTGTTTTTAACAGTGTACTGTCGAACAATGGGGATTACTAATCTTAGCATAAGTGACCACAGCACACTTATTATCTTGATTATAACAAGGTTATATTGCAGAATCTGGCAGTCATCATTGGTGAATATATTGGAGAAAATTTTTAAGTCGTCAACGTATGCTAAGGCTTTACAAGTCAGACGTTGAAAGAGGTCGTTTATGAAGACATTAAATAGTAAACGTACTTGTGGAACGCTAGAAGCCACTGTGTACACATTTGAAGAGAATCGATTATACGATACCTAGCAACTCCTATTGTTTAAATAAGAAACTATTAGATTAATTATTTTTGACACAATCCAAAGCTGGCTAACTTAGAAGGTAAGAGCGAGGGGTTAATTGTATCAAAAGCCTTTCCGAAATCATCGTAAATGACGTCAACCTGTTGCCTGTTGTCCATTGATTCGCTAATAAATTGCGTTATTTCGACTAAGTTGGAGACAGTAGATCTGCCAGCAATAAAACCATGCTGATGGAGAGAATTGAAGGGCTTTAAACAGTTATTAAGCTTACGACGAAATATATAATCAAATATCTTAGCAAGGATATATATATATATATATATATATAATCAGATGTATTTCTAGTAAAAACACTATTACACATAGTAAAACTTTGTAGCAGAATCCGGAGAAACTAAAACAATTAGTCAATTTACATTTTGGAAAAGTACGTGGTTTTCAGTTAGGTTTAAGCGTAAAAAATAATTTTACAGGGTCCAGCAAAATATATTAATCGTTTTAAGTATTTTACAATAACTTTTTGACATAAATTACAGGACAAGTAAACTAATTTTTATGAATACTGGGGATGAGGGTTTCATGGCTTAAAAATATCGTGCTTTAAGTGACCCTCATCTTAACCAATATACTTTTTTAAACTTCTTGTGAAATTTCGCATAGTATATTGAAGAATTTGAAATAGCATAGACCTAATTTAGTTATTGATGTTTAATTTAAGCTCCTCCAAATGTCTAGGCTTAATACTTTTATAATTAACCCCATGTCGAGATAGTTTGATGGACAAAACGGGTACCACTTCTTGAAATTAATTTATTCAGAAACGAGGCTCGTAAAACATCGAAACAATTATTTTCACCATTCTGTTGAAACCAATTATTCTATTGCCAAAATTGGCAACACACAGTGTTGTTTGTGCAGGTTTTGCCGTTCAAGGTGCGGCACTGTGATTAATTATCTGCTGACGATGACAACTTAGTTGTCGAAATATGTATGTAAAATTATTGTGGGGAAGAGGTTGTATTAACCTTAATTGATTAATTGTTTTATTATTATTTATTAGTAGACAATTGCTAACAAATAATTGTTCTACAAATTGTAAAATTTTCTCTTTGGAATATTCATTCATTGATTAAATAAACAGAAATAAATGAATAAATCGTTCTAGGAACTATGATCAAAGGCTTGACCAAGATTTCTGTCCGAAATAGTATTTTAAAATCATATATAGAAATTATAGTCGGAGAAATAAAAGTGTACGCGCTCATGTAATATTTACATGATTGTACTTAGTGGACAAAGACATTAACAAGGCTGAATTGGTTTTCGAAGTATTCCATGTGGGAGCCTGACATCGATTACATCGAATACAACCTTTCCCATTTTCATAACAACGGGTAGCAGTTACAAAGTCGTTTCAATAAACTTTATGTATATATACTTAATGTATTGAGTACGAATGTTTCATATTACATATTAAGTACTTGTTTGATGACATCAAAAGGAATTTTAAATTAAACGGCGTATATGCAAGTAGATACGTATAGTATTCAAGTTCTACATCGAACAAACTTTGTTGACAGAAGTTTGATAGCATGTCCTACAGAAACAGAACACGGTGAATATGCATATTATCCGCTGAGAATCATGTACCCCGATAAACAATACATGTGACATAACTTTGGCAGTAACAATTCGTGCTTGCAGATTATTTACAAGGGTTGGTTCAGGCCGTAGTGTCGTATTTAATTATGAAATGAAATTTTTGCTTTTAACGCGGAATAGCAATTAAGTTACAGTTTACCAATGTTACTACTGTTTACCAATGTTTATGAAAATTATCTTTTCTGCTTGTCAAAATATTTATCTAAATAATAACTCCGCTTTAAGCTTATATTTAATAGGAGCTTTTACTTATTGAAAGAAGGTTTTATTATAATATTGTTTATTTTCCAAATTGTAAATCATTTTAAAATTGCAAACAACATAAACATCTACATCAGGTATGGGCAACCTTTGACATGTGGGCCAAACTTTAATGTGCAAATACGTTCGCGGGGTGCATTTAAAAGTAGTGCATTTTAGAGTAGTGTTCATAATCTTTAGCGATAGATATCAGACACGAAATAATACGACAATGTTATTATAATACAATTTATTAAAATAACAAAATGAAATGGTAAAAATTGGTACAACATTATAATTACGTCGTTAAATTAGGAATTGTTACAAACTACGAAAGTTAAATAGCGACACCGAAATCAATAAGACACTTGAGCTTGAATTTGGAAAACTAATCTATCGATGTCTGGATTAATTCCATTGATACAAAGACGTAAAGAATTTTCCAAATTAGCTTCAGTCAGCGTTGTACGATATTTTGATTTATTAACTTTCATCATTGAAAAGAACTGTTCGCATTTATAAGTACTGCCAAACGCACAAATCAATCTTTTTGCGAATTTTCTAAGCTGCGGAAAATGGTCTTCTTCGAGGTATATTTTGTAGAAATCGCACAACTCCACGTCTTCAAATTTAGATTTTAGGAGTGAGTTTTCTAGAATCTCAATCAACTCCATTTGCAAGTGTATTGGAGCATTTTGTACATTACTTTTTGTTGAGTAGCAAATAAATGGAAACAGTCTTCCATGTTTTTGAAATGGCTAAATCTGTTCGAAAATTGCTCCGAGAGTAACTTGAGTTTTCAAAATGTCTCACGAGCCGCATCATATCTTATAGCGGGTCGGTTGTTGCCCACATATGTCCTACATAATGTTTTCATAAACAACTACAGCACATTTTAAAATAAAGTGTTTAAATAACCCAATTTTTTTTAATCAAATCTATATTCCGTAAACCATATATACATATGTTCATCTCTATTTATTTTCTCCCTATAGGTGGAATGTGTTTACCTCCTTATATTCTTAATTGTATTCACTAACCTCGTTTATCGTTCATAGATGTAATTTTAAAATTACTAAATATTTTAAATACTTAATCTATTTTAATTGTTTTTAAAATTTTCATTAATTCTTTTTATATAGTTTAGCAGTTTTCTGATTTGTTTATAATTGTTTTTACTATTTTTAAACATTTGAGCACTTCCAAAAAAATTACTATACATTGAGATTTAACTCACACATGATTTTTCATAACTGCCACAATTTTGTTGAATAGAAAATTAACCTCCCCTCTTAGGTTATGTTATTGTTTCTAAGAATTTTTATGAAACACAACGTTGTATATTCTATAAAAGACAAAATGATAATTATAGAAACTTGAATTTCTAGCTTTCACAGGGCCTTGAAGGAATAAGGTCGATCCAAACAAATAAACATCTTTATTTATGATAAACAACGACATAAATTAATAAATTCATTTTTGAAGCTGTAAATTAACATTAATCACTGAAGGTTGATGTATACTGCCTTTCCACATTAATTATCATAATTCTGTAAATGTTTTCAACAATTAGGTTGTCACCATTAGCAGATATTTAAACAGTGCAACGGTACAGATCGCGTGCGGAATTTGTTTCGTACGAGTATTTTACCGTAGTTTTCCAGGTGCGACACTGTTTAATTACCTGCTAATGATGACAACTTAATTGTCGAAATACGTATGCAGAATTATGAAAATTAATGTGGAAAGGGTTATATATCAACCTTCAATGATTAAGTTAATCAACGACATGCTTTATCAAAATTACCTTCAAAATTAGCATTAGTTACAAAATATTTTAATTAATAAGTATAAGGCACTTCTTTCTTTTAAAATTCTTGTATTTATACCACATATTTCATTTTTACACATGTGAAAATTACAATTCTTGTCAAATTTGCTCTTTTCTTGTAACTTTTAACTAGGAAATTCCTTCCGAAATTTAAGTCCGACATCCTTTAATCTTTCAATTAATGTTACCTACCTTCTTAAAACACTTGAATTTAATCAAAATTCTCCATGTATTTACTTTAACAATACATATATAATGTTTAAACAACCTTTTTCCTTCATAACATCTCATTTATTTACAAATTTAGCCAATAATTTCCTTGACTCTTCCTTTCTCGGTCGTACAAAAATATTCATTTATATTAACAAACCTTTTTTAAACACAATGTTTTTCTTTTTAGGCCATTGGAAAACTTTTACTATGAAGACACATGAAACGTTTATGTTATTGACATCTTGATATATATTATAATTACAAAAATTCATTATATTGCATATTAAACATTCCATTGTAAATATATGACATATATTACAACGATGAATTCAATCATTGTATAACTGCATTCTTTTAGTTATCACTCTTTTCAAATATAACTACTATATGATAACTTGTATATACTTCGCTAAACATATAGATCAAATTCTTTCATAAGAAAGTGTATTCAAATTAATTTTTGAAATTAATAAATGTCAAACAGAAAGTATACAGTTTTGTATATCCCAGGTACCTCGTGGTTCAAATTTTGGTTTATTACTGTTTATACTACATGTGATGCCCTTTTTAGCATACTCGAGTGTCCTATACTGCGACAATCATGTTCGTATTTTGGATGAGTCAACGTATTACTTCAATAGAAGAATAATTTGAATTCAAGCATTAATAAATGTTATGTCGTTACACACGCGCTTAAAAATGCAGCTAAGCCCTAAGTATCATGTTGGGTTGACAAATTTTTGTTAAGATTGGCACATATAAAGATTTAGGAGTGGTTTTTAATCGACGTTTAAATTTCGAAAACCGTATAGAATATGTCTCAACAATAGCATCGAAACGGCCGATATTTCTAATTCGCAATTCTCGACAATTATAAGCTTTGAAACTTTAGAAAACGTATTTATCGCATTTGTTCTGAGCTGTAGGGAATATTTCATGTTATGTTTGCCATCACTAAAGAACTGAAAAGATTCAACGTTGTTTTTAGAAATACATTTCATTTAAAGCTGATGAATAATATCTCGCCAGAGGTATTGATTACATTTTTTTATTAGAACGCCGTGAATTTCAATCCCCGCTTAAACGTAAACAGGGACATCAGTCAATATCTTTTCGGAAATTATTATATGGGATCATGTGATTTGCTGTTTAAACTACATTTCTATATTCATAATTATACATCTAGACCTGTTCTAACGTTTGTATTATCGACACTAACTCAATGATAATTTTGCTATTACATAATGGATGTAAATCTGCCGAGCTTTATTGCATTGACACCTTCCTTAATATTGAGCAAGACAAAAATGCATGCGTGGGTAACCAAATGTGTCTACTCGTATTTTAATTAGGTCTAAATTTATACACAGTCTGTCTCAGAGAAAACAGAACGTTTTTAAAGTAAAAACGAAAGCCTACTATTTTCGTAAAATTCACTTTATTCAAAGCAGACCCTTCGATTTCAATACAACATTTTTCATGGTCAATTAACATGTCGAAAGAATTTTTAAATTCATCTTTAGAAATATCCTTCAAAATCATTGTCGACGACTTTTTAATGGCTTTAACGTCGACATAACGCTCTCGGAAAATGTAGTTTGGGGAATAGATAGAAATAACAGGGGGCCAAATTCGGTGAATACGGTGAATGGTTGATGGTTAAAATGTTTAAAATTTGTAGTTAGAAAATCAGTAATAAGCGTATAGTGATGAGATGGTGCATTATCATATAGCAAACGTCAGCTACCATTTTCACGATATTGAGGGCGTACACGACGAACATGAGTCAAATGACGCTTCATAGCACTAAGATAATACATTGACTGTTTGACTAGTTTGTACAAACTCTTTGTACATTACGCCTTTCGACTCAAGAAAAAAATCAACATTGTCTTCTCTAAACGCTTGTTTTCGGTCTTTCTTCGTGCAGCTGCTTCCATTCAGAGCTTCGACGCTTGGTTTTTGTAACATATTGAAAACACCACGTTTCATCACCAGTTACAATAGAGTACCTGCAGTTTTCGTCCTTTTGTGAGTTTTTAATCAAGTCTGTATAATGTTGAATTCAGCTAGTTCGAGTGGTACAAACTTTGCACAAATCTTTCTCAGTCCCAAATGCGCTGAATTGAATCTTTGGAACTATCTACTTCCATTCCCACCTATCGCAATGATGATTTCGGCTCATTTCTAATAAATTCACGCAAAAATTCGATGTTACTTTCCGCAAAAATTACAGTTTTTTTTTGTACCAGGATGTTCGTCGTCATTTATGTCCGTACGTCTGTCTTTAAGTCATTTATACCATTCATATATATACTCGTACGTGATAAATACGCATCACTATATACTTGTTTCATCAAAATAAAAGTTACAGTAAATGATTTACCGAATTTAGAACAGAACTCGATATTTGCTTTTTGTTCAAAACTCATTTTTCGACCAATGCCAAATGCATACTGTTACTTTATACGGAATTTGTCTGCTTTTAATGATGCAAATGTCATGCTATTTCGACATAACATTGGTGAAAGATTTACCTTATCGACGCCTATTTTTTTAATAGATGGCACCACACTTCGCATTCTTAAATGTAACATATTTTAACGCAGATGTTCGTAGTCTTTTCCAATAATTCCTGAAAATTTTCTTTTTCCTCCACATTAGAGTATTGATGAAGGCCTGGTTTGGATAATGATAACATTAATATATAGATAGTTAGAATTTTTCTAAAATTATGCTACAAAGTAATTTTATGCCATTTCTCCTTCTTTCTCCTCAGTGGCACATATGCCTTTGCCTTTTTCCGAAAACCTTAATAATAATAATACATACCTTTACATGTTCCAACAGCTTAACACCAATTAAAAAGAGTATTGACAAACCATCGCTTATTACTAAGACCACGTTCGTGGTGCGTCTGAAAATCTTAGTCTGTCAGCATTCATTTAAACGGGATACATAGACAAATCGCAAAAAATCTGTCGGCAAAGCGAGCTATCGGTCTCGAACCCGAGACCTCCGGCGTCATAAGCTAGTGACTTACAACTGAGCACTCAGTCGGCTAAATACGTATTAGAAAGTTTTCCCTAACTAATTTCTTCTGTATATTAATTGCTAGAAGGAAATATTTTATCAGTTTGATAACTACATTGTATATCGAAACTGCAATCATTGATTAAATGCAATGTCACATTGTTATAATGTGTAGTGGGTTTTTAATTTACGCACTATGGAATATCAAAGTAACAGCCCAAAGTTTTAAATATTTATATATTTTTATTATTTATCACATTAAAATATTATACATACTTATTCATAGACAGTTCAGAATATTATCCTGTTACATTTAATGATATGTATAATATGTATATGAAACTTACTCGAGAAAGAGAAACACCGAAACATATAGAGGTAATAATTAAATTAGATTATATATATATATATATAGATTTTAATTTAAAGTATATAAAATACCGTGAAATAACTAAACTAATATTTGCGTTCGCTGGAGTATAAACTTACTTTACCGGGAAATTTTAAAAAGGGAGAATTGATAAATTCATTGCCCCAAACTATCTTCAACTAACTTTCTCATTATTTCTTTCCTTCATGCAAACTGTGTATTTAGATTAGAATATGTCTATGGAAGTTGTTACGCAAGAATGAAAGATGCACATATCGAGTTTTCTAATGCCGCAAGAAGCAACGTTCTATTATTCTTCTGAAACTTATTTCCGCACCATTTTCTGTGCTCGAATGAAAATTTCAATTTCTGGTTGATATTCAGCGAGTCATATATTGGAAAAGTATACGTTATGAAATTGTTAAAATAAAAATAGAACAGGCACTATAGATAGCTGCTGGTAAAATTAATTTTCATACGAAAACTGTATGTCATTTTCGATGTCGAATTCACAATTATAGAACGTAAATAATCGAAAGAATGAAAAGACGACTTAATTCAGCGGTGTACAGTCTAGGAAAATTTTTCTTGCTTATCCTTCTCATTTAAGGTGAATGTTAGCAATCAAAGAGCTTAAGTCGCCCCATGAGTGCGGCTGTAATATAGTTATAGCTTTAGAATGTTTCCTAAGTTAGCATTAATATGAATATACAAACACTGTCCATATTATAGACTCTTCGACATACCATATTTACACTCTAAGTGATATTTTAATAAAGAATTACTTCGACATACTTAAGAGCTAACGTTTTTTTGGCAAATGCGGTTGCTTGCTCTCAATTTAAGTGATTAAATTATCCGATAATATGACATGAAACTTTTCTGTAATAGTTTTCTTTCTCAAGATAATAGACGAGTACTAGAAGGCGACACATCCCAAAAATCGATAATACCTCTTAATTAAAGGAACTGCATTTTCTCTTGAACATTTGACGAAGCTTTTACCTATTGCTTCTACCAAACTATTTATTTTGGTGTTATTAGTGTTCATTTATTGCATTATACGAGAGTGGGCTGAAAAGTTCGACGAATGACGGATAGGCGATACAGTTTTAAATTATTTTTGTGATGCCCCGATAAGTTGCCTCTCTGGTTGCGTTTGTGATGAGATGGATAGTTTTTAAATTCGTGCTTCCATTTAGTACTTCTCCTCGAAAGGCTTATCATCTGAGGATAGTCTGAAGAATACGGCTCCTTCATTTTCCAATGTTAATGAATCGATTCCTGAGTTCAAATGTAGTCGTACAACCGTTAAATATGCATGACCTAAGGGCCTTCGAAGTCTGTTAGTATACCTGAAATTGTTGAAAAAGTACATACCATCGTGTCAAAAGACCATAATTTGAAATCCTTTTAGATAATAAAAACTGTAAATCCACCAAAGGAACCCACAATATACACTTTTAATGAAGACTTGGCAATGAAGAAACTGTCCGTAGATGTGTATCATGTGTGTGTTGCGTCTGCTCAGTATTGATCAAAAATTGGTGCTAGTGCAAATTAGTCATGTTAGGAGCATTTTCGAAAAAAATGGGGTAAACTTTATACACTTCTCTAAATACGAGACTTCGTTTAATCATTATACACTCGAAATAAAACAGCAATCTAAACCGTGTTCTTCTCCGACAGGTAATAACTACCATTTTTGGGATACGAAAGCTTCTTGCTGACTACCTTCCAAAAGGTCAAACCATAACAATCGCATACTTTTAAAGATTTTTAGAAGCTATTCAAAAATTTCCTAGTTTAGCCAAGAAAAAAACATTTTTCACCAAGACAATGCACATAAATAAAAATATTGTTGCTATGGACGTGTTAGACTTCGACTTGTTGCCGCACTGGGCTTATTCGCCGGATTTAGTATCGTCAGACTATCACTTTTTTCTACATTTAAAAAATACCTTGCAGGACAAACAACGATGTTGAAGCTAGTGGATAGTTATTTTACCGAACTTAGTCGAAGCATTGTCAGTCCAAACGTATAAAGGTGAGACGGGATTTCATCGAGAAATAAACGCAATTTAAAACAGCAAATAGACTTTTCAGTCCATCCTGTCTATATTCCAATTATATCTAATTAATCATCTAATCAATAAAGAAATATTAAAAGACAATTAACGTCATTAACATCTGTTTTGCTTTACCAAACCATTAAAAAGTAACATACGAAGGAAAATTTGCTTGCATTTGTAAAGTACATGTCGTGATTTTCGAGGAAGATAATGGCATGAAAATTTATGTAATACAAATTATTTCTGGCATTTTCCAAGATACCTTAATGGAAACAAAAAAAAAAGAAATCGAGCCCTTACCTGAATAAAAGGAAAGGGGTCGATAGTGAGATACGCATCATCCAATCTTGCCCAAATGCCATAAAGAATAAGGACGGTGCGCGTCGCAGTAAGTGCTTCCCCATTATTTTGCCAGATGCTCCTGAAAAATAACTATAGACCAGGCGGTGCGATCGTAAAACACACTTATCTCACGCAAACGGAAACTTATAGATTTGTTCCTACATTTTATGCCACCATATCCGTACCACAGCCGAAACTTATTTTATTTTTAGAGTATTTTCTTATATATCCGCTGTGTATGCAATAAAGTTTGATTGTAAAATTTTTTACACTGTCAGAACTGGCTAGAAATAAATAGACTGTCACATTGTAACCTCGTGCTACGTTTGAAGTCTTTTATAGCGAAAATAATTTCGTTCTGAAAGTAAAAATAATTCTAATTAATATATAGAGTGAAGTCTATTAACTATAATCTATCGAAAGCATTTAATTATTTCAATACTTTCTTTTATGTAAGTGCTAATACAAACCATTTCTGTTTAATTTTTTAAACTAATTATGAGTATATGTTCAAGGAAATAATACTTTTTGGTATGAGTATGATTATATTGAATTTACTCACTTAAATTGTAAATTTTATATAAGAGAAATATCGGGACGTTATGCGAATGAAAGGGACTGGTAGAAGCTTGTAAAGTAAAACAGGTGTTGGACAAATAACTAGTTTATTTGTACATTGGTTAGTATTTGTATTATTTATTGATGTTTTGTGAAAATATTGCCTCTGACGAAACATATATTGTGTCAAGGCTTTTGTTAATAAATAATAACCGTTCCCGTTCATTTCAGGTATTGATATATATCATACTAGTTATATGTAGTAGTGAGGATAAGTAGATGCTTACTTGCAAAAAAATCAATTCTTTAACATAATTATTTTATGTTATTATATAATTATACAGCTTTTATTTTCATAATAAAGTTCTAGAAATTGAAACTGCTTCATTAAATGAAAGAGAACAGTTTCTACGAAAATATTTGTAATTAATACTACTCGTAATTTGTCCCTTATCGATGGCTACTTCGTTACCCACTTAAGGACAGTTTGTGACCAATGTGGGTTAGTATAACAGGATTTCGGAGCTTTTAGTTGAATTATAATGTTTTCAGTCATACTTGTACTTGATTACTTTAGTACAAATGCCTGCGAATATTTTTCTGATACTTTAAAGTGATTCTGTAAATAACAATTATTTTTTTTGTACCATCCGTATTCTGAATAAGTTACTTGTTCTCGATAGAATAGGGAAATGTCTAGAATATCTGACGAAACTCGACACCGGAAAGCATTTTTTTTTAATCAACAAGGTTTAAATCAGTGACAAATTACAGAAGAAATGCAATATTCTAAGTATTAAATTTTTAAAATTATTAAAAAGCTCGAAGCAGCCAGTTCGGTGGCTAACAGAAAAGCACGGGAAGCCCTAGAAGAAAAAAAAGGTCATGATCAATATTTACGATTGACATGCTTACGGCAGAAGTTTTAGCGCATCCTTCTACCGTTCGGCGCCATCTATTAAACAGGGACTTAGAGGTCCTGTTGCAAGAAGGAAGTCATTACTGCGAAGGGGTTATAAATAGATATGATTGGCAATGAGAAGGCGCACTTCCTTAAAGAAGTACGTGAAGACACTAAATAGCCGAATTTTTGGAGCAAAAAATTCACATTTTCATGACAAAGCAATTAATCCATAATGAGACGGATCTTGGGCTGGTGGAATGGTTGTACTACACTTCGAAAACGACGTCAGAAATGCGACGACAGTGGATAGTGAACATTATCTCAATATGATAAAGGAGTTTTTGTAATCTGCCTTGGTTGGTATGGATTTAAGCGTGTGGTTTTAGCAGGATGGAGCAACGTATCACGCATCGGTGACTAGAATTAGCCATCGGGTTCGTGCGATTCAATGTCGTGCGACTTCTTTCTATGAAGTTTTGTGAACTCTTCCGTTTATATCAACCAGTGAATGACTCAGTTGAAGGAAGAAGTTCAACGCTTAATTTTTAATAACGAAGGGCAAATATGTGTAAACATAATCAGAAGTTTCTCCAAAAGAATATATCTGCCGAGTCGTTGGATATACTAGCATTTATGCCATATGTGTGTCTCATACTAAAATAAAAATATTTGAAAATTTTAAATAATGATGTTTTATTGAATACCCTATATATGGTTTTCTAGCTTATGAAACGTAGAATTATATTTAGACGAACTAGAGCTTTATAATTATCTGTAAAGAGGCTTGTTATAATATAAATCTGCGTTAATTTAAAACAATTATATATCTACTTACTTCATTTGTTAGATAAAATACTAACCTTTGCAGAACAACTTGATAAAACTTCTTTTAACACGTTATTATTGACAACATTCCCATCCAACAGGTAAGGTTTACTCTTCTGTATTATTTAAAATAATACTATTATTTTTTTGTAGGGAATCATATGATCGTCATATGGTAAAACGAACGGAATTATATGCATCCATACAAAATTATGATAATTCGTCAAATACTTCTATTTTCCTTTTGACGAACGATTTGGATTTTGCCAATAGTTTGAGAACATCATCAGAAACAATAATACAATATATATACATATATATGTATATATATATATATATATATATATATATATATATATATAATATAATAAAAAAAATAAAATAGTATGTTCTACACGGATTACGATTACTTCAATTGATAAATTGTGACAGCTTACAAAATTATAAGGTCAACTGGAACTTCTCATATAACTAAAATCTTTCGACAAGATGGAACGACTGCACATAAAACGTCTGATACTCTGTAATATTCAGAACATCTTTTCCGGGAAATGTAATAAGTGGGAGAAAATGCTAGCTGGTTTCATGGGGCTGGTGTGATACAAGTCTTCGTATTTGAATACAAGATCTTGTAAAATACAAAAACGTAGATTATTATCATTATAACATATATTTTCTTGCACTGTCTCGTCTTAGTACCGAGAAACCTTCTATATACGAATATCTATAGGACTGGACCCTCGAACAGTACATGGTTGATAATATTGCTGTGTTATTAGACATCACAAAACCAGAAAATAATAATAAGCTTTATTATATTTTATACTTCCATACGAAGAATTACGAAGAATTACTGTTATCAATATATGTGTTTGCTTATTTTTATCTATATATTTAAAAGTAGATTCAATAAAGTTTTTTCATTATATAATATATTAAGAAAACTTCTGATGGTTAAGCAGGTGTTAATAATTGGCATTATAGTATGCAATACATACTGTATCTCTTCTGCTAAAGGAATATATTAAGTATATCCCGACATGTAGTACATTTTATTGTGATTTTGAATATACTTTTGTTGAAGATTTTGGGTGTTATAGAAATATCAATTATCGTTTTGGTATTTTTATGACTTATATAAAATCTAGTATATTGTGTAAACTGTGAGAATATTTTTGTTTCGGTAGAATTTAAACTTTGAATTTTTTAAAATTGTTTGTGGTTCGTATTTGTGTCATAGGTTAATTGAGACTACTAACTTTTATGTTATATGTCGCGTTATATATTCTGTTTGTCTTAAGTTTATAGTTGCAGCTGAGCTGTGTTGAATTATTTTTGCTGTTCAATTATATTGTCTGCATATGAGTTCAATGTCGTTGTTCAATATTGTTTTAAAATATATTCGTTATATCGAATTATTATTTATTAATTACTTTATTATTATTTATTATTCGAAATTTAAATTTATTGGTAATAGTAGGCGCTTGTGTTAGAGGCTGGGATGTATAGTAATTATGTATTAGGTGCGCAACTAAGTTCTCACTGTTTTTGAAGAGATGGCTCCAGTAGTATGTGCCGGTCGATTGTGACATAACTAAAACGTCATGAACCAAGCTTAGATATATGGTGAACAAACCGTTGTGACACATTAGTGATTTTGTTTTTGCGTCATATACTTTTGGTTGTGTGAAAATGTCTGATTTTGTGCCAAATAATCGTCATTTGCGGGAAGTACAGCTTTTCTTCTTTAATTCGAAGAAAACGGCGACTGAAGCGCATCGAGAACTCCAAAAAGTTTACGGTGATGCTGCTCTAAGTGAAACAACGTGCCGTGATTGGTTTCGTCGCTGCAAAGACGGTGATTTCGATGTTGATGACCGTTCGCGTGAAGGAAGACCAAAAACCATCGAAGACGCTGAATTGGAGGCATTGCTCGATGAGGATCCGTGCCAAACGCAAAAAGAGCTTGCTTTAGCATTAGGAGTTAACCGCCAAGCCATTTCCCAGCGATTGCATGCGTTGGGAATGATTCAAAAACAAGGAACTTGGGTTCCTTATGATTTTAAGCCAAGAGACGTTGAGCGTCGTTTTTTCGCATGTGAACAACTGCTTCAACGCAAAAAAGGAAGAGTTTTCTTCATCGCATCATTACGGGTGATGAAAAATGGATTCATTACAGCAACCCAAAGAGAACAAAGTCATGGGGACTGCCCGGTCATGCTTCTACGTCGTCGGTTTGGCCGAATATTCAAGCTGCGAAGGTTTTGCTGTGTATTTGGTAGGACCAGGGCGGTGTTATTTATTATGAGCTGTTGAAACCGAACGAAACCGTCACTGGGGAGTGGTATCGAACTCAATTGATGCGGTTGAGCCGAGCATTGCGCGAAAAGCGGCCACAATACGAGCGGAGGCACGAAAAAGTGATTCTACAGCATGACAACGCTCGGCCTCACGTTGCCAAACCCGTTAAAGCCTACTTAGAAACGCTTAAATGGGAGGTCCTATCCCACCTGCCATATTCCCCAGATATTGCACTGTCCGATTGTTACTTGTTCCGTTCGATGGCACATGGTCTGGCTAATTAGCAGTTCTGCTCGTATGAAGACATCTCAAAATTGCTTGATTCGTGGATAGCCTCAAAAGACGAACATTTCAACCGTGACGGTATTCGAGCTCTGCCAGACAGATGGGAAAAAGTTGTCGCTAGCGATGGGCAATATTTTGAATAATTTATTTGTAAACGTTTTTTCACAATAAAGTTGCATTTTCATCGAAAACACAGCGAGTGCTTAGCTGCGCACTTAATATCATTTTTAATTTTGCACTTTGTTTTCACCTCTTATATTCATTATTTCAAATATAGAAATGGTATTAGAATAAAAATTTTAGCAGTTTGTTGAAGCATACTATTTGGTATTGGTAACTGTTCCATTCTGTATTGAAATTTCATAAAATTTCAAAATGTGAGAATAATTTTTGAAACCTACTTATATTTTAAGCATTCACCAAATTTAATTTATACATTATGATTAATTTTACGATCAAAATACGCCAGTATAACGATTTTATCAAGTCGTTTCAAGCAAAATGTCTTTGCTTCCATTTTTAAGAAAGTATGACGTACGCGGTATAAAAATGCCGAAATTTTACACATTTCACGAACAATATTCATGTTTGGAATTTATAGCTTTTCTAAAATTACCTTATGAATATCAGGCTAATAAATTATCAAAGTTTACCGTTAAAGTGACAACTTTTGTGACATTAGTTTACGTATTTACAGCGTATTTCACTTTTATAGCTCCTTATCTTACTTCTTGATATGCTTTTTAATTACGTAACATTATTTCATTTGGCGAGGAGGAAGGAATGCTATAAGAATGATTTACAAGGGTAGGCCGGAAGAATTTTATAGGTTAATTTTTTGCTTGCGTAGCAAATTTGGGACAAACGTTTATTACATGTCGTACTTACACGGTGACTATAAAAACAGGTAAAAGCCTTGTACAGAGGGTTACACACGATTATTTTATATGAAACAAATAATAGATTTTTATCTTTTATAAACTAGTAAAGCTCTAGGTTTTAAGAATTTGTAAACAAGGTAGAAATCTTCAAGACCTCTAAAAATGGATTGTAATATTGGCATGCAACATTAAGTGTTTCAAAATATACGCAATAAAAAATAAAGTAGTATAATCACTCTTCTAAATGTATTCTTCTCGGACTCCTAACTGGTTATTTGAGTTTGTTGTTCAATTGTTTTGTGGAAAACCGAGGATTTGGTGGAGATGGTATGTAGATTATAGAAAAAAGTAAAAATACATAAAGATGTCTTTAAATATTGATCTATGTAGGCTCGCCAAATTGTTGAAGAAAATGTGTCAACTTTAAAAAAGATATATTTAAGGTGAATGATCATCGCTAAAAACGATTCCAAGTGAAAGCGCGACGAAGACCATAGATTTTTATATAGAAACTCATAAGTTACTTCAAAGGTAGTAACGAAAAAATATGCTTCAAAGTTTTCATTCATTTTCTTTAGCAAATTTCGGTTATATAAATAAATCTGCATTTTTAGATTTGTTTTAATAGATTCAAAATCAATAATTATCATTATTATCATTGCCATTCAATCCTAAGTATTGTGATTGATATAATACGAAAAACAACTAATAAAGATGATCAATAAAGTGATCCACGCCAGTGAATCTATCGAAGTAACAGAAATTCAAAGGTGAGCAAGAGCAAAAAATTAAGTATATTTACACATCTTTATGCAAATGCTCCTATCTCAGGTGTTGACAGCGAATCAATTTCCAACAGTATCACAAATAAGGAAATAAACGGCGATAAACGCATCCATCTTATGGACAGAAAAGAATAATTTACCTTTACAGACATTCTACTTTTAAGAAGAATTCGAAATAAAGCAGTGGAACAGTTTGAAAAAGCAAGTACAATTAGTCACGGAAGGTTGATACGTATATAACCCCTTTTCACATTAATTTTCGTTTCTGTATAAGTATTTAGACAACTAAGTTGTCATCATCAGCAGATAATTAAACAATGTCGCACCTGGAAAAATACCCATATGAAAATAAATTCCGCACACGATCTGTACCGTTGAAAGCCAAATCGCACACTGTATATTCTTTTCACATAATTTTTAAGAAAAGATTGTATTCTAGTGTTAAACTAAGATAAAAGACAGAAGAAAAAAAGGGAAACGAAAGACAAACACCTACATGCGCTTTATTGCACTCTCCCTTGTCCGTTATTTAAGAAACCAAAGAGAAATGAGTTATGGTTAGGCCCCAGGTCAGTGTTCAACACATGGCCTCTATTCTTCAAAATGCACATGCTTTCGTACGTATCTAATTGGCGATAATTGCACACGTTCTTTATCGAATGCAGAAACTCCGCGTTAACATTATGATTACTTTTTAACACATGTTTTGCTAAACCGAATTTTTCTGGCCCATTGAATTTTATGTGCGAAATATATTGTTTATACCGGGTTTCTATCGATCGTTTTGTTCCGTAAATTCCCGATTTTTTGTTGTCCTCGACTTTGTCTTTTGCATTTCCTAAAAGGGATTTGATGGAGTTAGTGAACCGAAATGTGACTTGAAAACCGTGCCCTTTAAAAACCCTATTTAAATTTTTCGTCAAGCGGTGAAAAGGTAAACATGCAAACTGCTTGTCCTGAGTGCTTTGAGGTGACAGACATGTGGTATCCTGGATTGTTTTTCTCATGTTAGCCTTCCTAATTAATCCGTTGATTATTTCCGAATCAAAATCATTGAATCTCATTGTATCGCGATATTCTTAATAAAGTTCAATTCTTTTTCGTATATTACTTTTGTTAGCAGGAAATTAAGCAAACGATTGATAAGAAAACTGAACGTAGCCAACTTTTGTTGGATGCTATGATTTGAATCTGCCGTGATGAATCTATTGACATTTGTTTCTTTTCGGAAAACATCTATTTCTATTTTAAAATTATTCCTAATAACTAGGCCATCCAAAAAAGGCAATGTGTCATTGTTTTCTTTTTCTTCGTCGGAAATTTTGAATTTAATTGCTTGACGAAATCTTCCAAGTTGCATTTATGTGTATTGAAAATCGCGAAACTATCATCTACATACCTAATCCAAATTCTTGGAAAATATTTAGCCTTATGTTTTAATTCAACTTCAAAATTACTTACAATTAACATACACACACTGCAAAAAAATCGCTAAAAAGTTAAAGCTTTGCATTTACTATGTACTTAAATTTATGTAACTTTATTACATGTTTGTACATACTTATAAACGCATTTGCTTTTTATGCCTTTATTTTCTCAATGAATTCTAGAAATTGATCAATAAAACGCCATTTATAAACTTACTAAAATTAAATTTTCGAATTTCCTAATCTGAAAGAGTGTGTATTGTAGACACCATTTCCAATGAGTCTGTAACATGAATCTTTTGATAATTCCAATGGGATTTGTAAACCTTCTATTAGGATTATCCGTACATTACTGCATTACAATTAAATTAATTTGCTATTCAATTAAGTAGTATTTTTATATAAAAAGTCATTATTTACTTACTTAGCATTTATACAGTTAATGTACCATTATTGAATGATGTTGCAAACTAGTTGCCTGTCTAGGATTAAATTCGTAAATAAAAACAGCACAGTGCACAAAACTCGAATGGTTTAAATGCGCAAAAATAAATAAATGTTATTTCAGTTTATTGGTCAATGTGCTCGGTTACAATTCAATAGGAAAGTTAATTTTGTACTCGCTAGTTTCAACAATTTTTGTTGTTATTTACAGCACTGATTGACTTTTGTTCGTTGTAATTTATTTTTTGAATCCGCTCGTGAGTGTATGAGGGAAAAGTGTTAACATCCATTGAACTTATTTGAAAATATTTGCAAGTAATTTGTATAAATCAGGAATCAGTTTCCCAGGAGAAACATTGTTCCCATTGTTAATTAATAATAACATAATTTAATCCAACACACATTACTGGTCACAAGAAATTTTAAACGGGAGAGCAGATGGGGAGAATCAATTATTCCTCTGGATAACTTCCATACAAAATGAGAACAATGAATCTATTATCGACGCTGAAAAGAATAAGTACTGTGTTCCTCCAGTAATAGATCGTAGTCAATACTATGCTGTAAACCTCCTACTCCTAAACTCAAGTACTTAAGGAAACGACACTGCAATCCAGTCCCTTAAGATTATAGCTGGGTATATATTTTGGGCAGATCAAACTCGTGAGGTTCTTTCTTGTTTTCCGATCACAAAGCTAAAATAAGTTTTCAAAATCATTGTATTCTTAAAAAACTTACAACAGCGAATCACGAAACGTACGTTTTTGGAACTGAGCTACATATATAATTAATGTGATTGGAGAAGTTCAAATGCATTCTCCACAAAATCCGTAGATAGTATATAATTTACTTTTCGGGTATAAGACATAAAGCAGCATTTATCTATCATCAGTTTTAATTTGAATTTAGAACACGAAGTAGAATAAATATTTAAATTTTCATGAAAGTAAGAAAAATTCTTATTGAACAAAATATTGTCAATTCCTTAGCATAAGCAAGTACATTACATGTTAATGAGGTAGTAAATCATTAATAAAGAACACTAATAGGGACTTCAGGTAAGAGCTTGGAGCCTCTATTATTTGTGTGGTATGTTGTTTAGAACCTTGAGGTGCTACAGACTTAAGGACGAAATTCAAAAGATCCAAATCTATCGTAGAATACATAATTACATCTAACCGTCAAGTAAGAAGACAAGAACTCAGAATCAGTGAAGAGTGAAAGCCAAAAGTGGGGAGTTTACCACCACTTTATATATATAATATGTATAAATTACACCTATTTGAACTGGATCATCTAGTTCTTAAGAAATGGACTGAATTATAGATTAGATGGTTTCTTACTGACGAATGTCTACGAAAAAATCATATTAATATTCAGAATTTAAAAATATTGTACTGAATAGAAATAAATTTAGCTTTCAAACACTTCTTCAAAATTAGACAGAATGGATATAGTAATTCTTGATTTTGCTTTTGTAGTCCTTTTGTTCCTTCTTGTTCGTCACCAGCAACAAGGTCAATTAGTGTTTCTTATTGAGAGACTACGCCAAAGATTTGATGTCGTGCACCAAACTAGGACTCCTAAGTACATATATTGAAACGTTATTCCACCATTAGGTTACTTCATACATTTGCTTCATTTTGTTCCATTTTTTAAAAATTTTGGTTATTTAGATGTATAGTATTTAAATATGACTTTTTATCTAGATTGTGCTCCTATAATGTAATAGGTTGGTAAAAACATTATTATTATTTATTCGCTTACATATATAGTCAGTGTAATAGATCTTGAAAAGTGAAATATATTTTCGTCAAACCAATCCACAAAATCTAGAACCGATATGTAGACTTACACATGCATATTGAAAACAATAAAAAACAACGAAATTATAATTTAGAAGCTCAATGTAATAAGCCAATGGTTGTCAGTCTGTTTTTAGCTACGCTGGAAACAGCTGGGAACATGCGATTCTTTCCTGATATCCTATTATATTAAAATTAGTTCTGTTCTTTTAACTGTGTACATTACTTGGATCTTCACTATATCTTAGTATATTAAAATTATCTTCTTAACACCATCTACATATTTTTATTTGGAATATAAACAAATACAAAAAATAAGTATTGAAAATTTATTATTATAATTGAATGAGAATATAAAGTTGTAACTTAAAACATTAGTAGTGTATTTTGACAGAATGTATGAATTAGAATTAAGAACTAATAAATGAAACAAAACGATAACTGAAAATAATTTCAGAAATCAATAAGGCACTCGTGACGGTCTTATACTCGTACACAGCTTTCTTAAACATGACCTAATGTGGTATAAACTCACACATACCCCATCGATGTTCTTAAGAGTACTTGGACTTCATTATTTTCATAGTAGAAAGTATACAATAGAATGTTACATATGGAAGAAACACATCCAAAGACTTGTTTGTAATGGAAGGGTAATCCTTGCTTACGTCTCGAGATATCTAAAACAAGGTCGCATTCGTTTCAATGAATCTCATTTTTAAAGATGTACTAGATTGGATATAAATTAATTCCTTTTTTGATTTTACTGTTAGTCTAACAGCAATTTTTACAACTTGGAGAACAGCTTGTGCCAAAAGAGAGACGCTACCCTCTTCAAGATTTTTCAAGTGGTGTTTGCCCATTTTCTTAATCGGTTGTCTAGCTTCGGTGTCAAGTTTGCCAGATTCTTCGATGTAAACACAAAACAGGTAAAATATCCTTCTATTATTTTTATTATTACATAAGAAATGTCGAATCCGTATTGCTTTCGTATTATAAATGGCTTTAACAAATTCGAAATAGCTGTCAGATTTGAATAAAGAACAACTCCGTTATTGACAATATCTTGATTGATATGCGTTTCGTTTCATCTTTGCTCAATCTTGGATCTCGTCAGAGAATCGTTCTTTTCACGCGGTATTTTGTATTGAAACGATACATCAAGGTAGTGAAGAGAAACTATAATTCCATCTTTCGAACAAAAATAAAACTATACTAACGAATGAAAGTATAATGGACAAAATGTTTATGAATTATTATGGTCCAAAAAATTAAAAATAGGACAATAGCTGTCTCAAAAACAACACAAATAGTATTTTGTTCTTTTAAAGTAAGTTTGTAATTTATATTGTTGTGTTAAATATAGCATTTAAGATATTTACTGTGACTGTATAATTTTTTCAGAGTAATTTAATTTCATCCTCCAGAAAATTAAATGTTTTTTATATTTCTTAGAAATTAAAAATTTTCGCTTCCATTTAAATAAGAAAATAAATGTAATTTTAGGCGAGAAATTTCGTTTCACTTAAAAAAGCAATTGACGAAATTTTATGGTGCAGTCATTTACTTTGAACTTTAAAAGACACCTAAGGCGGATACACACAGGCAGTTCTGTCTCAGTAATATGAATATATTCGTATTAAATGTAGCGTTATTAAGTGGTTAAAAGTGCCTAAAAGCTCTACGTTCACAATATCATGCCCTTGTAACGCACATTTCGTTATATTTGTCCTCAGAAATGCAAGATGAGATGGAACTTGGGCGTTTAATAGCGCGAGCATTCAGTTACAATAATAAAAGTAGATAAGATATTCTCCCGGTTTAAGTTTTAACAATAGCCGTTCGTCGTAATTGTGTGTATTGTATGTAAGTAATTTTATGAACCTTTAAACATTTTCCAAGACGATAGTACTAGAAGAAGCTAGAAATTCAAGGAGATATTTTAGTTACGGTTAGGTATTTCTACATTATTGCTGTTGCAACCCAACCTTAAACATTGCAATGTAATTTTAGTTAATGAAATAAATTTCCGTTACCGTTTTTCACAATGTTAAAGAATATATTATTAACTAATGTTAACATTCGTAAACACGTTTCTGTTTAATATGAATGTTATTTCCATGGTTTTCTTTAATGAAACATTGTTTCTTAAATAAAATTTACTCAACCAATATATATTATTACCCTAAGGTATGGGGTGTGTACACTATTTCTGAATTTGCTGCTAAAATTTTTTCTACGTCGTCTTGTTCTTAATATTCTAATATTTTTTGCTTTCCAAGGGTCTACTTGTTTTCGCTTCTAGCCCCATAAATTTTTTTCCCAGGTTTGTCAACGTTCCTACGAATTAGGTGACCAAGCTATCTCAGCTGACTCTTTTCGACTTTTTCTGTTGTAAGTTCCAATTCTAATTCCTTGCTCACGACACTTTCCAATTCGATTCAATCTTGTTATTCTCTATATTAGAAATAGCTACACCATTTCCATGCTCTCTATTTTTCTTGCTAAATAGCTGCTCGCTACCAACCTCTCGTTTCCAATTGTAAGAATTCGAATATACACTGATTTGAAGATATTCATTTTCACCATTCTTGGTGTAAATCTTTCTTTTTTATGAAGCTATTTCTTAGAGTATGGTCCATACCAGAAGGACTGTCTATCCTAACCGTTAGTACAATTTTCTGGTCTCATGTAGACAGAATACATGTATACTCCAAAATATGTAACTATGCCCGTCCGCTTTTTCCATCTACCTTAATATACATCCCCATGTTTGTCTTCTCAATTCACATTACCTGAGTTTCATCACCATTCGTTTTTAGATTCATATTTCTAAATGTTGTGTTCTAAATCATTTTTTTCATCAGTTGTTCTGAAGGTTGTAGTTGCTTCTACCAAATTAATACGACATTTGCAAAGGCACCGTCTGGAACCCATACTCCTTCTAAATTCCTGCGGCCTGTTTACAATTTGTTGGTTCTAGCATCTGTTTCTTTATGATTTCACTTATAAGCTTGTTAAATAGAAGCGGAGTCAGTACACCTCCGTGTTTCAGGACTTTGTTAAATCTGAGTTCACAATTCATTTTCATATAAGCTCATGACCACTTCTCACATTTTTCCATTAATTCTCCTTCTGGTAAAACTTTTTATACTTTTCAATCTGGGTACCCTATCAAAGACTGTTTCAATGTCTATTGTGTTTACATAGATAATTTTTTTGACTATCTGAATTCCTCTGTTAATTATTTAATTGTAAATATACGTGTCTAGATATTATGACCTTCCATAAATCCACTTTGGGTTTTTTCATTTGTTTCTTCTTTATCTCAGCTAGCAATTCTGAAAAATATTGAACAAATCTCTCTAATTTTACGTCAGCATTCACTAATAAAAATCCTCTTTGTTTCAAATGGTAGGATCGTCTCTTTGTCATCTTTAGTCCTTAGTACAAATTTATAATGTTTGTGGATAACGAAATCTTATTTTTCTCCATCATTGCGTATTAAGATTTTCCAAACAATTATTGACTTATTTCCAGACTTTTAACTGCCTATTCACTTTGGGAGCCAACTGCTAATAAATCTCGTTCATTAGCTTCGAAATATGTGGTATTTATTGCTAAATAACTTAAAATGGAGCATATCTATGATGATATGTCACATCATGGAAAGGCATCTTGTAGTCTTCAAAAAGTTTAGTCTTAAGTTTCATGAAACATCCCAAAAAATAACTAGTAGCATCTCTCCTCTCCAATTTCAAGAAATTTTGTTTAAACCTGTCTGCTAAAGCTTTCCAGTAAAAATTATACAAAGGTTAGTTTTAAGTCTTTATCCCAAATATTAACGTTTTACTTTGATTAATAAATATAAAATAGTAATCTTAGAAAGCTTTTATTTGTCTTTAGCTACTGGAATATTAAACAATTTTAGAATTGAAAATATATAAATAATATATTTAAAAATTCTAAATTCCTAATTATTAAATCGAAATTGTGTGTACATTTAACAAAAAAAATGTTCGAAATGAACTCTAGACTATTGACAAGCGCAATCTGCAATCTAAAATTGTTTCCATTTGATGAACCCTTTATTAGATTTAATTATTTTACATTGTTTGCTATATCATCTAATTATTATCCTGCCAAAAACAGAGACTAATTGTACATTAATTAACTCAGTTTAACGAGTTTTCTCTCACATAGATTTTAATAAATCTATCGTCAAATTATATAATGTTTTTTGAGCAATGTTTAAATGCTGTTTGACAAGAGATTATATTTTCTACGGAACACATAAAATACGACACGTATTACGTTTAGTATTTAAAAATAACTACATTTGCAACTACACAAAAACTTAAAGAAAACTAAATACAATTACAAGAAAATTCTAGATAACTTAATCTTACAGCTCTTAATTGAGAACTTGGTCAAAAGACAAAATATTCGTATTCTTAGATATACGAGTAAGGATTGCTTTATGTAACAAATATTATGGTATTTTCAGGAATCGTATTATTAATCAATTTTTCATTTTTGGTACAATAACTGAGCAGAGAGACCTTTTAAGTGAGTAATTATTCCTAGTATTGAGGAATATGGGGAATTACATGCAGGGGTTTGGTTCCAACAATATAGTGTACCTCCTCGCTATGTATATAATGTTCGAAGTTTTTTAAACGAAACATTTCCAAATAGATCGACTGGGCATAGAGGAACTACTGAATTGACTGTACGATTACCAGATTTACCAGGTGTACCGGAAAGTCATTACCGGTTTCTCTAAAAGATGTTGTTAGGCCTAAGCATGCAATGTTATGATTTGACACATATGTCACTTTATTCTACTAACATCAAGCTTAAAAGTAACATTGCCATAGATTCATACCTCTTTGAAAATGGCGAATTTCGTGCCTGAAAAAGTGCATTTGTGGCACACATTACTTTTCTTATTTAATCAAAAGAGAAAAGCCGCTGAAAGTCATCGTTTGCTGGTAGAAATTTACGGAGAGCATTCATCAACATAAAAACATATGAGGCGTAGTTTCGAGAATTCAAAAGTGCAGATTTCGATGCGCAAGACAAAGAACGTTCTGGTAGATCGGAATAGTATGAAGATGCGAAACTGCAGGAGTTATTGGATGAAGACCCAACCCAAACTCAAAAAGAATTGGCGGATGTGTTAAATGTGGCCCAAGAAACGATCAGCAATTAATTACAAGCAATAGGAGAAATCCAGAAGATGGACGCCACAACAATTGAATGACAGGCGAATGGACGGCAAATGATGGGTGATAAAAAATGGATTTATTTCGAAAACCCTGAGCGGAAAAAGCCATAGTTATTACCTGTCGAAGCCGGCTCATCGACTCCAAGACCAAAGGCCAAATCGTTTTGGTCGCAAGACAACGCTCTGTGTTTGCTGTGTTTTGCCACGCCAGATTGGCGTGGTGTATTAGGAGCTGTTGAAACCTGGTGAAGCAGTTAACACTGATCGCTACGGCTAATAAATTATCAATTTGAACGATGCATTGATAGAAAAACGTCCAGAATGGGCCCAGAGACGCGGTTTGCTCGAAAGGCGAACAGTTTTGTTGGGATGGCTTCCATAAATTGCCTGAAAGATGGATAAGATGTGTAGAATCAAATGGTC
This sequence comes from Dermolepida albohirtum, assembly GCA_031893035.1. Classification (NCBI taxonomy): domain Eukaryota; kingdom Metazoa; phylum Arthropoda; class Insecta; order Coleoptera; family Scarabaeidae; genus Dermolepida; species Dermolepida albohirtum. Next base: position 46,203 of record JAVIWB010002841.1, on the reverse strand, counting down.
GATACTAATAAAGAAATTTTTCCATTTTATTGAAAATTATGTAGTTCTTTTACGAAAAAAACCATAATGAATTTCCGGTACACCTGGTAAAGCTCCTAGATTTCTTCCTTTGAAGTCATTTGAAATCTGTAGTGTATTTATATAAAATGACCGCGTAATCTGGACGAGTTGTAACGGAGAATAATTGAGAAAGTGTAATTAATTCGTGAGGAGGCATTGGCAAATATCATTTAAGAATTTATTCATAGACTTGAACACTGAAAATGAACGCCTATTAATTAAATAATTTCGTCAACTGATTTTGTTTATACTTCTTGAATTCCCTTTTTTCACAATAAAATTTGCTTTACTAAATTTAATTAAATATATCTGTCGTTGGAAAAGAATGCTAAATCTTATTATTACGGAACTCCCAAAGCAGACCTCTTTTGAAAGAAGATATAGGATGCTTCATTTTAAATAAAAAACTCAACATAATTTCTGATTAGCCGGAAATCTGATTCGAATATAAGAAGGCTCATCGAATCTCCTATTTGCATTTACTTAAATGAAGGAAAAATATTAAAATATAAGTAGCTGTATCAAAGATATTTGAAGGGATTTATAAGTTTATCTAACCCTGTATACACAGTCTACGCGATATAAATTCTGTATCGCTTCGAATCATCAATTTAATCCCCTCAATAGGATAATTACGTCGATAATTAAGTAAATTTTTGAACATTCTAAATTGAATGACAATAAAATTTCCCTCTTGCGTAACATGCTGGCAGTGAATAGCATCAAGCAATCTTTCATTCATTCCGAACGAGCACCCGTCAATCTCAGTGCCCCGAAGATGCCTCACGTCATTTAGGACAATACGCCCACTGAATATACAGAGTAGAACTTGCTTTCGATCTGGATATCAGGCAAACATTGGAAAGACGTTTCGAAGAAATCTCCTTCGAATTAATAGAATGATAAAAAATAAAATAATTCAAAAAATTTCAAGAACAAGTACTAATAACGTTTCTACTGATTTAATTTAATGCTGAAGTTTAAAAGTTAATTTGTTGCAAAGTATCCGAATTCTAATTAGTTCTTAGTCGACGCTCAAGATAAATATTTGATTTCCATGCAGCGTTTCTCTTACAGTGTCACTATTAAATGCACATCAAAGGTAGCAATTTGAACTATCTAAATGTGGGGGAAATGTGTTTAATGGAGCTCTACGTCAATACATAAATGCACTCCTATGAACGTGTTAACTCTACTTTATATGAAAATATTCATTGACCAACATTAGATAAATACAATACAAATATACATATGTTTACAACTTCTATTGGATATTATTTTAAAATTGTTATACGAGGTAGCCGTTTATATTTCAGGAGCAGCAAACGAAAAAAAAAATTTATTATCGAAAATAGTTTCACTGCTTTCCAAAATATTCTCCTTGAAAATCAATGCACTTTCGCATTCGTTTAAGCTAATGCGAAAATCATTGCCGTCACTGTGAAGGCGGCATCTCCAAAATATGAGTTTTGAATGCTTCAACTGTCTCTTCCGGCGTAGAAAACCGTTGACCACGAAGTCTATTCTTTAGGTGTGGGTACAAAAAGAAATCGCAGGATGCTAGATCAGGGTTGTAGGCAGCTGACTCATAAACTCAAAGTTTTGCCCGGTCAAATATTCAATTGTTTGAACCGATCTGTGGCAGTTCGCATTGTCATGGCGGAGAATGATCTGTTGTTTTCAGTTTGCATTCCTTATTTCTTCAAAATCTTTTGGCAAGCAAATAATTGTGTACCAACTCTCTAAAGGTACGGTTGCAACGTAATCGGTTATTCCGAAAAAACAGGCGACCATTTGTTTTGATGTGCTTCGAGCGCGAACAACTTTTGTTGATTTTGGCTCATTTTGGAATACCCTCACAGTCGACTGCTGTTTACTATCAGGCTCATACGTGTAGATTCAAGATTCATGATCTGTGACGACTTTATAAATGTTCTTTGAAGCACCACCATTGTATTTTTTGTGCATTTCTTGGCACCAATCGACGCGAGCCCTTTTTTGAACGGTTGTCAAATTATTTGGTACCCAACGTGAACATAGCTTCTTAAAGGCTACATGTTCATGCAGGATCTTATGCAAGCTGTTGCTACTAGAAGCTAGAGATGCCTCGATCTCACTTTATGTCACATGATGGTCTTGCATTATCAATTCAGACACTGCATTAATGTTTTCCGACACAACAATATTCGTCCAAAGAACTTTATATGGTGCTTCATCACCTTATCAAGAATTCAGCTAGTCCATGCATTCTTGTTGAGATAATCCACGGCGAAAGTTATGAAAAGTAATTGCACGAAAATATTAGCGAGTTAATTCCATTTTTTCGCTGACATAAAATTTTCAAGTTACTGTCAACAATAGAAACATCGACCGGATAATAAAACTGTCAGGGCTAATATATTCTCAAAAATGACAAACTTCACAATCCAATCATCAGATCGGAGGCAACACTAACAGTGTTGCCAGTTCCCGAAATATAAATGGCTACCCTCGTGCTATCCATTCAAAACCAGTGCCTCTCATGAACACTCGCTTGGCTCTGTTTGTGTAGTCTTTGTTCCTTAAGCTATATTTAAAGATGAATGACAGTCATTTTGTATCAATCAAAAATCATTTCTGATACAAGTAGTTACATTTTGAGTTAAATTAATATTATTCTGAATAAATAAAAATTTGTCAAGGTTTATTAATTATTTTTGTTTTTCAAAAAATTATTCAGATTATTTTTGGAACGAAGGTGTAAATTAACATTTTTACATATTTTGACAACGAACTGAAATAAGTCAGTCATGTATTAAAAACTAATTATCTTACACTTTATTCACATTGCACTAACGCTCTTTGCTTTATATGGTATTAGCTATTCTAACTTCCAAATTTTTATACGGCATCTGAGATCGATCGCCAACTGTGCATAAATAATTCTTATGAAACAAGATAAAACAAACTGCGTAGGCAGTGTAAAACTCCGAACTTCAGTAATTTGAAAAAAAAGGAGTTGGTGATAAAAAAAATTCTCCCACGAACCTCATTAATTAAAAAAAATTAATTAATATTATAGTAATCAGCTGTAACCATTCACGGCATTCATCGCACTTTGTCAGAAGAGTATTATCTATCATTCTTCGATTGCCTATGCACATATTTCCTCAACGGTGACCGAATCGATTGTATAGGTGTTAATACCGGAGCGTATAATACTGTTACATTAAACAGTTTTAATTAAGACAATACAATTTTATTTATGGCCGTATTTATAGCTTCCTCTATTTTATGCACTTCGAACGAACAAAATAATTGTTTTCTAGTCAAATGTAGGCTTAAATTGTCTCGCATAAACGACTACAGTGTATTAAATCTTTGGAGAGTATTAGCAACTTGGTTTTTTACATTTATTCTGTCAATATCCATATATTTATATTCTTCTTTCATTTTGCCAGTTGTAATAATGAAATATCTATTGGCATGTTAATAACAATAATAGTTAAATTTATTATAGCTAAAATAGAGATTTGATTGTTTTGTTGGTTTTATAGTTGTATGAACTGTACAAAGGGTACTAGGAAAGTTTTGCAATACAGCTTTGTTTATTTAATTTTTTCAAAGTAATTGCCTCTACACTCAATACACCTCTCCATTCTCCGAAACCAATCTTTAAACCAGTTCTGCCAAGTTTCACTAGAGAGTAAAGCACACTCGTTGTCCCAAGCCCGCAGAAGGTCTTCATCACTGGAAAACCGTCTCCCTTTTAGCTTCATTTTCGCATGCGGGAACAGCGCAAAGTCGCAGGGAGCAAGATCTGGACTATAGGGAGGGTGCTCGAGAAGTTTCAATCCTGTCGTGGTCAAATATTCGGTGCAGGCTTTAACATGGTGAGCTGGAGCATTATCGTGATGGAGGAACCAGGTGTCCATTCTTGACTTTGACCGCAGGTTCTTCATAGATCCAATGACTTTCAGCAGGCACTGTTCAGTATACCACTTAGCCGTGACTGTCTTCTGTGTGTCCAAAATAACGCATTCCACAATTCCACTCGATTTAAAAATACAGCTATTATTTTCTTCTTTACAGATCAGGATTTTCTGACAACTACGGGTGTGTCCTCATCATCAAAGACCCAAACTTACCATTTTGTTTTCAATGTTAAATTGGTGGACTTCTTTATATGGGCAGGAACAATATTTCCTACTGTCATTCTATGAATATATTAAATAAGTGCATTAACTCAGTTGAGCTTGAACAGTAGGATTGTGGTGCTTTCTCTACATATCATCGGCTATCTTTAAAGGCTTCATATCATTCATAAATATTTATTTGTCTGATGACGTTTTCTTCTGAAACTATCTCTGATAAATTTCACATTGTTTCATGCCTTGATTTGTACAAAATTTAATAATAGTTCCTTATTCGACACCTAAATATAATAATTGGTTTCATTTATAGTTGCTGAAAACACAGAGTTGCTATAGACAATTAATTCAATTAATGAACAACGAAATTTCAATTGTAATTAGAAAAAGGCGAAAGTTTGAACGGTTCTCGTATTGTGACTGAAAAAAAACAATGTGTGGTGTTTCGTTCTGGAAAATTTTTGCTGGATGATTTTCCACGATCTAGTAAACATATTGAAGTTAAGTGCTCAAATAAAGATACTGGGTGAAACTCGTTATTTTAAGAGTTTCGTGAAACATAGCAATGTTTATTTCTAACTGTATACCCTTCATATCTACAAATAACGCTCTCTAAATATATTTAATAAAAGAAATTCGAAAATTTACCTTTTAGATTAGTTCCAACTCCGATTTTGGCGTGTTTAAATAAAAAAAATTATATAAAAAAAACTATATGAAATCCTAGACGGACACGCTGATTTATTTTGTATACGTTTGTTCGTCTGTGGGGCTATAACTGAACTACTCGTATATAAATGTGCTACGTGACCAAAATAAAATTCAGCTAGCTATGCAAGCTGCATTGAACTTTCCTTATTACTTCAAAGAAACTCGTTTAAAATTAATTTTTGTGTATATTTATAAGACTTAGTGTACGATGAATTTCCTGTTTACGAGAATTCGCAAAGTTTCGGTATACACATACCCTACGCAAACATCCTTCAGACTGTGTTTGCAGCTTAGTTTATTTACAGTTAAATTCGGTTAACGAAGCATCAGCTAGTAATGCAAATTTGTAAAATCGATCAAAACATTATAACGAAAGGATGTAAATTTAAGAACCAGTTAAAAGAATAAAAGTATACCTGTAATGTATATGTAAACAAAGTGTTACTATTTCGACAGCGTATTCTATATATCAAACGTTCCTTGTAGACTTTTACGAGAGAACGCAGTGTTTCTCGTTCATAGTTGATTAAATTTAGTAAAAAACAGTTTACGTAATTTACTTGTTTGCCTTTCACCAAAGCTTTATTATGATCTTTTGTAATTAACTACAAAATGCTAGAAAGCATAAAATATTATCCAAGTTTCTCAAAATAATAATGTTACATGAGATCGTCGGTTCGAGTCTCACGCGAACAGAGTTTTTCAAAAATATCTGCATTACACGTACGACGTGGGGGCAATGCTAAACTGAAAAAATCTAATCTGGTACGTAGACTTCCGCGATCGCAGTCCATACTATCTTCTTCTGGGTTTCCGGGCTGCAACCGAAACGTCGGCAGATATACCAGTGACGCGGTTCCAGCCCGGAAGCCCAGAAGAAAATAGTATGGACCACGACCTCGGAAGCCTACGTACCAGACTAGACTTTTTCAGTTTAGCATTGCAAAAGCGCAAAATTATAGACAACAATGCTAAAAATTATTATATTGAGTTTCACAAAGTTCAAAAGTTGTAACACTACTATCGCGTTTCTAAAAATCGTGATGGATGATATGATATATTTGTTTGCGAAAAGCCGCAATGGTCCAACTTGTCCAAATGGACACGACTTTCGGAGAGTCATCTATGGTAATATCGCCTTGTTTTCGATACCGTAAGGAATTTAAAGATGGCCAAAGAAGCAATAACTTGCTAGGCAACTTAGGAGTTGTCAAGTAGTGTGCCAATGGTAACAGTGGAAAGTATTTTATACTTTTGAACAAATATTTACACAAAGTTAGAATTTTACTCCCTGAGTTTTAAACCAAAAAGGGAATAGTATAGCGGGTATTGGGGTAATTTGAATGATTCGGAAGTGAAGGAGCAAAGCACGTAGCGATTGGAAAAGGAACTAGAGTTATGATCATAGCGTTTTTATATTTACAAGGAGACTTTACTATGATAGCTTCCCGGCATCCATCGATTATGATATAGTTTTTGATCAATAAAAATATCCTTCATCTCACATAAAATCTTGATGTAGACCCATGCGACTTCTATCTATACCTTTAAACTAAAGAAAGGCCTTTAATACCGAAAGTTTTAAACAGAATTGGATGCTACTTCAGAGGCAAGTTTGAAGAAAAGCTTTCAAGAAATGGCTTCCATGGCTACGTCTATGACTATTAGAATACCGTAAGACTATATAAAACATGATAAAAGTACAATTGTTTACGTTCAGTAAATATAATGTTTAGTCTTAGTCATTATTTAAAATGTTTGGTACATTTTTTCTGAAGCTCAAGTGATTAGTTATTAGTTATTAGTCATCATTGTCCAATTTTTTACAGAAAGACAATTCCATTTTCTACGAAATGAAATTAGAATAGAGATTGAACTTTTTTTATTCTAGATTCTTGTGAATTTATGAAGGAATGTCTAAAATAAATGAACGCCGTATTAGGCAAAATTCGATATATTGGTCCAGCGAAAATCCCTATACTAATATTTAGAATTAATAATCATGCTTTTATACCCTCCAATAGCATATTATACTCTACTTACTGGGGAAATACTTCGCGTTATTCTTACAGCCGCGTTTGAGGTATGGATAAAGATCTTAGGCTACTAGCATTCGCTAAAGCTAAAAGATCAACTGCAGAAAGCCTTCTCGAGCAGTAGCTGCTGGATTCCATCTAGAGATCGCTAGCACAATAAGTCAATAACTTATCACTGAAATTAATGATTAAATGGCCGGCTTATAATGTAATAAGTCAAGAATCTAACATTATTGAGATTTGTGTATAAGTCGGAATCTGGTTTTGTCGTCTCATAAGACTATTTTCTTTTCAACAAGCCAACAGAAACACTTTTCTAATTTGAAACATTTTGAGAATTTATGTTAGTATTTTATCAAATCTAATAATACTTTTTCTTCCACATACTTACTTGATGTTTCTTATTAAAGCACAAATTGGTAAACCGACTATTGGATCATCGTATATAATTCCTTGTTTCATATATAAACTACTCCTCATTGTATGTAAGAATTATAAGTTATCGAATAAAAGAAAAATATCAATTACGTAAAGCAATTTATAGACTTTACGAACGATCTACTGGGGTTTTATCTATAATGCATAGCAATGCCAAAGCCTTTTCAAGTAGTAAAATGAGAAAATATATGCTCGTACTGTATATTTTCCGTAATAAAAACATTTAGATATTCTAAAAAGCTCAGACTTTTAAATTTCCGGTGATAGCCTGGAAATGGTTGGAGATATTCGATTTTCTCTTCCCATCAAAGTCAACAGAAAAAAAGCAACGTGGATTGAGATAGTGATTTTTTTCCTCGCAAAAGAAATAAAATATTTCTTTTCATATTAGAATATTCTAAAATGATTTATCCTTTACTCGCATAGCATTTTAGTATGATATATAGCATTGTATAATCTAATATACTCGTTACAGCTTTTATATCATAGCAGTTATTTATAATAATAATATAATTGTTATTAAATACAAAATATAGCAGTTTATTACAGTATGTAGTAATCATTTGTGGTACTGGTCGCCAAAAAGTAACCTCCTCCTCTAAATAAATTATATATTGTCTGCATTCTTCCAACAACTTTATGCACTTGTATAAAAATAGAAAAAAGAAAACGAATAAATTTAAAAACAAAACAAAAGCAGTAAAAGTATGAAAAAGGTCACAATAACAAAATTATGTTGTGTGGGGATTCCTATGTATATACAATGCAAATCCATTTTAATACAGAATAAATTCGTCATATTCCGAAAACATAATCGGAAAATTGGTTACTGAAACACAAGCAGCGACGCAGTTGTTTTATTTCTGACAAAAGAAGGGGATAATAAGCAATAATTTCTTCATTATGCAAGCGCTTAATATTTTTATTTACTTATATAGCTATATTTTATTTACATAGCTAAAACTCTTGTCAAACATTTGCGACTTGTCTTTCCGTAATATATAAGGAATTGTGTTATGATTGTGGATTTGACGTTTTGCGACAATTTTTAAATAATTTATTATTTCTTTGAATGAAATATGATTCAGAAGAGCTCATGCTTTGCCCACTATTTATAACTTGTCATTTTAGTTTTATTGCGTATTGTAAAAGTAAAATAAAACATTATTCCTTTATATGTAGTTTCTACACTGCGCTATTATTATTTAGTCTACTGTATGGTGAAATAATTATCATATTCATTACTTAAATAAAATTTGTGAAAATTTTAACACTCTATGTATTTGTATTTATTAATTTAATAGATATCGTATTGAAGTTAGAGTTCACAGAAGTAGAGAAGAATGAAATACTTCGTCAAATGGATTTGTGAAAGTGTTGACGATGTCTTGAGTTTCAGTAATTTTATTACCATAATTGGTAATTCTTGTATATGTAATGAGTCATACTAGAAAGTTGCTAACTATAATAACTTTAGTTTTTCCTTAAATTAAAGTGTTCCAACTACGAGTATATAAATCTATAAGACTATGTCGTGTTGAATTTATTTTTTCCATTCTTTTTAAAACCAGAGTTTTTTAACGGATATTTCTCGATTGACACCTTTATTCCTTATTTCTTAGATGTCACGTAAAAGCAAACTTACTTTAGTTGCAATAGCAGTTGCATACCACACCACAATAATGAAACCCTTGCTATAGCATTGCCATCGAGAAACGCCTCACGTCTGGGCACACAGTGTGCGTCTTAGCTTCCAGCGGTACGGATTGTGTGCGGAATTAGTTTTTTCGTACGGGTGTTTCTTGCCGTAGTTCTCCAGGTGCGACACTGCTTAACTATCTGCTGATGATGACAACTTTGTTGTAGAAATACGTATACAGAATTACGAAAATTAATGTTACTTATCGTCCTTCTTTAGTAGTGGGTATCCAGTGCTGTTTTTTTTATTTTACTTGACACCTATCAGGACGATTACTTTGTTGATTCAGTTACTGAAAGAATTTGCAAATATTTTGATATTGCTGCAATTCGTTCATCCTCTATTAGTGTTTTTAATTTCTCGGTGGCTTTATTTAATTTTGCTTTATCGTGAAGTGCACAGCTTTTGCCAGGCTTTTTTCTTTATTCCATTGTTTTCATTTTTCCATTTCTGAAATAGCTTTTATTTTCAATTTTTTGTTTTTGTACTTTTTAGTTCAGCCTTTCTTGTGCAATTTTTAGATTATTTATTATTTTTTAAAATCCAGTTTATGTTTTCGTTGTATACTTGCTGTTAATTTCGTAGGTAGCCAACAGTATTTCTACATATATTTTCGCTATTAAATTGTTATTAACTAGTAAAAACAACGACGTAGAAATAGTTAAGTTGTGTTAATTTTTTGGAGTGTTAATTTTTAGCAATTCAGAAGAAGCAGTGGGATATCTTTAAGTCACGGTAAAATATGGCTTCTATATATGTAATTATATATAATATCGTTTCTCTTAACTTATTTATGAGAACGTCCCTGACCATCGCGAAAACAAACTTACTTTCATTCACACACAATTAATGTTCGAAATCTTGAGTCGTATACGATTTCATATTTTCATGTAAAAGTGCAAACTGCGATTACTCCTCAATTTACGTAAACCGTGTATTATCCTAGCTTTAGCATATCCTAGAAATTAAATTCAAAAATCTGACGAGCCGGAAATTGGAAATTTGCTTTTATAAATACGCTGGCGCAGATTATATATGCTTCAGCTTTGAGAACTCATGTAAGTCCTAATAATCGAACTCAGTTGTCCGCCTAGCGAAAGGGATGTCGTCGTATAGTTCTGATGAAATATCGCTTTCAAAAGGATCGCAGTTATCAGGTATGTGGAAAATAAGCTACTGCCCGGGAGCGCGTTCGCATACTACGGTCACTTGATCTGCAGCAGCAGCGAGCGCTTGTTGCACTCCCATTTATTGATCGTGCCGTTGTGGCTCAGTTTAAAATCTTCTCTTGGTACGATTGTGGCTTCGGGTATGCACACAAGAAACATATATACATGTAGTACCTGTGAATATTACTTTAAAGCGAGCATAGTTAATTAAACGTTTTTACTCGAAATAAAGACCATACTACAGGCTGCGATATGAGATAAATAGTAAGTTTATGCATGCTTTATACAAGGTATGATCTCTAAATGTTGAACCCTATATAGTAAAATACAATATTATATTCTGAAATTTGTTGGCATTCTTTCAAAGTAAATTGTTTACAAAAAGAATGCACACTTCTGCCCTAGCTTCAGCATTTGCAGTGTTCTTCTTCTGAAAGGTTTGAGAGGTTCATTGGCTAAAACAAAATGCAATCATCGCAACTTTTTACACATGAGAATAAAGAGAAATTGCTTAAATGCTGTATCGAGATTGTAAGACAGATGGCTTAGACTTCTTCGGACGATCGAAGATATTCCACTTACATGGCCACGGAAGTTCCTGAGTGCATTATTGTGTAAAACACGACATTGGAAGTTAATATGCCACTCTCGTTTTAGCTTTCTTGAGGCTTCTTAATAGGCTGGAAAGTTGAAGGTCGTCGAAATTTTTTTTTCATAACTCTCGTTGCTGAACAAGTTTACTGATCTGCCCTTGATTTTTTTTGGTAAACGCCTGCGAGTCACGTCATCGACTGCTCTTTTGTTTAGGCATTCGCATAAAATAAAATAAAATCTATAGATTCTTCCGAAATGGTAAAGCAGAGAATGTCTGATTGGCTAATCTTTCATTGTCAACTTCATAAAATAGATGCAGAAATCTGCGTAAATCTTTCCTAAAGTTCGAATATTGTACAGTGACTATTTTCAAAATTTTATCCATCAATCTTTTGATCGAGTTCATTACTAACAACAGATAGTCAGCCACTTCTTTCCTACTCATAAGAATGTTTATTCTTCCATCATTACAAGAACGGCATCATTGCTGTACAACACCAAAGAATTCACTATGACATTGTAATTCGTGAACCAATTAACTGATGTTGACATTAGCATAGTTGACTACGTAATAATTACTGTGCAGAATACGACACGAATGTGTCATTAAATCATTGCTTCCCGAACTGCGTATTAATGAAAGTTATTTTCGCAATTACTTTCATAATATGATTTTCATAAATAAGACGTTTACGACATTGGGTTCTTCATTCAATTTAATATTTTATTAAATACTAAATTTTTGGATACAAATTTACTTTTAATCAGGATGGAAATAAATTCAAATTATGAGCATCCTTTGATGTCCGCTTCTTTTTATAAAACAATACATGAAATCCGACCTTTTATTATATGTGTTTGTAGAAGTCAATATATTCCGAAAAAAGTAAAACAGTTATTTTTATATATAAGACAGAATATATATAAAAGACAGAAAGAAGAATAAGCCAGAAGAAAAGAGATTAATTGGTTTATCAGGTCATATAAATCGAACTTAAATTATTGATATCTTTTCCGGAATTGCTCAAGTTAACCTGTTTACTGATATAGAATATTTAAATTAAATTGTCTTTATAAAATAATATAATGTCTGAAAACTCATAATCGTAATAATCAAAAGCGTTTTGATAACAATGAAAACCGAACGCTAATTAATAACATGAGAAATTATCTGCATTTGCTTTTTATAAATACGATCCTTTTATATTATCTACTTCTGTCCATTAAAACTAGTATGACATTAAAGAATTATTGCGATAAATGTAACAACGACAGATATTAGCACATTACATGGTTAGAATTGCAATCAATAAACTAACGCTGTTTCTAATTATCACCGGATATGTACCGCGAACACTATCTTGGAAGTATTTAGAATGGTTTCTGTAGAAACATTGCATGTTTCAATATCAATTTGCATTTGTAAAATCAATGACGACGAGTATCCACGAATACATCTAACAGATTTTGCGCACACTTGCAGCTGTGTTACTGTAACATCCAATATTCTTTAGAGAAACGAAATTCATGTAGATACCCGGAGAATTAATTAACAGCTGACAAGTTCTGGTTTTTTTATTTTATCTTGTGTATACACAATGGGCTACAGAAAAGAGGCCAATCAGATTTTTTTAAATTTTTATTCGATTTCTAAAAAATGTTATTATAATTAACATGTCAATTTGTATTCTAAAGGGGCCATTTGATTTAGCTATTTTCTTTCGAGTTACATCAACTTTTAAGTAGGGTCCTTTGTCCCAATAATTTTAAATGGAAGTGTCCCACTTCCATTTAAACGATACGTTTTCTTGCAGTTTTTAAATTTATTGTTAAAACGGTTTTTCATTTTTGAAATTCGAAATAATCAATAACTCTTAAATAAAACGAATTTAAAAATACGAGGGAGCGTTTTTATATTCGCGGAATGGGGGACAAGGGGTGGAAATAAAAAAACCAAATTATTTTTCTTTTTCAATATACTCACTCAATTAATTTATTTATACACTCGGGACCAGGTCTGGGCTGTAGGGTGGGTGATTCACAATTTCGAAGCCCACCTTATGCAGGGCAGCTAACGCAACGCGGCTCTTGTGGACGGGCGCGTTGTCGTGCAAAAGCAGAACATCTTTTGTCAATTTTCCCCGTCTTTTCTCTTTAATGGCTTCTTTTAGTCGCTCTAATATTGAAGCGTAATATTCTCCGGTTATAGAAACACCTTTATCTTTATAATCAATCAACAATATTCCTTCCGAGTCCCAAAATACCGTTGCCATGAGTTTCCCAGCTGATTGTGACACTTTAAATTTCTTGGGAGGTGCTGTGCCCTTTTTATACCACTGCATGGAGTCTTGTTTGGACTCAGGTTCATAATGATGAACCCAAGTTTCGTTTCCAGTAACAATTCCACTCAATACACCATTCTTGTCTTCATTACAGAGGTCCAAAAATGCACGCGAACACTCTACGCGCTGTTGTTTTTTGCGGCGGCGTGAGCATTCTCGGCACCCACCTTCGCTGACCTTAGACATGCCGAGACGATCGTGTAGGATTTTAAAAATTGTTGTATCGGATACTCCAACCATTTCTGCGAGTTGTTTCTTCTTTAGTCCGATATGTCTGCAATTCATGGTCTTTTGACATTTGATGTATGCTCTTAAATTAACATGCAATATGTTTCTCCATAGCCTCTTGAAAATATTAGAGTAGGTGTAGGCTACTTTTTTGTAAACGCCATAGTTTCTAGTTCCTATTAAACCTATAGAAATTAGAAACTATGGTGTTTACAAACTTCCTATAAACAACATGAAGTAAGCCTTTTTCTGAAACTTATTTTTTCTAAACATAGCTTGGATTAGACCTCTTCTCCTTGGTATTTTACCTCTCTAGCTTTCCTTGTATATTGTAATTTTGCAAGCTAAGTATATCTATCCATATTTTCGATTTCTTCCGATGTTTATTTCCAAATTTTGTGAGCTAAGAAGTTTCGATTTTGAGATATTGATTTTAAGACCAATTTCTTCAGTGTCTTCGTTTTGCTGTCCTGTTGTCAGTGCCAGTTTCTCTGGGGTCTTCGTTAATCAATACCACATCGTCTGCAAATCCCAAATGACGTAGGTGTATGCTAACGATGTTAATTCTCTTGTTCAACCAGCTTAAATTCTTAAATATGTTCTCCAAAGCTAAGCTTAAATGTCATCTTGTTTTACGCCTTTCTTAATCTTCCTGAAAAATAGGAAGTAAACAGCAGACATAAACCTTTCCTTTGAAACTTATTTTTTCTAAACACAACTTGGATTACATCCGTTCTCCATAGTATTGCACCTCTCTAACTTTCCTTGTATATTCTAATTTGTCAACCTAAGTATATCTGTCCATATTTTCGATTTCTTTCGATGTTTATTTCTGAATTTTGTAAGTTAAGTAGTTTCGATTTTGATATATTGATTTCAAGACCAACTTCTTCAGGGCTTTCGTTCGCTGTCGTGTCATCACTCTCAGTTTCTCTGGGGTCCTCCTTAATCACTATATACTGTCCATGGTAACTCTTTTGTTCAACCAGTTTAAATTCTTAAAAATGTCCTCCAAAGCTAAGGTTAAATGTCACCTTGTCTTACGCCTTTCTCTGTTATTTTTGCATATTGTTGTCTAGTTTAATTGCTATAGATATTGTTACATCTCGAATTTATTATAAAATTATCTAGTGATTTCATAATTGCATTGTTCTAAGGAGTCGAAAGCTTTTTTGTAGGTAATGGAGTCTAAATGTATGTCAATATTATATTACACTGTTTTTTTCTCAAAATAAACAGAGTCTGCATATGCCTTGTTTCTTCCAAATCCCTGACGAAAGCCAGCCTGTTCAACTGGCTGATATATATCAAGTTTATTTGTTAATCGATTTGTCGCCTTTAATGTATAATATATATTATTTAAACAAGATATGATTCCAATATTTCTCTCACGTTAAACGCTACTCGTAGCCCATTCTAAAGAAATGTCAAAAAATTTCTTGGGAAAGTCAAATGTATTGAGTTCTATACAACTATTCACGAATCGATGCAGTAAAGCTAATGGTCCTCAATGGACAAATAAATTTGGATAACGGTTCTGTATGCAATTAATTTTCCTCAGAAGTGTATCGTGACCTGTGTTGAAGCATCGTGCAATATATTCGGCCCATTACAAAGTGCTTTAAGTTGAAAAATTGATTGGCAGTGTTAATGCACAGTGATCGTATATCACTAAATTACACTGTATCGTTCCATCGATTCCCTAATAACTTCGAATTCAATAATATAATTTTAATTCCTCGTTTTTTGTATTTAATATCTAGGAAACCTATTATTAATAGCAAAAGGATTTTTATTTAGATTATCATTAAAAAGAACATTATTATTTAATTCTATGTTCTCTAACTTATACACATGGATATGATCTACGATTTATATACTTTATTCAGGGAAAAAAGTAGCGTTGAGAAATAGAGGGCAGTATTTTGTAACATATGGTTAGGCAAAATTTAAACAAGGAAAATCCTCTTTCAAGGAATTTATGTTGTCACTAACATTCGCAAATATTAGTTTTTTATGCCATTGTAGTTTTCTTGTCATTTTATATTTTCAATTTCAAATTCTTTAAATTAAATATTACATGACCAAAAACTATTCTTTTTCGAGCTACATAACAGAGTTACATTATAACAAATAATCAGATTAGTAATATTTACTTTTATGTTAATTTATAACGATGTTGTACAGTGGTAATATAAATGGCAGAATGGAGGTCGGTCCATTGAAAAATTCACAAAGAAAACATATTAGAGGTGGACAACGACCTATGACATATGATGCTTACCTTACCCTATGAAAACTCGAAATCTGCTTCCGTAAAATTGACATTTAAGCTCTTTGGTATCGCAGATTCAACAATGTGGGCTATTATAAAGGAAAAAATCGACTGAAATTTTATATTGTCATGAGAAAAAGCAAAAGCGTAAGAAATTATATGATAAATTGAATGAAATTCTCGTAGAAAATTTGTGCACTTTTTTAATGATAATAATAGAATTTTATTGTTTAACAGATTATCATAATCGAAACAAACAATAAAAAATAAAAAATCCAAGGCCAAAACTATAATACTAATACAAAAATATACTTAAAATATGGACTAAAGTAGTAATAATATCAGAAACAATGGTTAGAGTAAATCAGAGAAAAGTAAACCAACCGAATTCATAAAAATCAATCAAAACTAAATAAATATAACATCAGTAAATTAATACAATACATACTAATTAATGCAAAACAGTATGAAAGGGAGAGAAACAGAATAGGCAATAAGTAGTATTAAACATGTAAACGAAATATGTCCTAGCCAATTCTAATATGGTCGACAAATGGTTGAAGTTTATGTTGCAATAGGGCGCTATAACAGAGAGATATCGGTAGATTTAAAGCTATATCAGCTTTCGCCGAAGGGCCATAGAAGAAGAGAAGTCTAACCCAACTCTGCAAGAAAGATGAAGAACCAAAATGTGAAGCAGGGACACAGTGGAACATGATGAATATCAAGCAGAGAATATAAAGTTGTATCAAATTAATCGCATTCTGAGCCAAATTTCTTCTTTAAGTTACTGCTATAAGAATGCCAAATTGGCATATAAAATGGCCTTAAACAAATTCTGAAAATTAGCCTTCCTAAAATTATACGACTTAGATATTTAACAAGATGCGGAATTGAATTTGGGACTCTCCAAGAGTGACACTAATGTACAATGTGGGCTAATGTACGTCCTCGTTCAGAAGAGGTAATTCATCCTTAGTTACTGCTAATTTCAAAGTAAACAATGCTGTAGTTCATCAGTTGTCAGCCTCTTCAACAGCTCTATCGCTTTTACTTTTGTATGTTCAACAGGATGAAACTATGTTCCTCTTAATGCATTTTGCACTTTTAGGAACAGATGGAAGTTATATGGTGCGAGATTCTGGCAAATACAAAGGATGATCAAGCACAGCAATGCGTTTGTCGGCTAGAAACTGTTTCACAAATAGGGCATTTTGAGTTTCTGCGTTATCCTGGTGCAGAACCCACGAGTCGTTCTTTCACAATTCTGGTTTTTTTCTTCCATACTCTTTCCCAACTCAGCTGGATTAGGACTTCTTTGTAGAGTTTAACCCTCGAGCACCCATGCAACTTCCTTGATATCGAAAAAAAAACGATCAGCATTGTCTTCAATTTCGATTTGCTCGTTCGTGCTCTTTTCTCACGCACGTGACATAACATTATCGCCAAATATCTCCTTTAACATTTGTAAACATTCTGTTGCCGATTTATTTAATTTGACAAGGAATTTCAGGTTAGTTTGCTGTTTTATTTTTATGTCAATCATTATCACAACACTTGCAAGTAACAGTGTCCTCTACAATTAAAGATTGAAAGTAAACTAAAGTAGACAGAGAGACGAAACTAGAGGTTATTGCTTGAGAAGGATGAAAGTCAATGATATTTCAATTACAATCTCACCCGATGCGATTGCGCAATGGGAGGAGAGCAATCTCTTTATTTAATTGCCGTACCTCGTATGTTCTTATATGTGCAAAATTCATAATTATCAATTACATTTAATTGACTAGAAGAATTCAACATTATGCAACACTTTCTTTTTAACGAATACATAATATAAATATATATAATAAATATATGTAAATATAAACACAATTATGTTAATATATGGGTGCAGTAACAGTCTTCAATTCTTAGTACACTCTTGAGAATTTGAGAATTTTATATACGAATAAAAATTGAGTTATTAATCTTAGTAAAATTAATAATAAATTTGCAATTTTTGCACACGTTACTAATTTACGATTCTTCTAAGTAAAACTTTTCAATTTGTAGTTATCCATAAATAATTATTCATTGCTCCTCTGTAATGCGTATGCATACTCTCCACTGCATTATTCTTAACTTAAATCGACTGCAGTTAAAATTTATTCAAGTAATTATTAAGCAAAATTTATAATTCATTATAGTTTCAACGAACGCGATATACTACAATAACAAAGAAATTGACCAATTTTGTTTTTCACTTCCCGGAACAATTAAACGTTATCTTAGGATGGCGAAACTTTTTACTTTATTATACATTTTTCAAGCTCTACTTTCTGACTCAGCATACTTCTACGTGTGCCTCATCTAGATTTAAAATAGCTTCCGTAGGCGCTTTACGGTAAGAGCTTTTATCTGCCATCCCGAAGGATCAAAATTAGTTAATTTTTAATTAACGAAGAAGCCAATATAAATTTTATCGGCGAAGTATTTAAAACAAAGGCGTGTCTTTGAACCCTCTCCGTGTATCTTTTTACGCGCAAGAAATTGAATGCCAAACATCGAAATGAATGTTCTCTTAGCAAAGTTGGAAAATTAAAATAAAATTAAGCTCAGTGATTGAAGTTCATTGTTATTTTGTCAACAATTAATTTTGCAGGTAATTGATTCTGCACCATGTTTTTAATTACAACGTTATTGTTTGTTAATTACGGGAATGATAATTAGTAAAATAAACAATATAATTGGTGGAGGGTGGAATTGATTAAGCGCAAAATTCGAATATTTCTGGAAATATTCACGATTATACGACGACACCAATGATGCTTCAGTAGTTGCGCATTCTTTTTCCCAAAACTACATCAAATATATTTGCACTGTTAGACCAAATATGTACATTTGAATAGTCATTCTATTAAACCATGCTTTCTGTTTTCTAGTTCGACGGTTCCAATCTCGTGTTAATGTCTGCCGTAACTGCATTTCAATCTGCTTTCTACATAATTGTACGGTGAAAATTAATTTAACGAAGCTAGTGTTTTGGTCATGATTTTCTAGTGTTTCAATATTTCGTTTGATAGCAACCGGTTTAAATTCACAAATGGAATTCAAATGAATTTCTAATAACCGAAAGAAATAGAATTTTCGAAGCGAAGATATTGTTTTGAAAATTGATCCAAAGTTAAAAATATGTTTTGTTAAGAAGTACTTATATACGCTAACCTAACTACTTTAATTAAAGTTTAACAAAAGATGTAATGTTGCATGTGAATAGCATTCGTTGGATTTCAAAATTTGTCTCAGATTGGAGTAACATCTCCTTAGCCTAAAATTAAAATAAGAATATGATAGAAGCCAAGATGAAGGTATAAACATTGAATTTATTCGCCCTTTACTTCATCTATAATCCCAAAATAGTAAATAATATTCTTAAAATTCGTGGGTTGACGAATAAATGGCGCAGTTTCAGAATGTTTTCATGATGCGCTGGCAAGTTGTCTCCCTAACAACTTTTACATTTCAGATCGCTAAGCTTACTAATTGTGACAACTATTTAATTAAACAGAGTCTCGATGTTTTTGACGAGAAGGAAGTGTTGCATTCGTGCTATCAATAAATACATCTTATTGAAAGACTTATCAGCAACAAATATTCAATCAGCAAATTGCTCGGTCTGATTCTTACAAATATGAGTTTTAATAGAGTAGCTTTGAACGATTTTGTACCATTTTGTATGAGTAATCCCATCATCCTGCTCTCGATCTTGCTATAAGTGTAGTTTTTGTTGCGAAAAGCCCAATTTTCCCATCGAATACCAACCATCGTTATAACTTTAACGGAGCTAATATACAAGTTCTACGTGCTGAACTGAGTAAAAGCAGATTGCAGTTTCCTATTGAATTGCAATGATATTTATACTGCTCTGCAAAGGATTTGCAATACTTCGTATAGTATTCTGGATGGACATATGCCCAAAATTAAAACTACAAAGCATCACTATCCTCCTTGGTTTACTGAAAACATCAAAAAATTAGTTTGTTTGAAGGAATATTATTTGAAGAAGTGGAAAAGCACAAAAATAGATTCCAATTTATACGAATTCAGATGATTTCGATAGACTCTCGAGCAGGATCCACAGATGGCATTTAACAAATATCAGAGGCAAGCTAGATCCAATATTATTACCGATTCGAATAGTTTTGATCATTCGTAAATATCCGAAGATCAAGTCATCAAGAACTCTTGGACACATGTTTTGTGATAATGTGAAAATAATTCAGCTACAATATATTATCATCAGCTTCTTAAGAGTTTTTCAAAAGCATTTCATCTGAGTATATCTACTTTAACCTGTCATCCTTCTTTTGAGATTTCATGTGTTGCAGAAGAACAAGTGATATCAAGTGCATTGAAAATTAAAGCTGAGATAACGTAGAATTATGAATGTATTCCTTGTTTCCTAGTACGGAATTATGCCTCTGATTCTGCATATCCTTTGCCAATGTTGCTTAACTTTATAATGAATACATCGAGTTGTTCTGATACTTAGAAAGTTGGTTAAATTATTACAGTATTTAAAGGTGGTAATTGAACTAATATAATTAGTTATAAACAAGTGAACATTTTATCGAACTAAACAAATACAAAAAATCTATGTAACTCGATAGAGGTACGTAGAGTCTATTGAGCTTTGGTAATTGTTTAATTTTATTATTATTAAAAAACAATTAATATAAAAATGTGTTTGAAAATTAATATAAAGGACGATCACATATGCAAGAACACACTGAGGAGTGGTAAAGAACGAAACATGGGTGCATGGAAATTCCCAGTATTTTTGTTCAGTGAGTACTCGGTGGTTGTCGACTGAAATAAAAATTAGTTTTTTAACTTCACTCTATGTCACTCTATGTACAATGACTCTATTGATTTACGTATAGTCTATTGAGCATTTGTAATTATTTAGTTTTATTATAATTAAAAAAAATTAGGTTTTCAAGGCCGATATTTCCTGTAATATAATTTTCTTGTGGATTTTACCCTGTTTTTGTAGTTTCTGTTGATGTTTCTCTGTTCAAATTACCAGATTGTTCAAGATTTGCTATTTGACAGTCTATTATATTAAATGCTATTAAACTATATAAGAATAGAGCTTCAAGAAGGTTGCAGTATAAACAGAAAAATTTCGACAGAAACTACGACAAGACGGTGAAATCCGCGAAAATGGTTTTATTATATAAGTTGTTAATTAAACAATAATTTTACAATTATCATAAAATATAAAATACCTAAACATATCGCGAAAGGAAGAATGGAAAGTGCATGTGTTTTCTAGATACTAAGGCCACTACTAGCCAAAATCATTTATAAAAGGTTCCTAAGGCCATTGTTTTTTAACAAATGTATTTCAGTATCATAAATATAGTTTTGGGAAATTATATTTTGACAAATCCAAATGACTTAAATTAGATTGGGATAAAGAATCTGACATGTGTTTTTAAAGCGATTGTTACGCTTCTCTATTTTACTTCCACACTTTAAATAATCAAATTTCGAATTACGTAAGTCAGTGGATTTATAGTCCCATTTAAAAATCCTTTGCAACAGCATACTTCTGAGATATGAATGCGCGTAAGGCAAACAGAAGAATTCCACTTATGTTATCTTTGTGTGGAAACATCTAAGAACTTTGTATATAGATGAAACAGAGGGTTCTATAGTAGATAAATGATTTTCGTATTTGTACGTAACGCTAAATAGTAAACCTTTGCGTGTTAATGATTGTAGGCAGTACATAAATATTATGGAACGCGGCAAAGACACATTGTACAGACGAAACTGCTAATAGGAGAACGCCCTTTACTTCCGCCGCTGGCGTGTTTACGAATTTAATTTTACGTAAAAGTGCTATACACGCAATGGGTACGCTAAAATTGTCTAATTTACCTTTTACACTATTAGGATAGGGTGCGGTTTCGACCATTATTATATTAAAGCATATGAAGTATATTAAAGTAGGTACGTACGCAAACGCAATTTTGATTTTGATTTCATCATATGCATTATTATTATTACTGTTACCTACCGCCATTACTATTATTAGTAATAAAAGTAATGGGTCTTGGATTTTTAATTATTGTTCGTCCATTTTCATTATAGGTCTCATTTTATAAAGTACGTATAATATCGTATTCACGGCGACGAGGAGTAAGATAAGGAGATTAACTTACAGTCAATCTGATTAGTCTAGTACCAGAAACAACAATGAAAGAACGCTAAATTCAAACTAATGATCTAGTTTTCCGCAACAAAGTACAATGTATTGCATATGTAAATATCAACATATTAACAAGATCAAAAAATGAACTAGATACAGTATTTAGTAGATTACAGAATAAGCAAAAACTATTGAATAAAAGTAAACAAAGAGAAGATAAAGTACACGGAAATGCGTGCGAAAGGAACGAAAGAGAAAAAGTACATGAAATTCCCAACAAAATGAATGTCAACTAGTTTAAATATTTAGACAAAACTATAAGCAATAAAGGTCAAGAAGAAAAGGAAATAGATATAAGGATTTTAAAAGGAAATAAAACCATTAAATAATTCCAAAAATGCCGAAATGAGAATGAGAGAAAATGTAAATCTGGCAGAGGAAAGTAGTGAGAAAAATTTTCAAAGAAGTCACAGTATAAAATGATATATAGCTAAAACGTACAAGCAGAGAGTTAATGGATATGTACAGAATATCAAAAATTATATCAAATAGTACGATAAAGTGAGCTAGACGGTTAGGGTGCATCAATCGAATATCGGAACAAAGACCCGTAAAGAAAATATTACGCGGGAAAAAGAAAAATAAACAAAAAATGGCTTTTAGATGTGATAAAAGATATAGAACTACAAAAATACACCAATAAACTTTATTGTTGCTAAGCAATTGTATATGATTAAAATAAAGGTGGAAAAAAAATTTGAAATAAAATAAATTAGTTTGAGCTTTAACAATTTCGTTATTTATCGACGTACTTCCTTTCCTTTCGTCTTCAGCGCAAGTGAACTAGCAATGCTAAAGAGCCATTACGCCATTATTATAATGGTCTTTCTCAAGATATTCTTCCATTACTGTAATAGATTTTTTCAGCCGATCGAAACATCTTTCCGCTAAAGGAAAGTTTACGTTTGTATAAGTAGAAGTCAAGTGAGGCACAATCCGAAATTCAAATTAATCAAATTTTTCCCGAGTAACTTCACATGTGTGAGGAGGCTCGTTGTAGTGATGAAAAAAAAACTATTTTATGGCCCGTTCCGAATCATTCTTCAGAAATTGTTTACTTCGATTTGCCTAGTAAAGCTTCATAATAACAGTTTATTTCATTGCATTTCGCAGAGTCTACAAAATCCATCCTAGAATTAAAAAAATCGTAACTATTTCTTTACCTTACCTTTACTTACTGAAGGAAATGCTGTGGGTTTCTTTCGGGGAAGGCAGCATATGTATGCACTGTTCAGAATGTCAATTGAACTAGACAAGGTAGTAATGAAGTCGTATTTCATCTACCGTAACAATTTTTTTAAAATGTAATGAACGTATGCAATCGATATATATTATCTTAATTTTAACTCTTAGGTGGATCAAAACAATTGTATTCACCAAATCTAGTGAATTGTTGTAATTTTTGTTTTTGGTCTTGGATAGCCGTCCGTGCTTATTTATATCGCGTAACTCAATCACCAGTTATAGTCGTTGAAGGGTCATTTTCATCCAACATTCGTTGCATATAGATCAAGTTTTTGGGCGTATTTAGTCATTTAAAAGTTAAATATTATGGAACGAATTGTGAAATGCATTTTAAGACTTTATTCGGGTTGTTTTGGCTTTCAATTCAAATGTCTTGAACTAACCAATGTATTGTCAACATATTTATCATGTATATGAAATTTAAAGCGCCAAAATCTTATAAACGGACGTAACTAATTGCATAATATTTAGCAACATTTTTCATATACATATATATGTATATATATGGGCGTTATCGAAATTTTTACATTTCAGATACAGGTAATTTTGATGGAGCCTGTGGTTGACTAACTTAATTACTGATGGTTGGTATATAACCTCGTTCCACATTAATTTTCCTATTCTGTATACGTATTTCGACAACTAAACGAAAATTAATGTGGACAGGGGTTATATATCAACCTTCAGTGATTTGATACAGGTGTTTAAGAATGTGGTATTAGGCTTCTGTTTTTCTTTCGCAGAAGTGTTTACTAAAAATTAATAATTAAACCTTTTCTGAATACTAAAAAGTTTTAATATATACCCATGGCATTGAAATTTTCAGTAATTAAAATAATTGAAAATTCAATAGTTTTAATCGGTGAAAAGTTCAGTTATTACATACAAAATTTCATCTAGTAAAGGACAAACTAATCCATTAGTTTTAATTTTGTACTCAGCGAATCTTCAATGAACGAAGCAATAGTAAGCCTTTATTGAAGATTAGCATTTTTAAAGCAAAATTAGGAGAACTTTACCTGAATTGTTAAAAAAGATTCGCAAGAGAATAACCTACATTAAAAGCATAAAATAAATGAACTAGTTCTTCTAGAAACATTACCAAGATTGGGCATTGATATTACGTGTCACTTAAATATAACTATAAATATTGAGATTTAGAGTAAATAACATTCTTGTTATATATTCTCAATACATGCACGTACATATGTGTAGATGTGCGTTCTAATTTTATTTCTGTGTACGATGTTGCGTAAATTTTTTACCCCCAAAAATAAATCTAATAACGTTTTCTATACGAATTATTTTTTAACCTGTAACGCTTACTTTATCTGAAAAATTTTCTCTTTATTGTCGACAGAAGAAATGTAGCGTATATAATCGAATGAGTAGCATCATTATCTGAGCCGCTGGTCTTTTTAAAATTTTGCTTTATTTTTACATTTTGAAAGAAACCCCTGTATTTGCAAGTTCCTGACTTTCCTCGGGCACAAGTTTGAATATAATGGAAAGCAAATTTCCGTTATGAATCTACCCTTTGGCTATATTTTAGGTTACCTATTAGATTA
Source organism: Dermolepida albohirtum (assembly GCA_031893035.1). Classification (NCBI taxonomy): domain Eukaryota; kingdom Metazoa; phylum Arthropoda; class Insecta; order Coleoptera; family Scarabaeidae; genus Dermolepida; species Dermolepida albohirtum. The sequence goes on along the minus strand of JAVIWB010002841.1, from coordinate 21,446 downwards.
CTTTTAAAATAATTAAATTAGAATTCGTACAAATAAGTGACATACGAGAACAGATCAGTAATTTGACGAAATAGGACTTATAATGGAAACTTTATTTGTTTTACATCTTAATATTTCCAAACATAACCGTCAAAATTTGCATTTACTCTATTTGTAAATACATTTATTATTTTAATAGAAAATGAACAATCTTTAGCGTATTTCGAAAAAAAGGAAAAAGTGAAGTACCAATCGATGACTAAATTCCTATTTTTAAACAAAAAGAATCCAACAATGAAATCTAAGTTGAGCTACAGTCTGTTAGCGGGGATCAATATTCATTTATTGCAACCATAAAACAATGGACATCTAAATTTGGACGTAGCCGCATCAGTATATGTAATGAGCAACGTAACGGACGCCCAAAAGTAGTACTAGTTGTAGTTGGGTTCGGATATTTTTCTTCTTCGTCCGACATTGCGCCTTCTAATACTATATATTTCGGACTTTGGAGACCTTCTTTAATGGTATTTATATAATTTGGTTTTTGAGACTTCTTCAAAGTCAATTGTGAAAAATACTCGAGCCTTTTATTCCAAGAAGAATAGAAAGAGTTCATTAACTAAAATGCCAATACATTATAATTTAAAGTAATTATAAATAGAAAGCTTTGCCTTCAAATTTGCCCAAACTTTTTAGTCAATCCAGTACTTTGCAGATTACGATGTTCTCGAGCCAAGTTCGCAGAGTGGTGAGAGGTCGTGATCCACCTACATGAGGATATTACCAGGCGGAAGGCTTGTTTAGGGCGATACATATGCCAAAGAATTTCGCATGTATTTTAAAACCAGCGAGGACAATGAAGACAGAAACCTCGTGTATAGAAAAACAGGAAATGCTATCTCGATCCCTATTTCAGTAAGCATAAGGATTGAGAAAGCAGGCCTGTTGATTTTTTGGTTTAAAGAACTTTCAGGTAAAGGCGTCAGAAAAGCTACTACAAGGATAACTAGCTTGTGCTGGTCAAGTACTCTTAGCGATAAAGCTTTTTGATTTTCGATCTTTCAAAACCAACTTTTTCTATCATTGCAATAAATGGAAAGCTTCGGAATTCATCATCTAATAAGGAACGTGAGTTGGCCTTAGACTGGCACGAGACAAAGTTGCATTTACTCTAGCGATGATTAATCGTTGTGATAGTGATAAGTACGAAAGGAACCACAGGTTCGTGCACTCGCTAACTACAACCCTTGGGATTATACCTCTAAGGCTTTATCCTATTTTGGCCGAAGGTGGCAACATCTTTCGGAGTTCCAAGAGTGTAACGGCTTAAAAAACATTATTTTTGTTTTTAATAAAGCGATCATATTCATTTTGATCAAACCATGCGATTCTACTAAATTGTCATTAAAAATTTCTTAAAAGATATTTCCTGGAAAACATGAAGAATTAAATAATATATAAATCTCCAGTTCACTAAGTTTACATCAAATTTCCTGCTTAATTGAGGGAAGTATTGTGTAATTATATCATTAAATCCCCTCACATACGCAAAAGCGTACAACTATTCAAAGTTCATGAATACTTTTATATATGTATATGTATGTATGTCTAATTAAATTCAATCATTGTCTAAATTTACGACACGTTTTCACAATGATTAGTAACATGGATACAATTCAAACTAACTAATCAACTAAAAGGTGTAATATCAAGCTCGTACTTAATTGACGTAAACTTGTACTATCGGAGTTATTACAATAGTTCGAGTGTGTTCCGCGTCCGAAGTCCGTCGATGGAGGATATACGGTATTTGCAAACGTATTTCATGTCAACGACTCCGTAGCGTGCAAACAGTACAATCACGTCTTAACTGGTATCCTGGATCTGTGAAACTCGTAAACCGTAAAGCTCACCACATTCAAAGCTTCTGAATACCAAAAGCAGACGCTCACTTAGGAAGTGGAAAGGGTTCCGTCACAGGGTAGGATTCAACCCATATATGTGGTCCTGATTAACTGAAGGCACGGCAAGAGTTTTTGTCCTTTTTCAAGAGGAGAACGGGAAAAAGTAAACGAATTGTTTGAATAACTGGTCTACGTCTACGGGGAGGTAATTTAAAATAGCTACTGCTTGTACGTGAGTAAAATAATGACTAAAAAAGAAGTATGAGAATTACGTACACACAGTCGCTTCTCGCCTTTAAATTCGTATACCAATTTATTTTTTTTAATAATTAGTTTTGGAAGAACAATAATAAGATAATTATAGTAATAATAATAGTCCATAAAATAACAATAATAATCTTTATTTTAAACCCAATTATACTATAAAATACGTGATTTTAGTGCTCAATCATTTAGCAATGCAATAGTTATACGAAATTATGTAAAATAAAACAACTTTTCAAAACAAGCTTTGCCTAAGTAAATATGACCTTTGGAAGTTTGTCGGTTAATCAACATAAAACTTAGACTGATATATGTATGTACATATATATTTATTATATTTTAATAATAACGAGACATATGAGAAAAATTTATATTTAATAACACTCTCTCTATATATAATGAATTTTCCAACATACGAGGGTAGTTTGACAAGTAGTGAGAATGGAAAAGAAAAACGAATTTTTTAAATATAAAATAATTTTTATTTTCCAATATAGTCTCCTAAAAGAGCAATACATTTATTTCAACGGTGCTCCAATGCCCTTATGCCATCTTTAAAATGCGATTCCGGAAGGCTTGCAAAATACTCATTTACGAAGATGATAAGCTCGTCGTTAGACGAAAATTTCTTTCCACTTAGTGCCGTTTTCAATTTTGGAAAAAGTTGGAACACGGAAGGGGCTCGATCCGGCGAATAAGGCGCATGCGATACTAATCGGAAATGCAACTCGTGGATTTTGGACATCGCGACTCTGCTGGTATGCGAGGGAGCGTTGTCTCGGTGAAACAGAATCTTTTTCTTTGCCATTCCTGGCCGTTTAGCACGAATCTCAACATTTAATTTTTGTAGAAGTTCTGCATAACATTGTCCCTTTATTGTGGCACCTGAATGAAGGTAATCAATGAGCAAAATGCTCTTTGAATCACAAAAAAATTGATGCCATCATCTTGTTTGCCGATAAAGTGCTTTTCGCTTTCTTTGGAGATGCAGAACCACGTTCTAACCGTTGTTTCGACTGTTGTTTAGTTTCGGGTGTACTGTAGTGTATCCAAGTTTCATCGCAAGTAACAAATCGCCTACAAAAATCAACTGGATTCCGCTTATAAATGGTCCAAACACTCATTGGAAATGCGCAAACGAGTGAACTTTTGATCAGTCGTAACCAATCGTGGCACCCATCTTGTCGAAAGCTTGAAAATGCCCAATTCTTTCGTTAAAATGTTGTGTACGCGTTCTGTTGAAATGTTTACCATGTCTGCTATTTCTCTCACTTTGAGTCGTCGATCGTGCGTAATAATATTATGGATTTTTATAATCATTTCCTTAGAAGTTACGATATTGGGTGCTCCAGAGCGCGCTTCATCAACACAGCTTGTTCCACCACGTTTAAATTCATTTACCCATCTACTTATTGTGGCGGATGATGGAGCAGATTCACCTAATGTTTTCCGTAACTCATCTTTTATTTCGGTAGCTTTCATACCCTCAATTACGAAGTATTTAATCACCGCACGATACTCTGCTTTTTCCATTTTAACAAAACGACGTGTTGCTTCTTTTTCAATCAGTAAATAAGTAACTGTCTTTATTTACATATACTCAAGCGTAAGCAATGAATTAAAATAAGTGAATACAATTTTAAAGACAATCCTGTTGTTTTATTTCCACTAATAATCTTTCTGACAGTTTGGCACATGTCCTGAGCTTTTGATACTCATTGTAAACATTTGTTAGTTATTAACTTCAGCAATTTCGTTTGTTATTTACATTTATTACAGCGGTTCAGGTAGCCGGACACACCCTCGTATTAAATTTACTAACCACCACGTACAAATAAATATTTTCTATTAAATAATATTATCTTTATTCTTTATTTAGATTAATTAAGGAGACATTTAACCCTTTAACACACTTCATACCAAGTTAGGAGGTAATACATTGTATATAATCCCTTGTTAGTAACTACATTAAAGTAATTTATAATGTTTGCCAGAAACCATAGTCCATTTAGTTTTGTACATAGCCACATTAATAAATATATAACTGATTAATCTTTATGGAAGAATTTATTATTTCTTGAATTCGGATTCAATCTATATTAATCTGATCGAACGCGATAGAATAATAGACTTTGTGAATACAAACAAAATAATAAAATATTCTATTCTGAGTACGTCCAATTGGTCTAGGCTAGTGAGTGTGCTAAATAGACACATGCTATTGCTATTTAAGTTTAGTACCTTATAAGTAGTTACGCTATTTTGTGTTGTTACAGAGAACAAAGTTTCATTAGTTTTAAATTTTTTACTAATCGATTCTGTTATACTTTGTTTTCAAATTAATTTCAAATTAAGAAAGAACAGAACTAGTCATTTCTCCTGGAAGTGAATAAATGATTCATACACTCGAAAATACGTAAATAAAAATGTATAAGTTTCTAGCATTAATTACGAAGTTAGTTGGACAAGTAGTGAGAATGACACATAGGTGGCGCTTTAATTGGTAAAACAAATGCACTGTAATTTAGGTTGCCTATTTATATGTTTACATTCCGATATTTTGATAAATCGGTTGATTAGTTTATTTTTGACAGCTGATTGAAAAAGAAGCAACACGTCGTTTTCTTAAAATGGAAAAAGCAGAGTATCGGTGATTAAATACTTCGTAATTAAGGGTATGAAAGCTATCGAAATAAAAGATGAGTTACGGGAAACATTAGGTGAATCTGCTCCATCATCCGCTACAATAAGTAGATGGGTAAATGAATTTAAACGTGGTAGAACAAGCTGTGTTGATGAGGCGCACTCTGGAGCACCCAAAATCGTGACTTCTAAGGAAATGATTATAATAATCCATAATATTATTACGCAAGATCGACGACTCAAAGTGAGAGAGATAGCAGACATAGTAAACATTTCAACAGAACGCCTACACCACATTTTAACGAAAGAATTGGGCCTTTCCAAGCTTTCGGTAAGATGGGTGCCGCGATTGCTTACGACTGATCAAAAGTTCACTGGTTTACGCATTTCCAATGAGTGTTTGGACCTTTATAAGCGGAATCCGGTTGATTTTTGTAGGAGATTTGTTACTTGCGATAAAACTTGGATACACTACAGTACACTCGAAACTAAACAGCAGTCGAAACAATGGTTAGAACGTGGTTCTACACCTCCAAAGAAAGCGAAAACCACTTTATCGCCAAACAAGGTGACGGCATCAATTTTTTTGGGATTCCAAGGGCATTTTGCTCATAGATTACCTTCAGAAAGGTGTCACAATAAACGGACAATATTATGCAGAACTTCTACAAAAATTAAATGTTGAGATTCGTGCTAGACGGCCAGGAATGGCAAAGAAAAAGATTCTGTTTCACCAAGACAACGCTACTTCGCATACCAGCAGAGTCGCGATGTCCAAAATCCACGAGTTGCATTTCCGATTAGTATCGCATGCGCCTTATTCGCCGGATCGAGCCCCTTCCGTGTTCCAACTTTTTCCAAAATTGAAAACGGCACTAGGTGGAAAGAAATTTTCGTCTAACGACGAGCTTATTATCTTCGTAAATGAGTATTTTGCAAGCCTTCCGGAATCGCATTTTAGAGACTGCAGAAGGGCATTGGAGCACCGTTGGAATAAATGTATTGCTGTTTTAGGAGAATATATTGAAAAATAAAAATTATTTTGTATTTAAAAAATTCGTTTTTCTTTTCCATTCTCACTACTTGTCAAATTACCCTCATATACTACAAGTACACAATTTTAAATTGATATTTTAAAGAACAGACTTCCATAAAAATCTTTTAAATTAAAAGTGCGACATTTAGTTGGCGAAGTTCAATGATGATCCATTCATTCAAGTTTCCATTTGTAACTTGATATTGATGACTTTATTACTTTTCCGATATGTGTACGTACCTGTGTAAGTTTCTCGCAACTTTTATCCTATTTTTAAATTTGCGGCACTAATGTCAAGTCCCAGTCACCTCGTGCCTGAGCGTGTAGTTCATTGAAAACTTTTCTGGCGAATTTTCACACGTGGAATATGGAAATAGTTTTCAAACAGTTTTGTCGCCAATTCGCGTTTCCGCAATTCAGAAAGACGACAAACTTTATCTAAACGGTGTTGATAAGTCCCACAGTCCAAATCGTTTAAAGTCTGAAACTCTGTCATAGAAAACCAATCGTTAAGGTTATTCTATTTACAGTATATACTTTTCTAATTTAATGGAAAGTGTGCTTACTTCCGGTAAAATATAAAGTTCCCTTTAAACGACTTCGTTTCCCAATATGTTGCGCATAAAAGTCATAAAATTAAATGACTATCGGTAAATAAACAACAACAATTTTCATTAAGAAGGCACAATACGCTATTATATATTATGTAGTTCTCCTTGAGAAAAAATCACCTACCAAATTTGAAATATGTCAGCAACAAATATTCATAATGAGATGAAGGATGATATGAAGGATACGGCTTCGTCATTTTTCACTCTCGAAAATTAGGTTCGTGTGTTTCAAGTGCGGTCGTACAATCGTTAAATATACTTCGCGTAATGGAAGTGAGAAGTATGCCGCTAACCGGAAATTGTTAAAGAAGGGGTTTGGTGTTTAAAGATCGTAGTTTGAAAACGTCAGAGAGAACGGAGACTGTAAACATCTCCAAAGAACGCAACATACATTTTGAATGATGATTTAGTTTTTAAGAAGCTACCCACGAGGTGAGTGCCGCGACTGCTCAATGAGTTTCAAAAATAGGTGCGAATGAAAATTTACTGCACTGAAAACAGTTTTCAGTGCAGTAGTTTAGCCCTGAAAATGTCCCATACAAATGGGTAGGAAACGTCGGCAGATATACAAGTGACGCGGTTCCAGCCCGGAAACCCATAAGCAGATAGCGTAATGTGTTTTGGTTTTCTTCTAAACGAATTCAGTGTATGCTTATCTTGTTTGTTGTCGTCATACGTAATTTGCTGCGACCTGGAAGATCATTAACAGTTTTGTTGCATTGTAATAGCCTATTCACAATCCTATAATTCCCTTTGGCTTATGCGAGTACCTCGCTGTAGCAAGTACATGTATTTTCAGTCCTTTGCGATGAACACAAAGAAACATAGAGCATTAATAATTACATTAATGTACCTCCACTCATTTGCGAAACAGACCTATTCTGAAAACTGTACAGTGTATTACACAAAAGTGCCTCTCACCCCTCTATACCATCGAATATTTTATTGATCTTCTTCTTCGCAGATAATAGATCTTTTTCTTTTGTTTTACGGACTATATGTAAAATGTCTTTTGCGTATGGAGAATAGATAATATTAATGGAATATTTCAAATACGACGGAAACAATATGAAAATGATGATACAACAAGAAAAAACAAAAATGCCCTCATAAATAAATTTAAATGTCCACTGTGTTGCTTTCTTTTAAACGGATGCGGAACAAAGAGATAATTACTCTTATTCTACAAAAGCTAAATATCACAAAGAGAATATATGTAATTATCTCATTTCAATTTGATTCTATTTTATGACCACTGGATTACGAAGTCTTTTATGTTAGTAACAAAACGAATGTGTATGTGCTCGTGGGATGAGGGTGGGCATAATATGAAAATATTTTGGCAACACGAACGTCTGCTTTATTCCAAAATTTTTATTTCGTTCGTATATATTGTAGATATATACACGTTTTGTACTTTCATTGACCAAGTGAATTATCAAAAAGTATATAATCACTGTGTGTTTCAAATAAATGTTAGTGTAGCAGTGAATTTTTATTATTTTATTGACCATAAAGATATAGTATTAGGCATCGTTTATGTTTGTTGTAACAAGTTCGATATTAATTCTATATACATGAACGGTACTAAAGGGTTTGCAATATTCTGGAAATAATTATCCCATACTGTTTCATTTCAGTGCGCTTTGAGAACTCTTCAAGCTTAAACTGTAGCCGGTAGATATGTCTTTTATTTGCTATTGAACTGTCCTAATGTAAATAGCTTGACCATATCTTGGTCGAAGACGAAGTATCATAAATTTTAGGCTCCAATGTTAACCATGGATCAAACATTGCTCAATATTCAGAAGAAATGAGACCTTCGTTAAAAGACTATTGTTCACATTGTAGGACTCTATTCTGGTGGTATGAGTAGTTTCAGAGAGACAATTAGGCTTTGAAAGGCATTTAAATGTCAGGCCCTCTCTTTTGCCCATTACCAACGAAAGCACTGTGCTGTCGGAAAAATATAAATTAGCATATAGGTCCTTACGACTTAGAAGAATGTCGGGGCATTTAACCAATAATTCGAACAATCCTTCATGAATGTCTTCACTGAGGACTGTTGCGTTAAATATTCCTTGTCATAATCGACGAGCTGAAGTCTTTCATGAGATTCTCGTTTAATCGTTCTAATTTTCTTCCGCAGCAACAGCAACAAATCTCCCTTATGCACCTTACGCTCTTTCTCCATGTGAAGAACAGTTGAAAATAAAGAAATTGATCAACAATGAGGACTTTCATAACGTATAAAATGACGAGTATTCCCAGCTTTCAGAAGAAATGTAGAGGAGTTGGTTAGATGATTGATTTTGAAAAATGCAAAGTGCATAGAATGTGACTTATTTCTTCTTTATGGAATCTTCTTAGCTATAGATTAAGTGCATATTGACAATTTGTTTTATATTATTTATTGTTCCTACACTTTTATACATAAATACATAATATAATATGTATATGTATATAAATTTTTGTAATGTGAGAGTATCAAACTGTGTGAAGAACTTACCAATTTATTATTTAACTAGTAAGTAGTGTTTCAAAGAATAGAAATAATTCAAAAAAGTGAAAATAAACGTAATAATTCGTAATTTTTAAGAACGAATGGAGAAAGAATCTTCAAAACTTTAGGTTCAACTAAACGCAATTCGAAAGCTCTTAACTAGAATGTTTTTAAAAAAATGCAACTGTAAGACTTCTTTGTCATTGACCAATGTAATTTCTGTAATTTTATGGGAAAATTAAGATCTTGAAAGAACATATATGCAGAAAATTTGATCGCTAATTCAAACTTTGGTAAGTATCGTATTTCTCCAGACAAAAGAATTTAGTGGCTATAGATGTACCCACTTTTGAAGTACTTCTTTTTCTTAGACCGACATTTAAGAAAAGAAGTTCAAACATGTGGAAATTTGAGTAGGGTCCAAGCTATTGGGTAGATTACAAAGAGTAATGCGTTTTAATTCTTAAATTGTAACCACCGTGCCAACAGCGATAATAGAGCGATTGTTATTCTGTAGGAACCAAAAATATTTTCCATTTATTTTGCATTTGTTAGAAATGGCAGTCTCACTAGGCCTTCTAACAAGTCTGACTAATATTTTGCGACTATAACGTAGGTCATTATCCTAACAGAATATTTATATAAATTTCCTTTCTATCCCAAAAGAATGCAGCCTTTATTGTTCATAATATAATGGACTTAATTTTAATAATAATAATAATAGTAAAAATAGTAATAATAATCTTTAATGCCCAACAGTTACACAGACCATTTACAGGACATAATGCACTTAAAAATAAAAATTAAAAACAAAAATAGGTGCAGTTAATGTAATACAAAGAAAAATAAAATTCCAATTAACAAAAAAATATACACACTTATAATAATGTAATCAAGTCATCTAAAAAAAAAAACAGAACGAACAATAATAAATGCTAATTAACGAAGGGAATCCTCGTATAATACATTGGCATTTCTGGACATATGTATGTATGTACCAGTGGAGCCTTGTAGAGAACATTGCTTCTTGCCCTAGCTATTGAGAAGTTTGCCGATGATCTAGTGTTAAAATTAGGCACGAGGAAGTCAACCTGGGACAACAGCACAGAAGAATTAATAAAATTATTTATTAATTTATAGTAGTAGGTCCTCATACGTCCTCATACGTCGAACCAAAGGCAGGATAATGTCCATTTTGTTTGCTTTTGGAAATGTTGCCATTGCATACCTGCTTTCTTCATTTTAAGAATAAAATGGCGAATTCAGGGTTTATTAACAGTCAAAATAAACTCTGGCTATGAGTGAGTGTTGCTCAGAAGAGTTTTCTTGTGCTGATTTATTAATAGTTTCGAAATTCAAGTAAGTACATGAACATTGTCCAGTACTTTGTAAGTGACGTCCTCGGACGGCGAGAGCGGTTCATTCCCAACGATTGGTTAGTCGTTTTTAAAAGCTTCGAACTATTCATGGGTTTTATGGTAAATTTATTCTAAAGTTATGACGGTTACAGGCCTCCATTTGTAAGAAATCTAACTAATAAACTATGTTGATACTTACTATCTCGCCATTTACAACTTAAATAAAAGTACAATGTCTCGGTTGTTTTTTATATTAGGCGCGATGCCATATTAATCAAAATATCGATTATATAATTATTACTTACCAATTATTTGTCTATCCTTTTCTGCTTTAAGTATTTTGAAATCTCTTGTTGCAAGTGATATATATTGTCTAAAATATTCAATATGGACTACTTACATATATACTGCCCTTAATTAAAAATTTCTGCTATGTACGCTAGCTTCCATGTATAAACTGAAGAGTGGGTTTTTGCAAATGATGGAGTAAACTGAATCCTGTACTTGTCGGTTCGACGATTATTGAAATTGATGAGATATCAATACCAAATACATTACAAATGTTCATTTGTTTACAGAGATTCGTTGAATTTCTCTGTCATTGATGTCGGGGAGTGTATCAAACCGTGAATTTAAATACCCTTCCGAATAAGCCAGGCTTGAAACTGAAATACATGATTGGTTCAGGAAATGTAGCCCGATAACGTTTTGCTGAATACATAATGTCCGTAGTGAAATCAGCCTCTATTAAATCGACTGTAGGTAAAAAAACTATATGAATATTACGCGAAATCGCTCTTCTGAATGGAAGTTAATAGAAATAAACTTTAATTTATGAAACGCAGTTTTCTTTTAAATACGAAAATTGAAAATGATTTACGACCTTAATTACTAGCTCATAATACAGTAATATATGCAAAGTGAGAGCTAAAATTAAATTTTTAACATCAATGTGCATGGAATATTAAACAGTAATTATGAGAATTACTATTTTAGTTTTACTGCTACAAAATATAAGCATTGTACAACTATTGGTAACTCTTTAAAATATAAATATATGCACGCGCCTTCTACTATCGCTAGACAAGTAAAGATAATTCATCATCCACCCAACCGGGAAATCTTTTTTAATTTTGTACAATACAGCAAAGCAATATTTTATTTCGAAAGTTCTACGAGTATGAAATATTCACAGTCACGTCAGTACACTCTTGCATTCGAAGACACTTTTCGAAACACTTTTCCCTGTTCCCGTCGAAAATCTAATTGTCAATATACAAGGATTATTTTACATAAAGTGAGACTCGACCACTAGTAGCTACTTTCAGAAGTATTATTTTAATTCTGCCATCGTTTTATGGTGACGTATCAAATTTCGCTAATTCCTCATATTTTATTTTAAAGAAGTTAAAAGAAGTTAATTATGAATAAAGTATCTAAGAAGAAAATGGTAAAATGCATAAATTAGATTTAAACACATCTAAAACTTCGACAGATGTACAACGAACTTTAGATGACAGTCCTCCTTCGAAGGCCACAACTTGTTGTTGGATTGTGTATTTTAAACTTACTGATACATCGAAGATGATGTTGGGACCAGAACCATTTAAAACTGCAAGAGCAATTGGAAATAATGAACAAAATTAATAATACTATTTTGAACAATCGAAAAACTGACTTTAAGACGAATTACGGAAACACCGTCTCAACACGTACATCACATTTTAGATATAAAATTGCGCATGTCATGAGCAAGTTGTGCTCTGTGAATTGTGATCAGAGACAATAACAAAGTCGATATGTTACTAGGAATTATTATGGTAGACAATACCAAACTTCATCACCACGATCCTAAATCCAAACATCAATTTCAACATTATAGTTTTCCTTGACAGCCTTCAAAGAAAGGATATTATAGGCAAATTATTGAAGATATTATGAAACCAGTTTAATCAATTAATTTCTGAAAAATGAAACGGAATGACGCTTAATGGTTTCTTTCATCTTTTTTGCACCTTACTTGCACTTTCTCACACCAATCAGATCGTTTCCAAAAAATTGTATCAATTTAAACTTTGGGTTATTCTCCACGCACCCTACTCATTACTCTACCGGTAAGTTTGCCAAATTTTTGAGAAGTTGTACTATATCGCTCTACTAGACGAATTGAAGAAAACTGTTGCTGAACGACTTGGAGTGGTCCCTAGAAAATATTACTGTCTCATATGCTTCGCGATAAATTAAATCAATACAGATTTCAAGTTTAAACTCATAACCCCCCGCCCTTATACGCAACCGAGAAATAATATACAGTTCACAGGTCATGCCTTCGCTACTGCTCCGTACGTATAGTGTACACATCTTTGCAATTAATTAGATCCCTCTTTACCAATTGTTTTCGTTAGTTATTGTTTAATATATTCAAACCTTTAACATATTTTTTTCTAATGTAATATGTTTAAATAAAATTTCAAGCACAATCTTTGCTTTCTTTAACCAATTTTTTCTTATAGCTTTCCGCATGTTCTGGACATGCTCATCAATAATTAATTTATTACAATTTGTTTTCATTATTGCAACGTTAGAGCTAAGAAAGGATTTGTCAGCCTCTTCTCTTTTCCCACATTGTAGTGTTGGCCTCACAACTTGTGACAATTTTTCTAACACCTATAACAATCGTAATAATTTAGTCCATGCCAAAGTAAATCATTTTTACTTTATTTTTAATATCACAGCATTTGTAAAGTCTTTTGTTGAATTAATAAGCATTTATGGTCTCGTCTAAATCAGTTTTCGATGAGTACTATTACAAGAACAATTAAACTTGTTAAAAATTTTTTTCTAACACCATTCTTTTATAAAGTTGTTTCAAATTTCATGGTTTCTTTAAAGAATAAATAAAACACATAATTTGTATTCACTTTCAAAAACTTCTTATTGGTAATTGTAGTATCAGTTATTACATTTATATGCGAAAAATAATATCTGCCAAATGACCTCCTCTTGCAGCTCCACAGACGTCTACAATTTTTTTTTAAATTTTCTATGACATTTTGACAAAATTGAGGCTCTATCTCACCAATGACACGAATAATTTCATCTTTGAAAACAGGAATTGACTGTCGATTGTTTTTATAAACCTGACTTTTCACATAACCTCAAAGCAAATAGTCTAACGGTGTCAAATCACATGATCTTGGTGGGCAATTAACATCACCGTTTCTTGATATTACACGTACAGGAAATTTTTCTCTCAATAAATCAATTGATTCTTGTGCAAAGTGAGGTGTAGTATCCTCTAGAACAATATTCATTAATTCAGGCCACAAAAATTCCGTTATCATCCGACGATATCGATCACCATTGAAAGTTACAGCTTCACCAGCAGCATTTTCAAAGAAGTGATGGCCAATTACACCACCTTGCCATAATGCACACAAAACAATAACTCGTTTAGGATGCATAGGTTTCTCATGAATAATTCCTGGATTTTTCTCACCCCAAATACGTCAATTCCGTTGATTAACATAGCCAGCAAGTTCAAAATATGCCTCATCGGAAAACATTATTTTTCGAAAAAATCGGCTGGTTATCATTGATGATTTTGACAAATGAACGACGTTTTAAATGATCTAATGGCTTCAGTTCCTCTGTTATTTGAACCTTATATGCTTTCAGAGCTAAAACCTTGTGTAAAATACGCCATGTTGTTAAGTCCGATTTCTTATGAATGTCGTCTAATGAACTTTTCAGGATCTTCAGCTACACTTTCACGAACCAAACCAATATTTTCGTATAAACGACCACTACGACTGTATTTTAATAGTGCTTTCAGATGGATGATTATGTAAACCATAAAATTCAAGTAATTTTCTAAAAACTCTTTTCACAGAACGCTGATTTTCGTAAAACAATTCAACAATTTGAACGCGTATTGTACCGTGTGCGAAGCCATTTTTATAATTGTCATACATCACACTTTTTAAATGCCCACATACCCAGACAAATTCAGTCATCTACATTTTATTTATTCTTAAAAAAACCGCGTAATTTGAAACATTCTTAATATTATGCATGAGAGTATTGTATAAAAAGACCGCTATTTCAGGTTAGACTTGTAAAGCGTGAAGCTTACGTTTTCTTTTTTAACTAAAGAAACAATTGAAAAATTATCTCATAGGTACCTCTATCGCTTCTATTACTTTAATAAAATAGTTTTAGATAAATGGTCTCCATTCACAAAAAGTATATGATTTATACACTCATTCTTTCAAATAACACTACTAAAAAAAGTGTCGCTAGATTGAACGTCACAGCAACATAAAACTTTCTACATTCCAATTTTCCAAATAGGCCCCCGATAACGTAATATTCCTGGGCAATATTGCACTGTTCTTTTGCCTCCGTCGCATGTTAATTTCACCTCTTTGTATGCGGAATTGACTATTTATTTTTATTTTTGTTTTAGGGAGTATTTCAATGTTTCAATTCCACTGGAAAAAAATAGTCGACACTATAGATTTTTGTTTCTGTTATAAACACGACATGCAGCAATATTTCCTCAGGTGATATTATTTCAAAGATCAAATATAAAAGAAAATAGTAAATTCTCTGTTACACCAGGACGATGGAACGATTCCGAACAAATACATTTTACAGACAAGGTTCATTGATTTCCTGCCATTCTATTGTACTCTTTTCTTCGAGTACCTACAAATCTAATTTCATGAAATAATGGTCTTTAAGGACATTTAATTATACATATTACACACCATTAAATGCCAGTTAAGATTTTAAAAGCGAGTATGACTGAGGCTGCAGCTGTTAAGCTTGACAGCCTTCACTGCGACGCCTTATCAATTACAACATAATGCTCATTTTCTGCTCTGAAATGTCCCTTGATTCACTCCAGCGGAGTCTATTTTATGTCGGGAGTAAAATCACACAATCCTCGAGTATTTTATGATTTTTATATAAGTGGGTTTCCTTTATGTACTAAGAAAGTAATTTTTTTAAAGTACATTTCATATATTGTTAGTACATTCATAAAATCGAAACTAAAGTTCGCAAGTTTAACTTTTCTTTACTGCGTTATTCCAAAATTATAAAATACACATTTATTCTATGTAGTATTTGCAACAACTTGTGCAAATATTACATAGAATAAATGTGTATTTTATAATTTTGGAATAACGCTACAAAGAAAAGTTAAATTTGCGTATTTTAGTTTCGATTTTATGAATGTACTAACAATATATTTATAATAATAATAATAATAATAATAACTTTATTGTAATTAATTATACAAAGAGAAAAAGAAATTGCAAACGTCATGACAAAATACAAAATATTACATGTATTAAAATATATTCTTATACATCACATTCTTGCTGTAGAGAACCACGATTTATGTATTCAAATACACTGTATGGTTCTAAATCAATTAAGAAATCACGAACTCTTTTTTTAAATATTAAGCATATCTTAATTTCTTTTAATGATTCCGGTAAAGTATTAAAAAATTTAATGGAAGAGTAGCGAAGTCCACTCTCTATCAGTGTCAGGCGGTGTATTTATAAATAGTAATACAGTAAAACCTGTGTTAACGGCCACCTGACTAAAGCGGCCACCTGAGTTTCCCCGAATCGACTATAAGGAAATTCCCATACACAAATACCCGTTAATTACGGCCACCTTTGTAAAACGGCCGCGGCCAAATAACCCAAACTTTTACGGCCTATTTTCATAGAAATTTACCTGCCAATGTCGGCCGGACTATTTATGACATGTATATCTTTATTGACGGAAATACTTAATATAAATTGTCGGGGCTTCCCGGGGTTTCCTATTACCTGGTAGTAATTCACCCTTTTCGATTTAAACTTTATTATTCTAAAGGAAACAATTCAGTTTAAAGTTGTCTCCGTATTCGAAAGGTTCTTAATTAAGTATGTCGCAAAAAAGAAAACGTTTGTCGCTAAAAGACAAAATAAATATAATCGCGGAAAGTGAAAAGTATGCGTTAAGTTCGCGAAAGTTGGCCGAAAAATATGGGGTTGGAAAAACACAAATTAACGATATTATGAAAAATAAAGGTGAATTAAAAAAGATGGTCGAGGAAGGTGTTAACATGGAGCTAAAACGAAAATTTCCGAAGTCGGAAGGATTGGCAGTGGATCAAGTCGTCTACAATTGGTTTTGCAAAGCCAGAAATAAAGCAATTCCAATATCTGGGCCTCTACTTAAACAAAAAGCACTGGAGACAGCACGCAGTTTAAAGATGGAAAATTTCGCAGCATCTAATGGATGGTTGGAAAGTTTCTGTCGGTGACACAGTATAACTTTTAAATCAATTTGTGGTGATTGCGCAGAGGTTAATTTGGACGATATAAAAGACTGGAAAACCAAGTTACCGTTGATTTTAATAAATTATTCTCCTCGAGATGTGTTTAATGCCGACGAAACAGGTCTTTATTACCGCGCTATGCCAAATAAGACATTTGCATTAAAAAGTGAGAATTGTGCAGAGAAGAAGGCAGCAAAACAACGTTTGACTGTTTTACTATGTGCAAATATGGAAGGTGAGAAGGAAGATCCATTAATAATTGGAAAAAGTAAAAATCCTCGCTGTTTTAAGGGTAGTCATGTGGACAAATTACCCTTAGAATGGGTTTCTAACATGGATGACAACGAAAATTATGACAAGATGGCTGCCTAAATTTGACAATAAAATGAAAAAACAAAATAGAAAAGTGCTTCTTTTCTTGGATAATGCCACTTCACATTCTAAAGTTCCATTAGAAAATGTTAAACTAGTCTTCCTGCCGCCAAACACCACTTCGTATTGTCGGCCCTTGGATCAAGGAATAATTCAGAATTTCAAATTGATTTACAGAAATTTTTTGATTAAAAAGCTTCCAACGTTTATTGACAATGAATGTGATTTTGAAATTTTTGAAAAAAACATAAATTTAGCCAATGCACTTGTATGGATTACAGCTGCTTGGAAAAAGGTATCTCCTGCTACAGTTAAAAAATGTTTTTCCAAGGCCGGATTCTCTGATGTTATCCAGGAGGACACAATGTTTGATGAAGAAGACGAAATACCCCTTGCCCAGCTAGATCCTGCAGTTCGTAACGAATTTTTGATGGATTTAAATGAATATGCTACTATTGATCGTCATATGCCTACAGAGAGCCCTAACTTCAGTATTCCAGAAATTGTTGAAGATTTGTGCAATAATGATGAAGAACATAACTCTGATAATAGTGACCTGGACGAATGTGAAACTCCAAAATCTAGTTTATCTAGTATGAGTGAAGTGTGTGCAAAATTAAGAGACATACAAAATTATTTATTGTGGAATAACAATAGTGACATTTATATGGATGTTTCTAAAATTTCACTTACATATGAAGCTGCAGTTTTTAAATCGAAGCTAAAAAATGTGAAGCAAACAAATATTGAAACATACTTTAAAAAATCCTAATAAATTGTGTTTTTTCGTATGAATATATTGTAATAATATGTACATATAAATAATTTATTAGATGTCATATTATCTATAATATGTAAATACATTAAAATTTTAGTTTTTCTTACACATATTTGTATTTATATACTATTTACTTTAATTAATAAAATAAAGAAAGCAAATCCTAAAATTAATTATGTATTTTATTTGCGAGACGAAAAGCCTGTCAATTACGGACACCTTTATATAACGGGCAATATATTTTGCTTTTTGGGTGGCCGTTATTGACAGGTTTTACTATATAACTAAGGCAAACTTATTTTTTAAATTTCATGAAACATCAATTCACGTTTCGTGCTTTTATTTTCATTCAGATTAAAAGCGATCCATACATAAACTAATGTTTAGAAATTGCCAATATCAATATCATTCGAAAGTTTGTTTAATTTTTGTTATATGAAGAAACATAACGCCGCAGAAACTTACTCGTAAACATGTTCAAACTTTGCTTTGAAGTTATCGTGCAATGCCGTCAATAGCTTCCTCATAATTAATTTGTCATTAAGGATGTTTTGTACACGTTTAATTGAGATGTTTACCGTATTAGTAGTATCTTTAATCTTCACCTGACACACAGTGGAACCACAGTACCAAATTGCTGGTCATAAACCAATTCTCGGAATCGCATTTTTATATTTTCTAGTAAGTGATTCTAAGAAAGAGATATACTGCTTACCTGAAACCACATACAAACCTACTACAATGCTAAAAATTTAAAAAAATGTACCGTTAACTACAACTATTACTTTTTTTGGAAGCAAAATCCACATAGTAATATACTTTAATTAGGGAACCCGTAGAGAATAGATACCCGCTTTATAAGGTTGCTCAATAATATCTAGCTCAACCATACAATGAAAAGACTTATAAGCCTTCGCCACATACATTTACAACAGAAGCACAAAACCATATAAATTACTTTAGTAGAAACTGAGCATATTGTACAAGAAATATAACAGCTCCCAAATACAAGGTGCTTATTGTATGGCAATATAGTAACGTAACGCCATAGACTACTATTTACCAGGACTGATAGAAAAGTCTGCAATGCGGTTACGGAAATAAGTTCTACTATGAATTGCTACATATGTGAAGGTAGGTCGGAAGGCTTCAGTGATATTTGGAGAATAAATGTTAGGCCCACTAACAACAGTGAATTTAAATTTGGCTTGTCTACGTCAGATGTATGGATACAATTTTTCGAGTGTTTGTTACACATGGTGTATAAACTACCAACAAAACAGTGGGTAGCACGAGGTGATAAAATGAAAAAAGTTATATCACATAATAAAAAAGAAATTCAAATAGCTTTCAAAGATAGAATAGGATTGATAGTAGATACGCCTAAACCAAGGTACGGAATACCAATGATGGCAATACAGCAAACAGGCTCTTCCAGAATCCATTTCTGACCTGAGGAATTACTGGTATGGACGAAAGGTTAAGTTATATTAGAGACTATATCTTGCGGTTATGAAAAAAATTCCAAAAAATTTAGGGAATATTGCTGGGAAACAGCCCGATTATACGTAAGATTGCGCATGGTCTTTATAAACTGTATACCCTCTCTCTTTAATTTGTGCACATGCTTTCCTGTCCAAAAAGAGGAATCGAATCACTCGCTTCTTCTATAATTCCACAAATATACGAAACTTACTAATCTTTAGCAGCTCTCAAAACAATTATTCTTACACAATAAAGAATACTATTAAAAATATACTGATGGAAGGCGTAATTGTACTAGCTTCAATGAACGTTGCGTCAAATTTAAAATTTGTTGCCGAACAAATCCAGCAGGAACAAAACATATACGTAAAATTAAAAACCGCGTAACGTCTTATTAAGAAATATTATTTATTACAGAGGAACTGATGTTCACATTATTTTATGTTTCTCTATGACAGCGTCATCGAGTTGCTGTAGACAGTATCATAGTTTGAAAATCATTGAATTTCCTGCTGCACTAAATTAGTTGATGATTAATTACAAAACCGCATGCAAAATTAGTTTCGCATCAATACACTTTTCAGTATATCTAGTAGTTGAGGTACAAAAGCGTACTTTTTTTGCAATTGGAATTCATTTATATGTAAATATAGAAGCAAACTTTACTGCAGTTAACGAACTTTGACAATAACGAGACGTGTTATAGTAATTCACATATACGAAAAACATACGAAAATATTTATGTAATAATTACTTTCAGTTAAATAACATAAAAGGAGCATATATTAATAAAAATTACATTGACTTGAATAAATAACGAAAATGAATTATTGTCTATAAGGAAATAAAAACTTGAAGGAAAGTTTCCTTCTAATATTAAGTTATATTCACCTTCTGTTTCTCTTCATCGATTGCACACTTCGCAGGCGAAAATTCATTCGACCGAAATGAAATAGTTCACTATGTCTTTTTCAAGTGGAACCGTTAACGCTCAATAGTGTATTTTCTCCGATAATAAAACGATTTATCGAATTATCTTCTTTGTCTAAACCGAAGTGACTGAATGCAGAAACTTTAAGAAAAAAAAAGGGTAAAATCGCATTTAATCTGCTGCAACCTCAATAATTTGCAGATTAGTTGGGTCTCGTCCGATTAAATCCAATGGTTGGATTCCCATGAACTAATTCGAAATAGTAGTGATATAACACTGGGAAACTTGCTGATTTTAGTTAGTAACGGTAGTAACTCTGGGGTTTCGACTCTTGCCTGCGTAACTTATGTGTAATCTGCTGGATCACATAGTTTTGGTCAATATCATGCAAAACGATTTTGTAGTAATTTATAGTATACTGCAGCCTAATGAAATATAGTAGTTTACGCAATTGTTTTGATTCGAAATCAAATATATGATTATGTAAGCTTGTAAAATGTGATCTAGTTTTGTATAGTTTCTTTAGCAATAACTTTATCTCAAGTATTTATTGTGATTCAATTTTCAGAAATGAATTTTACATACGTACTTACATACTCACCCATTTCTGTTCATTGTACTTACACTACTCTCATGGAAATTTGGGAACATAATAAGATTCAATAAAACCACAGATTACAAAGTTGTGCATTTGTTAAGTAATCATAATACTAATATAAAGGTGTTTCAAATTGCGCGGTTTTTTTTAAGAATAAGTAAAATATAGAAGGCGCACTGAATTTGATCCTGGTATGTGTGCATTTAAAAAGTGTGATGTATGACATTTATAAAAATGGCTTCATACACGGTACAACAACGCGTTCAAATTGTTGAATTATTTTATGAAAATCAGCGCTTTGTGAAAAGAGTTTTTAGAAAATTACGTACATTTTATGGTGATCGAATTATTAAAAGATTTCCGGTTCCGTGGAAGACCAAAAAAGTGAAAAATACAGTCGCAGTGGTCGTCCACAAGAAAATGTTTGTTTGGTTCGTGAAACTATTGCTGAAGATCCTGAAATGTCCATTAGACAACTTTGACTTAGTGGATCGATAACATGGCGTATTTTACACAAGGATTTATCTCTGAAAGCATATAAGGTTCAAATAACACAGGAACTGAAGCCATTAGATCATTTAAAACGTCGTTCGCTTGTCAATTTCATCAATGAACTACCAGCCGATTTTTCTCAA